>CM062830.1:27501894-27875014 GCA_031772345.1 Himalopsyche anomala | reverse complement strand
TCAATATTTAGTTAAGATTTTAAGATGAGATACTCAATGAACTCATCTTTTATTTTGAATTTATGATAATATGTTTACACATTCTTATAATTACTAGGATGTGTAAACGTATTATCATATAAACAATAACCTAAAAGGAAAAAATTTAAAAGTCAATAATGATATTTTTTTTACTTGTTTATATATTTCACTAAATATTTTCAGTCTGTTAAACTTTATCTGATTGCTAAATTGTATTCATGTTATAAACATCAATTTTTAATATAATTAAAATCAACATTAAATATCGACACACTATGCAAACTTTCCTTTTTTTAATTATAATATGCAATAAATAAATATGAGATTTTCATCCTTACGAAATATTTTTGAGATAGTCCAATTAATATTTTGAACTTTTCAAACAACTGTAGAATCAACTTTTGTTTGGCCGTTCTTACATCCGCCCCGCATCAGCGGTACAAGTTTATGACCAAAAAAGGTACGTTTTTTGTATTCGTCTTTAGACCTTCACGCATAAACTACCTTCACGTATGCAACATGCTTGAGACATCGCTTTGAGGCCGAGTTTTTAATATCAAGCATTCATAATATTTGAATTTGATTAAAGCTGATTTTATGCCCTTATTAAAGCATTTATAATTAAAATGATACCAAGAATATATTTGCAAACATATATACATTTTTAAAATTATCTTTTAGCTTCCAAAATAGGTTTAAATACTGTCAATAAATATTGAAACTGTGGTGCCATCGTGGCAGGGAACGTGATTTTTTAGGACGGGTTAAGAGAGACATCTGTCGTTTTCTGCCGAAACAATTACAAGAGTTAAGAGTTTACGCCGTGATGCAAAATCGGCTTTTGTTCACAGAGCGGTGGTGCGATACTAGAGACATCTATTGTTCTGTGCCGGAACGATTACAACAGTGAACGACGTGCCGCAATTCGTTTTTTAGAGTAAATTACAGATCGAAGCGACACTTAAAATATTTATTTTATTTTATCTGAGATAATCTAATGGATTTTCATTGAATTCGCTATTAGAATTATTTTGATATTTACGACGTCCGATAGTAAAAAATTATTGTTTTTGTCAACCGGCACAATTGTAAACGGGAAATCTTCTGAGTGTTATGAAATCTTATATTGACAAACTGGACGTTGGTTTTGATATAGGCGGACATTATTTGTTATTAATATGGTGTAGTTAATAGAAAACGACTCGACAGAAGGATAAAACAAGTGTTTTGTACGAATGCGGTTTTCAAATGACACTGAAAATACAAAATATTTACATATTCAAACACATTACGAAATGAGGATAAAAAGGTTTTCATTTAATTAAATGATACTCATGTATTGCTTATATTACTTTTTATTTTGTTATATAATAATATATTTATAAGCATGAAGCCACCCATTTGATTAGGTTAGGTAAGTTAGGTGAGATTAGGTTATAGTAAGGGTTCCATGAAAGAACAGAACATGAAAAAACAGAACATGATAAAACAGAACTATGGCAAAACAGAATAGGGAACTTGCATAAACAGAACACGTAAAAACAGAACATGTCAAAACAGAACATAGATAAATGAGAACAAATATTAAATATTAGTAAAAATTTTGGTGAATTGTTGTTTATTTATTGCTTATGGTCAAGCTACATTGACAGTTGGCTCGTTTGTTTTGGATTTACTTGTATTTGATATCCTTATTTGTATAGTGGAACCTCGATTCTACGTTTTTCAAGGGACCGTAATAAATGAACGAATAATGCGAGAAACCGATATTGCGGGAAATTATCAAATAATACCAAAAAAATGTTTAATTTTCAAAATATTCTACAAAAACGATCAATCGGGATAATAATTAAAGTCCGCTTTAATTTATCAGTCAACTGCTACTTTTATAATCTTCAAATATCTATTAATTTCAGTCTGAAAGTATTATTGTAATGGATAATTGTGTGTTAAAGCTAGTCATGGATTATTACGGCGAAAAATTTCACAAATTAACATTAAAAAACACCACGGTTTAACATATTTGTTTGAGGGCTTGATAATCGCGTTTAAATCACCCATCTATATGAAGAACACTGAAAAATTATGCGAAATATGAAATATTTTTCCGTGACACCGTTTTTTGTGTGATTTTAACGCGATTATCAAGCCTTCACAAAAATTATAAAATCATTTTTGGGTCTAATACTATAGATAATATATATAATACGATACAGAGATTAATAATTAATTGTAAAACATATCAATACTAGAGTTTTCTAAATATACCATACTGCCAGACGTTATGTTATCTATTGTCAGACGTACAATGCCATAGAGTTCGCAAACTTGTTCTGAATTATCAATTTGTTCTGTTTTTTTAATTGTTCTGTTTTGTCACGTTCTCTTATTGCATGTTCTGTTTTATCGCGTTCTGTTTTATCATGTTCTGTTTTAGGATGTTCTGTTTTTTCATGTTCTGTTATTTCATGTTCTGTTTCATCCGGTTACCTATAGTAAGTAATGTTGGGTTAGGTTACATAAGTTAGGTTGGGTTAGGTTAGGTAAAGTTGGGTTACGTAAGGTTATGTCAAGTGACTTTAGGTTATATAAAATTAAGTTAGGTTATCACTTTTAAGGTGTTCACTGTCAATACTTGGTGGAATGGCATTATAATAAAAATAATAAAAGATTTTTAATACTTTTTCCACATATTTTTTTTCAGGACCGGTTTCGCTCATCGCGAGCATTATCAACTGATAAGAAAAATATATAAACAGTCCTTTTCATTTTTAGTAGTTGCTTACACCTTTTATTTCAATTTAACTTGTATATGAAATATGGGATATCACAGTTTTTGTTAGCACGAAAATTATCGTATTTCGTGACGGATCAAAATGATTTTTTCTGAAAAAAAAACATAGTTTTTCGACCGATTTTCTAATTTGAGATTTATTTTTATTATTTATTTACATGAACATTGAAAAATATTTAAGAATTATTTATTGCAGTGTAGAAAAAACAAGATATACATAATCGAATATTCAAAAATAGTAAAAAAAAATACTTTTTCAAAATTGGCTAAAAAGTCAACTGACTAAGCTCCGATAAAGTCTACTTATGTAAATACATAAACACAGTGGCGGATTAACCCATAAGCGCAAGAGGCGCTTGCTTGGGGCCTCCGAGTCTTAGGGGCCTCAAAGTTAGCTTATATATTATATTTCCCATCCAGTTGTTCCCATGCGTTTTTATTATTTTACATGTAATTTTCGGACTTTTTTAGGTTATCCAAAAACAGGGATTTATTTTTTTAAAATTTAATAAATTAAATAAATTATTTAAACACCTAAATTTTATAAATTAAATATATATAAATTAGATAAATTTTTTTAAAAACTTTTCATAAAGAATATTTATTGCAAAAGACATTTTTCAAATACCGCAAGTCAACTTAAAATACGGAATCACACGAACATAACCAAACACCCTTATTTTTAAAGTGACACATAAATAAGCCATATGCATTCATCCATACAAAATCATAATTAGCGATAGTTTTTACATGTAGGCGTGGCCCGATAATCTAAATTTCATTTATTTAGGCGTAGAGTAGTAGTTCTCAAGTAAAAGTTTACTGTGATCGCTTTATAAACATTAGCGGTTCTGTAGAAATGTGTGGTCCCGAGGATTTTCTATGAGTATACGTGTTTCGCTAGCCTTTTTTCATAAATGCATATTGTAAATGTAGGTTATTGTGTATTTGGTTAATAAATATGAACGATGAAAGAATATTTTTTCAGCCCTAAATTTCGTCTTAAGATTTAGTTTTACATAACGCGTCGACGTAAGCTGTCGTTTTGTACGATTTTGATATTTTTTATCATCATCCCTTCAAAATTTGTTCAAGCGGTTCTGAAGATTAAATATGCGCTGATAACTTATAAAATCATTCGTGTGATTTAAATAGTGATACATCTCATTTTGGATACTTTGTTAAAATTAATAGGTGGGTCAAAGTAAAAAAATAAATAAATTATGAGGTAAAATGTAAAATAAATATTTTGCGAAATAATAAATAAACTTGTGAATTAAGTGATAATCTCCATTTTTTCTCAATTCTTGCGAGTGTATGTATTGTAGTTACCTAAAATTAAAAATTATAAAAAAATATATTTTATTTATAGCATTTAGATTATAAACATTTATAGCATAAGATTTATAAACAAAAATATCATTTAAGTTAATAATACTTAAAAATATTACATTTATAAGTTTTATATATTATTTAATATTTTTTTAAAACTTATAAAATCAGTCAAATTTATTTAAAATAAAATATATGAATCATAATATTTATAAATAACAAATTTATTAAATTTAAACCTTTTAATTGGCATATGTGACAAATCCGAAATTTAGAGAATTAACTACGTTTAGATTTTCTGGCTTATTCAATAAATAGGTTTGTTATTTATTTTTCACGCCAGTAAATTTTCTGACAACTAAAAAATGCAACAACACTCCCCCCGTTGAGGTCAACGGGCTTACAGCTAGTATGATTCAAATGCTTGAACTCGCATGCGACTCATATTGACCAACGCGAATTTGGTCATGTGGGGCTAAAAAGTGGTCGAGTATACCGTTCGAGTCGAAGTTTGTTCGGTAGCTCATTTTTATAAACTCATAAGTTATAAGACTGCTTAAGATAAGTTTAAATTGAAGTTGATGTCCAAAAAGCCGCAAAAACGTTTATGCAAAGAGCCGCTCCTGCCGAACGCCGGTGTATGTTTTTTTATAGTTTAATGCACGGTTTCTCAACGGTGGGCCACAGCGTGTTCCAAGGGGGCCACAGAGATTTGTTTTTGTTTTGAGGAGCCACAACACAGTTCAGGGGGGCCACGGGCAAATTGAGGATTTCAAATTTCTCGGTGAAAAAAAAAGGTGTTCATGGAGATATTCTGGGAAAAGTATACCAAATCGGAAATCGGAGATATGTAAAGAAAAATAAAGACACTCAAAAAGGGCCACGCTCCCAAAAAGGTTGAGAAACACTGGTTTAATGTACCTATAATTATAATGGCTACGTATAATTATAAGTTAAGTTAGGTAAAGTTATAATAATTTAGGTTTGTTAAGATTATTATAAGTAATGTTACGTTTTGTTAGGTTATTATTCTTATTATTATAATACATTCATTAAGGTTAGGTTAGTTATACAAAGTGAGGTTATATACATTTAGGTTAGGCTATACAAAGTAAGGTTAGGTTATATAAAATTAATATTTTGTTTAAAGGTAAAATTTGTCTTCAAAGTCAATTTTTTTCGGGGTTTCAATTTTATCTACGAATATTTATTTAAGGTCAAGTAATTTTCATGTTTAACCCGCAACGTGCCTTCCTTAAGAATCACATTACCCTCCAAGGTGTCAAGTCAGTCTTAGCTTTGAATTGTCAATATTTAAACCTATTATAGAAGCTAAAAAAAAAATTTAAAAATTTATATTTATATATATGCTTGCCAATATATCCCAGGTATCATTTTCTTCTATATTTTAATCATAAATGCTTTTATAAGGAAATTAAATCATCTTTAATCAAATGCGATGATTATAAATGCTTGATATTCGAAACTAAGTCTCAAAGCGATGTCTCAACTGTGCTGCATACTGAGGTCTTAACGGTCTGTTTATCAAAAAAACATACCTTTTTGTTCATAAGAAATAGCTAGGTAAATACGGCTGATCCAGGGACTAAACTAAATTTAATATACGGCTGTTTGGAAAGTTTTAAATATTTTTTGATATCTTTGTAATTTTTTGTTGGGATTGCTTCAAAACGGTCAACTGTGCGCTCATTTTGACATATGACTCAAAGCTTTCGGATGAAAAATAAAAAGGCTAAATATCTTGAAATGTATGGAAATTTTAAAAATAGAAAAGCTTTACCTGTAACTAGCGTGGCCAAATGGTCGAACCACGTGGTCGATTTTGAATTTTTGCAGTGTTGCATTATTTTTTCGACTTGGACCTCATTTTTCAAAAAAATAAATATGAAATCTAACAAAATTGTATTCTGCACAGCTTGCGAAAGAATTTACAAAGAGAGCAAAAATAGTTTTTGAGATCTGAATTTTTTCAGAATTTGGTAGCCAAAATTTTTCTTCGAGAGCCAAAATATTTTTATAAGATTTATGTTATAGTAATTTTTAATATTGCTAGTTTTCTTTGTCGATTCTTTCTGACCTTAATTCAGAATTGGTGGATTTTCAATAAACAGTATGTTATTTTAATTTGAATCGTTCAAATCAAATATTGAAATCAAACAAATTCTCACGTTGCTGGCAACGGGCATAAAACTAGTTGCTTTTTATTTACCCACATTCCTTTCAGTTGAAAATGTTCGTAATGAACGACGACGTTCCTGGTAATATTAAATTGATGTAGGATAAGTGCAGAGAATAATTTTATTTTTTGAATAAGAAATATGATTTTATATCATCACTGTATCATTGTACCATAATATCGTCGGTGTTCAGCCAAAAAGCTTTATGTCCAAAAATGGGTGTTTTGAGTTATGAATGCAGAACGATAGATTAAAACATTCTCTATCGCACGGTTTCTCAACGGTGGGCCATGTGGCCCCCCCAGGGGACCACAGCGTGTTCCAAGGGGGCCACAGAGACTTATTTTTGTTTTTGGGAGCCACAACACAGTTCAGGGGGGCCACGGGCAAATTGAGGATTTCAAATTCCTCGGTGAGCTAAAAAAAGGTGTTCTTGGAGATATTCTGGGAAAAAGTATACCAAATCGGAGATTTCAAATTTCTCAGTGAGCTCAAAAAAAAGGTATGGGGGCCACAGAAAAATAAAGACACTCAAAAGAGGCCACGCTCCCAAAAAGGTTGAGAAACACTGCTCTATCGTATGAAAAAACAAACACACCTAGATTCCATTTATTTATTTTGTTATTTAAAAAAAGTAATACGACCTAAGTCAATTCTGTTGACAGTTAGGACTGGTAGAAAGCTTCAACATACTTGAAGCGTTTTAGCTGTACAGATTTTGGTGAATTGTTGTTTATTCCGTTGACTTAATGTTTATGGTCGAGCTATGTTGACAGTTCGCTCTCTTGTTTTATCCTATGTTTTGGATTTAATTGTATTTTTTATCATTATTTATATACCATGTACCAATTTACGTCGAAATAAAATAGTTTTTGTGGGAGCTGTAGATCAAAAAAGGAATACATGTAAAAGGTAAGTCATTTAATTTAACATAACCTCATAATGACGTTTGCTTCACAATTGATTGTTTTTGTATTGACACTGCGTTCCTTTGTTGTAATTACTAGTAATTTGAATGACATTGTTAACAGCGTACGTTTATTTTATATTCCAGATGAAAAATCTAGTGGTATGAATACTAATCCCTTGGATAACTCTACTATACCATTTAACAAAGAAAACAAAAAATCCGAAAGGCATGCATGACACAAGTGGAATATAGGAAGTGTATTAATCCATCATACATTATAGTGAAGCAGGTTTTTACGACAATACTTTGATTCATCCCTCAATTATTGGTGAAGCATTGGTATAGCCTCTGGAAGATTCCAGTAATATGAAAAAATATGAATTTAAGCCTACACTTGCATACATCTTTATGGTAACGTTATTGATGTTTATGAATATAATTCCAGAAATTTGACTGAAAAACATCACGGTGACTTGGAGAATATAATATCACGACTCATGTGATATGGATGAAGGACCAAATAAAAATGATATTGGTAAACACTTTACACACTTTACTTTAATTCACACTATTTGACTATTATTATATCAACACCAATTCAATCTATCCATTCAACTCTTCATATTTGTCTTTGGTTGCTCGTTGGATACAACAAAAGACTATTCTAGTTATGATCTCTTGGTCTCTAGTTGTCTTTCACCAATGATGATTATCATTAATTTATACTCACTGTTCCGTCCAGTTTATAATAATCTCGTGTCTCCATTTTTATAAATTTCTGTATTTAATATGTTCGAATGTTGCCTATGCTTATGCAATATTATCTAATTTTAAAATAAATAATTACTCACATAATATAAAAAGTAAACTTTAATTTACTGCAACTTAAATCAAATTGAATAACATAACATTTAATTTAGGATGTCGGTTGAATTTCTCGATGTTATTTCAATATCAGATTTGAACGATTCAAATATAATGCTGTGCTTATTTTGTTATTTTACAGAAATCATTCAGCAAGAAATTAATGAGGATATGACAAACAGTCTAATCTATAATGAAGGTTGCCAATCAACTGCAGATATCTGATGAAGTTTTGCGTGTAAATCCAATCATGGCTCTATTTCATTCACTCGTTACGGAAAATAACAACATTATAGTACAAGTAATTGCACCCCGACCTTAATGTTTGAATAAACGTAAACCTGTAGGATGGAAATGCATTGTACAATAAAAGAAGATTAATAAAAGCTTATCTTATGTGCAGAATCAAATGCTTATCCAATCGTAAAGCCCCTGGCAACGATGAAATAAAGCACAATGCGCTGAAACACTTTCCCGAGAACGGTGTCAAAGCACTAACAACGATCATAAACGCATGCCTAGCCGTTCAACACTTTCCACCCGCCTGGAAAGCCGCAGACATCATCTTAATCCCGAAACCGGGCAAACCACACTAGATTCCAGAAAATTACAGACCCATTAGCCTACTCCCGACAATGGGAAAGCTATTGGAACGTGTAATTAAATCCCGCCTGGAAGAGTTTGTGACGGAAAAAAAACTCATCCCGGATGAGCAACACGGCTTTCGTCACAGACACTCCACCAACCACCAATTACTCAGAGTTGTTGAATTCATCAGCGAAGGTTTCAACCGCCGATGTTTCACCACCGGCCTATTTCTCGACATCGCCAAAGCCTTCGATAAGGTTTGGATAGAAGGTATGATAGTCAAACTCTCCGAGGCCGGCCTCGAAAGTCCAATGTTAAAAATTATAAACTCATTTATGATTAACAGAACTTTCCGCGCTAAAGTTAACGGCGAACTATCGACGACGCGTACGCCGACAGCCGGTGTGCCACAGGGGTCCGCCTTATCGCCCCTGTTGTACAATCTATATACTCATGACATCCCATTACCCGCCTTCATACCCGGGATAAACGAAACGATCGTCGCGCAGTACGCATATGACACAGCGATCCTAGCACTATCACTAAAAATAAATAGATCAACAGCAATTGTAAAAAAGGCAAGTGCGTACATCCAAGCCTGGTGCTCCAACTGGCGCATTCAAATACACCCAGAAAAAAGCACTGCAATAACCTTCAGTCACAGGCCAAATAGACACGTTAAGAACATCAAACGCATCCGGATGCGAAACACAGACATTCCGTGGGCACGAACGGTAAAATACCTCGGCCTCACACTTGATTCGCGACTAAATTTCAACAGACATATATCTGTAAAAAAAAAACGGGCCAACTCTACCCGATGATTGGGCACAAAAGTAAACTTGCAATAAACAGCAAGCTACTCTTGTACACCGCGATAACTCGTCCAATCATGACTTACGCATGCCCGATATGGGCATACGCAAGCATGAAACACATCCAGACGCTCCAGACTATACAAAACAAATCACTACGAATGATAACAGGCGCACCCTGGTACGTTCGAAATACCACTCTCCACAGAGACACCAAAACAGACACCATACTCGAACACGTCATGAAGCTGTCGAAGAAATTCTACAGCGACATGGCAGATCACCCAAACGACACTATCAAATCGTTACTAAACGATTACATAAAATACCCACACACCGACATAGCACGGCCAAGGAAGGTTCTCCTCCTCAAACCCCCCTAGCTCCCTCCCGACCCCATCATCTAAATGCTGGTACGCCACAAAATGGCGTATAAACCGGGGTGACGTCATAAACCACCCCCGACATACGACACACGCCGACACTGTAGGCTCGACATCCTCTCGAGGGTAAAAAACAAAAAAAAAGAGGGACTACACGGAATTTATAAAAAAATAAATAAATTGCCAAAAAATACATATTCACAAACAGATAAGCATTTCTCCACTAAACATAATAATGCTGCTCGAGGTAAATGAATCACCCTACAGTGTCAACCAACGCCAACAAAACAACGACCTAATAACAACCACGATCTCGCACGCAATTTCTTTTATTTTAATATTATTGTTACTATTATTATTTTTCTTTTCCTATTGTTATTTTTCTTTTCCTATTGTATTCTCTCTCACTGTATTCTTGTATGTTTATTATAAAAAAAAACAATATATATGATCATCCTGTCTAAAAATACAATAAAAAGAGACAGGAACCAACACTAAAAAGGGGAAAAAAATTAAATAAAAACCCCAACATCAGACGAAAAGGCAATTGGAGTAATCCACAAAGCCCTCCAACCAAGTGTAAGACACGAACGAAACTTATCTTATGAAAACAAAAGTGGAGTTGTGAAATTTGCAAAACTACCTAATATATTTGATTGGTCTATGTAGGCTTTCATAGATTTCTTTTTAATTATTAACTTGATGTAGTATGTCTACATTACGTATTATTTGTATTTAATTATATTAACATAAAATTGTCTACCTGTTTGCCTTACATAAGTAACTTTAATAAAAAAATGTGGAATTGATACAATTTTTTTTTTATTTTTTGAGAGACAATTGTTTTTCATAATAAGAATTTTAATTTGAATTCCATCACATGTACTATCAGTCATTAGTAATAATTTATTATTACAATCCTATATAAGTACGCAAATTAAAGTAAGTATATTATTAAGATACAAATTAAGTCTCTTTTATTCAAAATAACTTGAGAATTCAGTTGTGAAACTGTTGTGAAACTTCATAAATATGAAAGTGAGTTTACAGAATTAAGAATGTAAAATTTTATATTTTTATCAATCAAAAATCATAAAATTCGAATTGTATTATGACTTTATCATACATATATGCTATTTATATTTAAATTTCTTATTTATATAACATTAATTCATTTATATGACTGTTATTATTACTTCATAAATTTGACAGTTCGACAATATGACTTTTTGACCACCGTAAAAACACGAAAAGTGTACAGGTAAAAGACTTTAAGTTTTCTTTTTGTTCATAAACTCAAAAAACTTAATTTTATAACTATAAAATGAAGTTTATTATCATCAAATCGGATTCTCAAATCTATATATTAATAGTCGATAATGTTAGTCCGTATTTCTGTCTGTAGGTCCTGTTTTCGATGACGTCAAGAAAGACGGTCCCCTCCCCCTCCGCAGTTCCGCTGTCGCCATTTTTGTATTCATACTAAAGACCCTTTTTTTCAATACACTTACATATATATATATATTGGTGTAGAGATTTAAAGAAGCTCATTTCGTGTTGTAAATCGCTGAAAAAAAAATCCGCGTCCCAGGCTCGAACACAGAACTCTGGATTACCAGTCGAGCTCTCTATCAACTGAGCTAACGTTACAATTATCGGCAGTGATAAAAATATAAACTATATATTAAATTTCGTTTGAAATTGGAACCTTTCGTTTTTTATTTGAAAAACAACATGCATATTATATGTTTTATTTTACCAACATTTCTTTATTCCTCTGTACCCTAGAGGTAAAGCGCTCAGTTGATATCCTGAAAGTGGTGGTTCGAATCTAGCCTTGAGCGTTTTTTTTTGGTTTATAACATTTTTTTTTTTTTGAAAACTTTCTTTTTAAATTACATTACATCTTGATCGTATGAAAATAAATGCTATCAAAATAACAAAATCCGATTCACTAGCGAAATAAGTTTTTCAAAAAATAAATATAAGACGCAATTGTTTCAAGATTTGTTTTTAATCTAGGTACATACGTGGTATAGTTAGTTGTTGGCAAAAGCATAGTTTGGTGTAGTAAAACAACGTCAGTAAAAATCATTATATATATTCTAAAAAACAAGTTCTATTTGGAGAATAAGTTAACATTTTGATAATTTTGTTTTGATAAAATGTGCAATTAATTTATAATATTTTGCATGTGAAAGTTGCATTTCTTATATAAACATAATTTAATTCTTTGCCCATTTATTTTCCGACTCTTTTCTCACATTCCATTGAAGTGAAAAAAAAAGTTCAATAGATATTAAATTATTCTAAAAATTCTAAAATCTATATATAATATTAATAGTCAATAAAATAATCACAAATCACAATTCACAATTCACAAATGTGTGCGTACTGATGTCCTCGGGACTTTTTCTTCTTCTACGAAATATTATTGACAGCGTACTTGAAAATTAGTTGAATAAAATATATATACTACGAAAAATGATTGTTAGCAAACTTGAACATTATTCCAAAAATTTAATAATTTACAATTTAAAAACTGCAGGGCTGTCGATATATGCGCCGAGATCGATTTATGCTACTATGAAAAATGATTGTTAGCAAACTTGAACATTATTCCAAAGATTTAATAATTTAAGAAATTTCTGCTACTACGAAAAATAGTTGTTAGCAAACTTAAACATTATTCCAAAAATTAAATAATTTACAAAATTTCTGCTTCTACGAAAAATGGTTGTTAGCAAACTTACACATTATTCCAAATATTAAATAATTTACGAAATTTCTGCTACTACGAAAAATGGTTGTTAGCAAACTTAAACATTATTCCAAAATATATATTGAATAAAATATATATACTACGAAAAATGATTGTTAGCAACCTTGAACATTATTCCAACAATTTAATAATTTACAATTTAAAAACTGCACGGCTGTCGATATATGCGCCGAGATCGATTTATGCTACTATGAAAAATGATTGTTAGCAAACTTGAACATTATTCCAAATATTAAATAATTTACGAAATTTCTGCTACTACGAAAAATAGTTGTTAGCAAACTTAAACATTATTCCAAAAATTAAATAATTTACAAAATTTCTGCTTCTACGAAAAATGGTTGTTAGCAAACTTAAATATTATTCCAAATATTAAATAATTTACGAAATTTCTGCTACTACGAAAAATGGTTGTTAGCAAACTTAAACATTATTCCAAAAATTCAATAATTTAAGAAATTTCTGCTCCTACGAAAAATGGTTGTTAGCAAACATAAAGATTATTCCAAAAATTAAATAATTTACAAAATTTCTGCTACTACGATAATTGGTTGTTAGCAAACTTAAAAATTATTCCAAAAATTAAATAATTTACAAAATTTCTGCTACTACGAAAAATAGCTGTTAGCAAACTTAAACATTATTCCAAAAATTAGGTAATTTACGAGGTCTATTTCTGCTAATAGGAAAAATAATTGTTAGCAATCTTAACATTATTCCAAAAAATAAATAATTTACAATTTAAATACTACAGGGTAGGGCTGTCGATATATGCCCCGATATATTTATTTTATTTTTAGAATCTTTGGCTTATTCAATAAATAGGTTTGTAATTTTCTGACTACTTAAAAATGCAACTAAAATCCCCCCGATTGATTAATGTCATAAAATTGTCAGTTCAACAATTAAAGGTTCAGGTGTAGAAATAGAGAGTTTTCAATTTCATGAAAATCTTAATCGAGAGTCGAATATCTCAAAACGAGGTTTTAAAGCTTTTTGGCTGAACACCGACGATATAGTAAGTAGCATTTTATATAAAACATCCAAATCATAATATCTCGTATTTTTTTGTTTTGTTTATTGAAAGTATATATTTTTTGTTACGTTCATTACTTGATTTCCTACAATATTTACCAACGTATGTTCACACGTCGAATGAGTAAAATATATTAAGGTCCATGTCATGAGTCGAGTGAGCGGTGTTCTCGGGGCAGGGGTAAGGCAGACCGCTTGCGCGGTTTCCGCAGACACCTCCCAGTTCGTGTTTCACTATTCATCTAACTCTAGAATGGTTTCCTTTGACAATTGTGTGGCTTTTAATATACCACACCCTTCTGCTAGATTCAAGTGATTATTGGCTTCACTTGTGCTTCTGTCATGCTGTATTGCAGCGATAGAAAATTGTTTTTTAATGTTTTAGCTCCCCTGCATGTTTTCCACCAGTGAGCAATCTTATGATACAAAACCATTTATGCTCCTTTTTTGTTGTACCTTTTCTCTTAAATATACGTACTAAAGACCAAAATTTTTATTATGTTATTTTTAGTAGAGAAAATAAAAAAAAAGAAACTAATTTCACGGTTACTATATCAACAAAAACAAATCCACTGAGTTAATCAAATGTATAGCCATTATTGTCGAATAATGTTTGTATTTAGTTTGTATAACGATATGTTGGGTACCGCGGCTAATGTTAACAGTTTATTTTGAACCGCACATTTCACAAATGGTCGTTCCGTCCAATTGACATGCTTATTTTGAACCGCGTAGTTTTTTTATGTTAATTTTTGTCAATTTTCTGATATCGTCAGTCGATAGAAAATTTGATCATTCCTGGCTTTGAGCCAAAATATATAATCTCCATAAATCATAATATTTTGAAAACTGAATTTGAAGTTTGCACTGTTTCCGAAAATTTTCAAATAATCAAAGACACTCATTTGGACTCTTGCTAGCTATGATAATGGGGCTCCAACATTTGTAGAGACGACACCCTTCACTGTCTTATTGATTTGTCGTCTTATATGTGACACGGTTTCTCAAAATTTTAAGCTTTGACATCCCTACAGTCTATATCAGCGGTCGGAAAACTTTTTCGGCTCACGGACCACTAACTTCAAAATTTTAATCCAGCGGACCACTAGCTGGACTTCTGTGATAGATATTATATATTGAAATAAAAGTTATCAAATGCGTCTAAAAATGCACCTAGTTCATAAAATAAAACTTTTAATCATAATTTTATTAATTTTTAATGTGATAGATGTTCCTGAATATTTGAAATGACTAAATTTATATTTGGCTCCAATGCTATAACTGCAAGACGGATAACTGAATGTATTTGAAGCCGAGATCGATACCGTGTTTTTATTGCTATCTCAGATGAAAAGATCTTAAATATAAAAATAATAAAAGATTTTTAGTACTTTTTCCACTCAAAATTTATTTGATCAGAACCGGTTTCGCTCCTCGCGAGCATTATCAACTGATAAGAAAAATAAATTAAACAGTGCTATTTATACAAGTTAAATTGTAATTTATTTCAATTTAACTTGTAAAGTAATAATTATTTTTATTATAATGCCATTCCACCAAGTTTTGACAGTGAACACTTTAAAAGGTACCTTAAATATGTTGTGGAGAATTGAATAAGAATTTTTATCAGAAGGATTAGAAAATTAAAATAATGTCAGATTTCTCTACGGACCACTAAAATTTACTACTGGTGGTCCGCGGATCACACTTTGCTGATGGCTGGTCTATATGGTTAATGCTACTTTCACGTCATGGTTTCTCAACATTTTGGGTCTGCTGTCTCAAAGGTTTATTTTCAGATTATTTTTTTATGTATACTAAAACTACAAATAAAAATGTAATAATATTTTCTTAACTAAGTTAAAATGTTCTTCCATTTTCGCTCTTTGCAAACATATTCAACTGATACTCTCGATGAGTGAAACCGTTGTTAGTCTAAAGGAAATTATGTAGGATTAGTACAAAAGTGTTTAATTTTTCCTTATAATAAATAAAAAAAAATATGGAATACAATTTTTTTCTCACTATTTTTTTATGAAACTTATCAATAATATAATTTACATCAGTTGTTATAACTCTTCGGTACCTTTTCATGAACTTATTTATGCATTTTGAATAAAATTCTTTTGGTTTTGCTGAAAAAAATAGTTCTCTATTGGCATCATTAAAAAAATGGTTAGATATAATTGAACTAAAATTTTGAAAGGACGCACTTTTATCACTAGGGAACACACAAACATAAATTTCAAAACTTCTCACTAAAAAACTCATAGTATCCACTTGGTACGGACGAAATTGAATTTAATATTTTTCACTTTGAAATTTTTAATCGAAACTATTTATTTAAATTGTCATAATTTGTTTTAAGTTGAATTATTTATTTTTCATGCAGTGTATTTTTTTAGTGAAAACGATCAAAAAAAGTTTTTATGATGATAAAAAAAGTGCATTTAAATACCAGCTTATAAAAAAATTGAAGTCGCTACTGTTTGCTGGTCACGCCGAAACCAAATAGAAATTAGGGAGGATGTATCCTTATGACAAAAAAACGATCGAAAGCAAATATGTAGTGCATCAGATTTTACGTAAATTTTGATTTTCAACACATTTTTTTTGAAAGAATACATTTTGATATGTCGCGTGATCATGGTCATTTGAAATACGTCGTCAGATGTTACTGTTACCTATTATATTATTTGTGGACGGCAGTTTGTCAGTTTGTCTATGGAATGACAGTAAATAATAATATAGTACATCAATAAGTATCAGGGTCAAACGTTTAACAGAGACCGTCTTCTTCTTTCACTACCGGTCAAATGTATGTAGCATGCTCGAGTGTGAGGTTTCTGAGTTCTCTAAAAATACATATGATTGAAGGATCCGAAATAATTTGAGGTGATGACCCTGAATATAGTTTTTAAGGAAATCTTAAAAGAATTGTGCTTCACATTACTAGATTTAGGTAAAACTTATTTTCATTTTCAATTTTGTCAATTGTCATTGTTGACTCTTTCTGAAAATTAATTGGAATGGACAGATTTTGAATAAACAAAATTATTTATTAATCTGAATTTATTTTTTTATTAACCTCTGCCATAGCATATATTATATTCTTTAAAACATTTTTCATTTGAAGTATTAATTGAGTTTTTAACTTCTGATTTGCATTTGATTGTCTACGTCAGTAAATTTCAAGTAATGTTTCAAACATGAAAAAAACTTCACAACAACAAACTTATTAAGGCTATTTTCGTTATTCTCATAAATATAATCAATCAATTATCACATACAGCGTTCGCAAATAAGGTTTTGTAAAAATATACAAAGATATTCGTTTAAAATCGAAAGTAAAATAACATTGACGTTTAATAATTCAATGATTTAATTTTGTAAAGCCCTCTCTGGTGGATATATGTATTAGCATCACTTTTCTATAAAATGTCTGGCTACAATCACACTTCAATGAGCACACTTGAATGCAACTTGCGAGCGAGTGGAGAATGGAGACGGCCGCTACCTGTTCGCGAAAGCGCGGCATCCGTTCCGACGGGACCGCGCCATGCGCGTAGAGATCGCTTGTTGCTACGCCCGCCCTACGGCGTAGCCTTCCCGCCCGATTCACTCGGCGGAGTAGTCGCGTCCGAAACACTCCTATTTGAAAAACCTTCGCGAACGAAATGATCGAGCGATCGATGAGGTCGTAGACCGTGCCGCGGTCGGACGCACTCAGATCACGGTCACAATAATTTCTCTGAGATGATTCCAATGATAAAAAAACAATTGAAAAATAAATAATAATTTCTTCTCGAGCGAAAACGAGCTTAATTTTCGACAACATATAACTTTCAAAACTTTTTTCTTGTTTTGTTTGGGATAAGTTTTTATTCAACTTCAAATGTGAATTCTGTGACACTCGATTAACATTTTTTTTATTCTCCCACACATTCTCAATCATTTGGTGAATAGAAAGTTTTAGGAACATTAATTTTACGTTTCATAAGACAATTGCTTACAATCTCGCATAATTTATTTATTAATATAAAAAACTATAAAGTGTCAGTTAACCGGAGTCATGTCATGAAAATGGTGAGTTTTATTTTATTAAATTCAAAAATACTGCTCTGTAAAAAATCGTATGTGTTCTAAAAACCTTGCCAAATCATACTTTTTGATTGTGAACATATTATTCTAAAAAAATGAATGTGAATTCCATTTATAAGTTGAATAATTTATGTTAATTTATTTTTTCGTTACGACTTACATTAAATCTTCAGAACATTTCAAATGGCGTTCGTTGAGTTGTAGCAAATTCAATTTACAAAGTTTTTATTACTAGAATTATTTAAATGATAATTAGTTTTTATTTTATTTTTATCATATTTTCCAAGCGGTTCTATCAAGCGGTGTAGATTTTAGTTTTTACATATTTAAGAGATATTTGAGCTTTCTGGTCAATCTTTTGATAACTATTATATAAACAATGGCTGCCTGCGCTGTCAAGTGGTCAACGGCGTTGGCTTCGGTTACGGATGTCACGGGTTCAAATCCCATTACGGACTGTTTTTATAAATTGATTTACGGATTCCTGTCGAAAGGCATGAATTTATACTATGTCTTGAATTTCCTTCCTTCTATCATATCTTTAAAACGGATGAAGGGAGAGCGGTTAGCTTACTACTCTTTCTGTTCTAGTCCTATCCTTTTTTCTTTATTATATTTAAAAAAAGAGAGGTTGAGCAACTGAGTAACAGTTCTCGTAGAAACACTTCTTTTCAGATAAACTCTATTTCGGTCTAAATGTTTCACATTGGGAGGGGATATAGTTTAAAAAATACTTGTACCCAGATGTCAGAGATTTCATTCCGTTTACAGGTATAAAATTAATGTTGGTAAATTGTTATTTGACCAGTTTTTTTTCCAGTAAAACTTGTTTCATACGAGTGGAATATCAACGTTTATATTTTGAATTTAAATTAAAATTTGGGTACATATTCACAAAGAAACCGCCCAACCTCTAGAAATCCATATTTTTCTGGCAAAGCTTCAATCCTATTTCAAAAGTTCTACTAAACATAACGCGTATTGTTTTATCTGTGCGTAGCCTTTAATTATATTAACATAAGTCTTGAGCGGACCTTGCAGTATGCGAATAGCGTCTCATAAACATATTATCTGACAAACGTATCAAATACTTTTGAAAATTATAAAACAAAATCTGGGATCTTTTTTAAGCAAAGAAATTTATTTGAAATCTGAACCGAACGTTTTCGTTAAGCGTATGAGATTGGCACCACTTGACGAATTATTCGATACACTATTGTTTGAAAGAGTCTCGTTTCTTATGTTCCTTCGAACAGGACATCTAAATTGTACAAAGGTTCACTTTGTGCGCGAAACATCTTATTAATTTTGTGTTTAAGTAGGAAGATCATTTTTGATTAATATTCATTTCCAATACTTTTCGCGGTAGTTTTACGATGATGCATTATGAAGACAATATATTAATAACTAAAAAGTAAATTTCATATAATCAATGTAAATATGTGTAAATTTGATTGAGAATTTTGTTTATAAGTCATTAAAATCAATGAGAAATTTTAATTCATAACAGGGTCACTTGTTTTTTCATTATTTTCAACTGACAAAATGATAGTATCAGTTTAAAAAAAATCTGGATCGAAGCCAGTCCTTTTATAATAAATATTTTATGATACTTAAAATATATATTATTTAATTGTTTGCATATTTCATAGCACTCTTATTCGACACGATTTATACATTATATATGAAGTATATGTATCGTTAGGGAAACGACAATCCACTTAAGTATATTTTCAACGATGGCGATATCAACTATATTACGTTATTCGTGTGGAACTGAATAATTGACCTGGTGCTTTTTACTATTATTCTTCATTTGAGCACAATGATACTCTCACATACTGAACAAAAATTATTGCCCGACACCATATTCTGGTAATCGAATATCCGAATTTCTTTCGAAGATCTTCTGTTTTCAGTGACTGTGATTTTCTATATTAAAGACTTGTTATTTCTGCACTTTGAATAAAGTATTTCTTAGTCTCAAAGTGAATCTCTAAATGAAACAATGTCATGAAATCTAACAATTTTACATGTATAAAATTATTGAAAACCCGTGAGCCAATTTACATACAATAAACATATACATCTCTAATAATATTGTTTTATGTATTAAAGTACTGCTATGATTATGTTAAACTTAAAACGTCCATTAGAAATGAACAAAACCGGTGTTTAGTTTATTCGTAGACCTAGCGATGTTATGTCTGATAATGCTTCTCAAAGAGGCAAACAAGTGTCACGTTTTTAACAAAGCAAGTGTAATAACAAAGTTATCAAATCAAATTGTATAGTAAAAATAAACTTCCACAAAGTTACCGCCGAATCCATCGAAAATATTTAAAACTTTAATTCAACTTATTGTTTATTTTTGTAAACCAATATGAAAATACATTGAAAAGATTTGTTTTACTTATAACCACGTTGCTCATGTGTATTGGACGCTTCGAAGTTAACTTTAAGTATTTAAAAAAAGGGTGATTAAGCCATATCACCAATCCCTACTGACACTCCCCTTTCTCCGAAAGGGAAATGAATGTTTTTAAAACGGTAAAGGAAAAATATTAACTTTCCTTGTTTTGGGGTGTTCACCTTAAGATGGAATACAGGAGAAAGGTGGGTCAAATGTTGCAAAGATCAAAATCCGTTTTACAAATGGGCAAGGTTTATTAATAACACGATAACAAGGACATACAGGTTATCACTTACACATAATATTACACAGTCAGATTCCTTAACTCACAAAATATAACAGATTACATTTATTTCACCACCGCGTGTTTACTCGTAAAATAATTCGATTATTGACAGTTAAATTATTTCCACTTATAACTAACTCTTAAGCGTCTAATAAGATGAGTAGCTGCTGCCCACGTGGTCTGGCATGTCTTAAAATTAATGAATTTACGTCCACGTTTCACTGTTCGACCCCACAACCCTTCGGATGCCACTGATCCGGCACAGATTTAACCCTCCCGGGGAAACAAACAAATAATAAATTCTTACTACCTAAAATGGAAACCAAAACAATAGTTCCCACTGCCTACTTCCTAATGACTTACTACCTAGATGAATCACAAAAATTCCCGGATTTACGTGAGATCGTCAAGTTGCGAATTAAAAATACAGCTACTCAAATAGGTATGATCCCCCCGCCGGGGTACAAAACACCGAAATAATACGAGGAGACATCCGCGGTGGTGAAACGTCCTGACACTTACAGTCTAGGCAGAATAGAAAAATATAAAGACATGATAAAAATCGCGAAACATATCTTAAAGCCCAAATAAGATCATTAATGACAATGATGCATTCCTTACTGCCTTTCACACGATTTTAATACACCCACTTAGTATTTGATTTAATGTAATTATTTGCTTTTATTTAGTTAGAATACCCGACAAGTTTCTCAAGAGATAGCTTTATAATGATTGGTCATTAGTCGACCTGAGCGATACTTTAATAATTTGTGTTATACTCAATAGTATTTAAGTTGATGGATGGTTATCCCCCAAACGCACGACGTTACGCTTAATAATTTCTTTACAAATGATTTTAATAGATAAACGCGTTTAACAAAATAAATGGTTTTAACAGAGAAACGATTTTAATAGATAAATGAGATTAGCAAATTAATTTCGCAATTAGCTTTTAGTAAATGATTTTTTTTAAAGAAATTGAATAAATGAATTTAACCAAGATAAATGATTTTAATAGATAAATGGTGTTAGCAAATGATTTTAAAACAACGCTTCCGTCTCGAACAATTATTACAGCGGGCTTCCTTAAACAGAACAAATAACACAAATATATGGGTTAGGCACAAACAAATACACAATAAACAAAATATTTAACAAAGTATCTATAATAATATTTCAAATTAGTAAAATAATTATAAACAAGCTTCTTACGGATCCTGGGGACCTCTCCAGATCGACGCCGACGTAATTGAAGACAGTGGTATTTAGTTTTAAATTGATTATATTGACGAGAATTTCTTACCAAGTCTGTATTAATATCGGCGCGATCTGAGAGGCCCCAGCAATCCTCAGACCTACGGCTTACGGTGTCCCGAAAGACGTCCCAAAAACAAGAAGTCCCGAAAAGAAGTGACCGAAATAATTATTTTTAAAACTGAATAATTGGCAACTAAGCGGGGGAGAAGAGAAGAGGGGGGCGGCATATAATTGTGTTTTTAAGGGAGGGGGTAGCGTCCTGCATCAGAACGCCCGTGAGGTGGCTCCTTCCAGTGCTCGGTACTTGCACTATGTCTAAATACAATTTCCAAGAAATTACTTCATGTTACTAAATTTTAGAAAGCGGCCGCGTTTCCAGATGTTATTCTACTTATTTGCCGTTGAACGTGCCGATTTGCAAAAAGTCTTTTACTCATATAATCTACCGCCCCTAAGTTGAGCGGTGAACATTTTATAAAATGTTTTGGCAAAAGTAAACAAACTATTATTTGTGAATTTACATTATTATTTTTGAGCGGCAAATTAGGAGACGGGCAAGGAAGTCAGGGCACCTACAAAATGGAGTCGTGTCAATACTCACAAATTATACACATATCGTGAATAGATATTCGCAAACGTGTAAGTACATAGTATGTCATCCTCAGGAAATGTTCCAGTCGTTAGCTCTTGCGCTTGCACATATGTATGTATGTGTGTATGTATGTATGTATATATACTGATAATTCGCGCGTGCGTTTTTATGTATAAATATTCCAAGGCACTGTTGAAATAGTAAATTCGGTAAATAAGTATAAAATGACTTTTATTTTCGACCTTTTACGCGTTAACATTTAGCTGACTTTAAATGCCTGCTGATCCTGTATTGATTTAGGGTTGCGCTGACTTTTTCCGGATTATAGCAATTCTCATACAGACTACTGGCGGAAACGTAAAATTTCACACGTTGTTTTCTGCTGTTTGTATAGTTTTTCTAAAAAAAAATCCATGGCCACTCCTAATGTGAAGCATATGGCCTCCCAATGGAGCTATCTCAACAGAATTTTTGCTACAATAAGTGTTCGTTACTAAGTCGCTAAATCTCGCTTTTTCAAATAGAATAGTAGGGATAGAACAAAAAGGCTAAGACAGGACTAGTGGTGAGCTAATCGCTCTCGCTGCACCCAATTATTGAAGGCTCGGAAGGGTGGGAGAGTTTTTGTTTATTTAAACTAATTCACTAAGTTTGACCGACCTCAGTCGCCGTCGTAGATAAGAGGATAACATAAAAGACTTTAAGACTGATAAAATGTTACCAATATTGTTCAGAATTCAGAATTCAATTAACTGAAATTTTCAACTCAAAATAGCTGTCAATATATCTTAATATACTCACATAAAAAGATAAATGTACATACGTAAGCGTTATTTATACTTATTTTTTATGTTTCTTTGAAATAAACCTTTTTTCTTCAAGCCAAAGAACACATTTGACCGATGGTGCTGCTAGGGTATACTTATATGTTACGACAACAATTAAGTGTATTTCGTATAGCAATTAAGTCCTCTGTAAAGTTGACTTTATTACCTTAAAATTGTATTAATAGATATAATTTAAGATTTCGACTGAAGGTGCTTGGTGCAATTTCAATATTAAATTTGAATCGTTCAAATTATGTACACTCCCACAGATTTTGTCACTATCACTGTCACTCAGTGATACATTTATTTATTATATAAACACAAAGCACTCATTTACTAAGCGTCAGTTCTAGTTCATCGTGCACTTGAACGCCTGAAGATGCCGAAAGGCGAAACCCGGGTCGTTAGTGACAAAATCTGTGGGAGTGTACATAATTTGGACGATTCAAATTTAGTATTAATAGATATATGTATATAATATATAAGCTAGTAAAGGGCAGGTCAGGTTGTTACTGTAAGGTATCGGTGAAATAACAAGGCATCAATTTGTGAAACTAAAAAAATTCTCACACTTTCCACAATATTTATGTTTCGTTTATCTTCATAATTTCAATTAAAATCGATTATAACGTTAAAAACTTTGAATACTGCCTTGAAGATGTCCCATTCCGTTTGAGATGGTGTCTATCGATACGATAAGAGAGTCATTCTGTTACTTGTCACAGATTTATCTTTTTGAGACGCTTAAAGTCGAAGCTTCGCTCCATCGGCCGACTCGCCCGTCGCAGGCAGGTATTGGTATTGCGTTGTGGCCACTTCAAAGCTACAAGTTTAATGCTAAAACGCAATGACCTACATCCATGTTCCGATGATTACTCGCCGCAGCGCGGTAAAGGTGGAAATGGAAAATTTAGCGCGCGCATTTGTTGCTGCTATTGTAGTAGAAAACGTGTGCTCGAATAAACCGATAGTCAATATGGCCTATTTTTCCCCTCAGCTTTATCGAGCATGCATATGAATAATGAACAAGCATATAATTTGCCATTGCCTCTATTATTCGAGTTCGTTTGTGACGCTCGTGAGCGATTCACTGCATGTTTTATAATGCCTTTATTAACTTTTCTCGTAAGACAACAAATTATTGACGCTTGTTGGTAATTTTAAAATTGAAAATTTTTAACCGATTCGACAAGGAGTTTCTTGATACTTTTAACTATTTAATAAGCACAAGCAATTTTTTATTGTGTTTCGATAAAACAAAGCACTTCTTGGCAAATTTAATTTCTTGATATAAGCATTTGTCTAAGGAAGGAAGCATAATAATGTTAACTATTTCACGTTTTGATATACACTAACATGTCGATAGTTTGAGAATACACAACGACGACGAGTGACGAACAAAGTCGCAAGTGTTGTTGTTTTTTATTTAGCAAAACGATACAACGCTCAATTGTTTAACGAACTTACGGTAATTAATTGAAAAGTCATCAGGAAAATCGTGGAGTAGAGCGTCTGCGATTGGTTATTTCCGTCGCGGTTCCGTCAGAGGCGCCCGCGGCATCCGTTTCCGTTCGGTGACAGCCTTAGAGCATCGCGCTGACGGTAAAAGTATGAATCAGGAAATAATGCGCCATCACAAGTTTTTTGCTGAAAAATAGCTGAACGCTCACTAAACAATTATATCTTTTTGACATTAGAGAATCAGATCACGTGTCAGCAGGAATAATGGATTTTCAGAAGAAGCACGTTTATCCAAGAATTTATGTTTAAAATTTAGTTTAGTTGACACAAAAACAAAGAGGTGGCTAAATGACCATACCAACCAACGAACGTAAATACGTTGCGCGGGCGGTATGAATGTATGTATATATTTATGTATGAATGAATGTATGTATAAACTTACCGGGAAAATTAAAATTTAGAAAGCCAACTTTTTGTCCAGAAACCTTCTTTTGTAGTATAAATGTGACAGCGATGTGCATGCACGATCCGCTATCGTTAGAGCTCTCTTCTGTCTCAGTTGGAGTTTTCAACTTTCACTGACTTCTGCGAGCCGAGTGTGTGGATTTATTTTTCAGTCCACTTAAAGCCTGCAGAAAAATGAAAACCATTTTATCTGTTGGAAAAAAAACTTTTCTAATGAAGCATTCATGGTTGATGATGAGTTTTTCGTCGAATCATTATGACCTTTTTGTTGATCCAGTGCACACTAAGACACTTGTTAAGTGGTAATAAAATATTTCAAATAAATTTGTTTTCTATAAACTAATGTTTTATGATCTATAATAATTAGTTAAATGATATATACTTGAACTGTTTTAGAAATTAAAAAAAAAGAAATTTTACCGAAAAGTGATCGGTGCCTACAAACAGATACCGCAGACCACAGCATAATGCGGAAACATAGTTTTTAATCATATACAATACATGGATTATTTAAATTTCAAAAAATATTTCTTAACAAAATATGGAAAAATTTTCGCGATAGATGGCGTGATCTGTGATGTTTTTAAATTAAAACAGACACTAAATCGTCAAGCAGTCAAAAGATGGCCCAAGTTAAAGTCACGAGTGTTTTGAATCTTTTGCATATTTTTTCAAGCTCTTCAGATTATTGTTAAATATGTTTTATCTTTTTGCTTCGCGGTTATTGTATTTTATTCACTTATTATTGTATATTTTTAAATATCCACTTCTAAATGCCTGTAACGGGTCAAGCTATATAAGGCCTCTTAATGGGTTATAAAAGGCAATCACAAAAAGAGCGGCTTTGCAGCATGTTACGTAAATGCGTAAGGTTGCTTGGGTATTTTAATGGGTAAATTCCAAGTATTTATTTTCAAAAAAATTAACAGAAATAACCATACCATACCAAAACAAAATTAAATCTATGCAATTTCAATGATTATTTAAGATTTATAATTATTGTCCCGGTTTACCCCAATTCAATACTCTAAAATCTAAATCGACGGCGAGAAACCTATGTCACGCGTGGTTTTTGGTGGCATTTTTCGAAAATTATGGTTTTTTAATGAGAGATAAAATCTAAAAAAATATGTATAGCTCTTTCGACACTATTGACACAAACGAGCGAACTCCGGCACGATCAATATAAAATTTAGATCTGTTAATGTAATATGCGAGAGTTTGTTCTTGATGATCTTTTTCGTCAAATTGATTTTAGTGTGGATTTCAAATTCAAAAATGTCAGGCAACATGACTGTTATTAACTGTAATGACAAAAACCTGTTTTCCTTCAATTTACATATAAACATATGTATTTACTTTACCATGTCCACTCTCAATGTTAAGCATATATACAACTAAACGAGAACATCTCAACATATGTTTCTCTACGTGAACCGCTTGTTACTCAATTACTAAGGATCTCATTTTTCGACTCGAGCAATGATAGAAATATAGGGCTATGGCAGGATAAGAGGTTAGGTAATAACTCCCACTATGCCTGCTTTTGGGGATCGGATGGAAGAGAAGAAATTTCTGACATCCCAAACACCAATGCCTTCGAACTAAAAAGAATGATCGATTCCGTTTTGGGACTCGAGCCCGAGAGCATCGTAGCCTAAGCCGACGACGTTGACCACTCGGCTTAAGGCCCGGCGATTTTTATATTCATAGCTATTTTTATAAAGATCGATGACCAGAAAACGTGTGATTTTTTAAAAATATAATTTCATTTCACGAACTATTTACTTTTAAATTAAGTGATTTGAATGAATAAAACACTCATTTGTAATACTTTCTCTTTTATTTTATATAAGCAAGACCGGTTCTGATCAGATGAGCTCTTCATTAAAGAAACCGGTCCTGATCATGTACAATAAAAGTGGAAATAGTACAAATGAGTTTTTATTCTTTGAATATAATGCGTTTCCACTAAGTATTGACAGTGAACACTTTAAAAGTGATATTCATCACCGTTATAAAACATTATTAGTTTTAGTAACACTTTAAAATGGTTTACCCATTTTTTTATGTGCCTGCTACGACATATTGCTGTTTGTCAAGCAATATGTATGACATTAAAATGAAAACTAATGTGCGTGATTTTTTATTAAGCTGCATATTTTCGCTTTTTAATGTTTCGTTATGCTCGGTATATGGTACATAGGTTGCATTGACTGCATTACATTTCGTTCAACTCAATTACAGTAAAGTTTACATTTAAAAAGTCGATGACATATATGTAATAAAAACTTTCCGCTGTTTTATTATACCGGATGTTTGTTTTATGATCATTCAATTGCGACTGGCGAAAAATGATCTATGCTTAATCGAAGGAAGTCGAAAACGTTACCAATTGTTTTTATGTTCAATGTTTGATCAAACGATAGGGTGTTTATCAAAAATATCGTATAACATCCATCACGACGTCGGGTTGTTTGTTTTATTGAAACTGTTTATCTTTATAGGTTTTCTCAAAACGTCCGAGGGTTAGCTGACTAGGAGGGACAGAGAGGAAAGCGGGAAAGCTTTATGTTTGCGAAACGATTTCCACGCAGTCACTGCGAAATATAACGCTCTCGCCTACGAGGTACGACTGAAATCCATATTAATATACATACTCGATCGAATGAAACTCTGGTTAATATATTTATCAGTTAGAACGCAAAGGCCGTTATCCCTTAGTAGTCTCTCGTTTATGATAAACGTAACCAAGGCCGGCTCGAGAATTTTTGCACCTGTGTGCGAAGCGCTTTCGACGCCTCTCAAAACTAGTGCTCAACGAGTGGATGTTGCAAAAATCTAAGTACAGCGCATGTGCGCCTGTGTACGCCGCACGAGCGCTTGTGTGCCCCGCACACTTTGCACACGCCACCAGCCGTCCTTGAATCTTACCATCGCTTATTGATTGCATATACTTATTTTTACGAAGACTTTCGATAATTTGAAATGTAAATCTAAATGATAACAGATAACGAGTATCTGCAACTCATGCCAAGCTTACCTTTTCACGGAGTGCCAAAAGCGACGCGAACTTACAACAACGGGAAAAGCCATTTATATAACCGGTGCTAAGCACAGATTTACACAACAATCAATGCGAAATATTGTTTTTTTTGGTTACACCTTTCTCTTAAGGTGGTTATAGTTTTTCATATATTAGTGAGTTAAATTAATTAATTACTAGGTTTAGTTAAGATTGACTAATTTACTGACAAAAATATAGTTCACATCTCGAGGACGCTACTGGCGCCTATCCGACCTACGCAGTAGTCGGCTACTCAAACAGATTTTTTTTTTGATATCAAATTTATGGAGCTTTAAGTACCAGGACGCGCCAGCTCTTCCAGTCTCCTTCATCGATAAAGTTTTTGAAAAATTGTAAATTGCATCCTCTTACCATCGTTTGCAGACGGAAGG
The DNA here is from genome assembly GCA_031772345.1 of Himalopsyche anomala. Lineage (NCBI taxonomy): Eukaryota > Metazoa > Arthropoda > Insecta > Trichoptera > Rhyacophilidae > Himalopsyche > Himalopsyche anomala. The sequence continues at coordinate 27,846,431 of CM062830.1, read as the reverse complement.
GCGCGATCACTACAGAAATAAGAAGTTCACGGGAACTCCGTATGCATTATTTTGAAAATCACATTCCATATGCTTCCTCCATACTATATCCGTACATGTACACACACATGCGCATACATACATACACACATACAGTACACAAAAAAAATAAACGAAGAGAGTCATTTTCGTGATGCTAAGTTCGTTCTAAAATTGACAATTTTATACGACATAAGATCTATGGACGGTCGTTGAGCAGAACTGCTCTGGGTCTAAAACGATTCTCAGGCAGTGTCTCGTCATAGTTGTGGAGATTAGAGATCGTTGGGTTAAAATGTTTTCCTACCTCGCTGTGAAACTTTTGAGATATTTCAAACAGATAAGGAATACCTTGATCGACTGAAGTTTAAAAAATGGTTTTCATTCATTAGATATATGTTTTAAGAGTAAATGCTTGCAAATAAATCATTCACCAACTGATATTAATGTCAGAGGAAATGAAACTATTCCCGCATCCCATCAGACGATATAGCGCCGAATGTGACTCCGCATAATGAATACAACATTATACATCTGTGTGGATCAAAAATATATGTAAGAGAAGCACAAAGAGGTACAAAGAGTACCGTGTGACGTATAAAGCTTACTGCCGTTTGATTTCTTAAGTCATTATTGGTTAGATTTTTTACGTTCGCATTAGGATCGACTCGTGCTACGCGTGTGTACTATGTAGAAAGGAATGACCATGTGAGAAAGGCAACCGAAGACAAAAACACACTCCGCTTCGCTGATGGATTTCAGATACCGAAAGAATTCGAATTAGTTGTGAGGGGTTTTTTTCAGCTCGTTTTTATGTAAAAGAAGAACTCACTGCGCTCCTCGGCCTTTCGGCCCACATATTAGACGATGTGACAGCACAACAGAATTGTAAAGATGATGCCCATAGTATATTTTAATGTCTGCATTTTTACTCCGAGATACGAGTGTCTTTATGCTTTATTTTATAATCGCTGTACATCTGATCGTACATCCAACGCTTAAAAATTACGCAAGCTTATTAGAATTTTCGTTATACATATTTCTACTATTTGTGTTTTCAGTTAGTATTAATTTATTTTATTACTTTTATTTATGATATTTTTCATTTTTTAACTTAAAATACATACACAAATATTTTTTTTTGAAATCCTCCCCAGCCTCCGCGACTCCATAAACCTGCACGTACCGCTTACTCCGGAGTGAGAGAAGTTACTGTACGGCAGGCAAAGCTGAGACTATTTTGAGGAATCTGCATATTTATTAACGTTATATATGATGTTTTATTTGAAAAATACGTTCATGTCACGAGACGTTGCGCGGAAGCGCCGTGAACGGGGTATTTTAAATACATTAGGTACACGGACAAAAAAATCATCATGACAGTATTCGAAAAAATACAAAGAGATTAAAATTGAATCAAAAAGACCCACTGCCTTTCACATAACGATTTTCATAACATAAAACAGTGTTTCTTAAATCCATTGAAGTAATCGCTTAATTTACCACAATACAACCCCACGTAAGAACAAAATTACACTATTGTTTACGAGTTTTTCATGTTGTGGATTTTCCTTAAAAAATTTAACCACAACACTGATTTTAATACTTAAGAACTAGTACATAGGTTCCCAACCTTTTCGGGTGGTGACCTCTTTTTATAAAAGCCACGTGACCCGCGGCCCCGGTGCAATTAAACAAGGCATTTTTTTTTCAATAAGATATTTTTTTTTGACTGTAGTTTTATTGTTCAAATCCATAATCGCAAAAAGTTGGCGATCCGTTGGTTGGGAACTCGTAAACTGTGGCATATCAACGTAAAGACGCGAAAACACCCATTTCACAAGAATTGACACAATGATACAATAGCCAGCCCACTAGAACTTCAGTAGCGCTGTTCCGTGGCTAAAAATGTAAAAATTCTGCCCAAATAAATCGAAAGAAAACATTGCTCATAATAAACGCAAAAGCAATTGATAAACACAATTGGGATTAAATCTTATTGTTCCAGCTACACACACAGTCATTATATAAAACAAAAACTCCACAATTGTTTCCAGATATTTTTTCGTCGAATTGGTGTCACTGGTGATTCATGATGATAATCGCAATGACGGTGGAGTATTCGTGTCGTATCTCTCTCGATCCGGTTACCTCTTAACCGCCGCTGCTAGATATTTACGTGTCGACGGCTATAAAGATAAGCGCAGATTGACAAATTAAGACATCGCCTCATACTTCAACTCCGAGCGGTTGATAATACACATCGAGAACTCGTCTAAATAAACGATCAAACCTTAATAAGCCTCGCGACATTGAAGTCGTTCCCGCAAATTACTTGAGCTAGAGCGCACTTATTTATTTCATTATCTTTCTTTTAGTCTAGGGATTGCAGTTTGATGCAGTTAGCTTAAGATTGTATTAAAAATACAGTATGTGTAATAATTGATCCACATTCATTCACAATTACAGTATGTGTCAATAAAAACACAATAATCCTTTGTACTTCATTCCACTTTATTTAATATGTCAGGACCGGTTTCGCTCATTACGAGCATCGTCAACTGATAAGAAATATAATTTAACAGTGCTATTTATACAAAAATGAACAGTTATAAACAACAATTGGCATTGAAAAGAAAATACCAATTACATTAAAAGTGATTCTAAAATAGCACAAAATTAAAATGTTTAACACATCTAACATATAATTAAAAAGTCATCTCAGATTAATAAATTTAGAATGGGAATTGAAAGTAATTACAAACATAATTAAAATTTGGGAATTCTTTGACAAAGTGATACAATAAAAATAATGACATTAATAATGACAATAATATAGTGAATAGGCTTAATGATAGTTAAGAAAATTTCCCCTCTTCCAAGTAGTTGGTAAGTGTACATACTTAAACAAAATCGACAGCCAGGAAGATTCTGAAAAAGAAATTTTTCAAAGACCATATCAATTCTAACAAAGATATATATATATATATATACATACATATATATATATATATATATATATATATATATATACATATATATATATATATATACCCATATATATTTTAAATTATATAAAAGAATAGTTAACAAGGGCTAATGCAATGGATAAAGTAACGGGGAACTAGCAAATATTAATTGATCGTTCAAAAGATCTGAATCAGGTAAAAATTTGAATCTATTGATTTCTAGGATTTCCTGTTTGTCTAGTTTGACAGACTTGTTATTTAAATGTAGAACTTTAAAATTTCTACTAATATCGAAAGTGTGATTATTTTGAAACAGATGGTTTCCAAATGAAGACTGTTCATCCCCTTTCTTAGCACAACTCAAATGCTCTTTGATTCTAATATTAAACGATCTACCTGTTTGACCAATATATTTGGCTTTACAGGAATCGCAGTTGAGTAAATATATACCGCTTTGGTTCAAAAAGTTTAACTTATCTTTAGAATTAACTAAAACACGACTCAAGTTGAGTGTGTTATAAAAGGTTACATTAAATTTATTTCTATCAATTTTCCTAGCGATTTTTTCTGTAACTCTACCCAAGTAATTTAACTTAACCCACTGTTTTATAACAACAGGTTTATCCAACACCAGGCCAGAGCTAACATTTAAAAGAGCAAGTTTTTTAGTTTTATTAAATAAAAGACGATCTACTATATCCGTAGCATAACCATTGTTAACTGCTATTTGTTTAATGGTTTCTAATTCTAAATCAAAATTTGCTTTAGTCATCGGAATCATTAGAAGTCGATGAATAAAACAATGGAAGGTAGCTAATTTATGTTATATTGTGTTTTTATTAATATAATGCCTTTCCACCAAGTATTGACAGTGAACACCCTAAAAGTGAACAGTATGTGTCCTTAAGGATTCAATGGAAACATTTCCTTTTTGTGCTTGCTGGCATATGTAATTCGTTGTGAAAAGCTGCACTGTTCGGATAATAATTATTTGATAAAGTAACTCGACATTCGAAAAACGTAGTCACACACTTTCGAATAACTCCAACCCCAATAGAGCGATGATTTAGATTCTTGTTTTGTTATTCCTAATGAAGTCATGACAAACATCACGAACCTCTTATGACAACATCAAAAAAGTTCACCTTCACATTTCATTCTACATTTTAAAAATATATAAGTTATACGTACACATATATCATAACGTAAAAATATAAAATAATACAAACTGCACAATAAGAAAATACACATACTTTAACAGATGAAAAATAAAACAGCATTCAAAATGTCAGTGACTATCGAGCATCCATATAGATAACATCGTCTCACGCAATCAAGAAAAAAAGAATGAGGATGTACATAAGAGCATAGTTTCTCAATTTAAGATTTCGACTGAAGGTGCTTGGTGGAATTTCAATATTAAATTTGAATCATTCAAATTATGTACACTCCCACAGATTTTGTCACTAACGACCCGGGTTTCGCCTTTCGGCATCTTCAGGCGTTCAAGCGCACGGATGTCAGTTCAAGTTCATCCGTGCGCTTGAACGCCTGAAGATGCCGAAAGGCGAAACCCGGGTCGTTAGTGACAAAATCTGTGGGAGTGTACATAATTTGAATGATTCAAATTTAATAGTTTCTCAACCTTTTTGGGCCTGTGGCCCCTTTTCAGCCTCTATATTTTTCTGTAGCCGCCATACTCGTACAAATAAGTCTTTCGAGACTCGGGGACTGAAAGATTCCAAAATTTTGCTCGCTGGCAGATTCAAAATTTGACCCAGGAATTTACGGAATTTCAAAATTGAAAAAAAATATATGGATTTCCCCGTAGCCCTCCAAAACTTTGTAGCGGCTCCCCTAAAGTTATTTTTTCTCTTTGACGTCCGGTTGAGAAACTGTGCATTAGAACACAGCGATTATTTATTTTTAGCGGCACAAGTCATAAAATTTATTTATATAATTATTTTGATATTTTTAAATATATATTTAAATATGTTCTGAAATTCAATCTTTTTAATGGCTTGTTAATAAAATATTTTTTTCCGTATCGCTGAGTGATTTACCCAAAAACGTTTTTTATGTTAGTATCTAGGATTGATCACTACGATCGGTTCCATCAGTTTCAAAAAGACATATCTCCGTTTTCACTATAGTTAATGAAATAATATTAAATGTATCTTACAGTTTAAATGTTAGGAAATTTACACAGGACTGTATTAGTTGACATGTTTTCGGATGAATGAAATTTCTCTCGATATGTTCGAAACACACAAACGCATTTTCACATTAGTGTCGCAAGGACTCGATTTTTCAAAAGCTCTCTAGTGATTTTGATGTGGCAAAAATGTTCGAGTTATACAAAATAAAAATTGAAGAATGCAGTTGGTTAGAAGAATAATATTTTGATCACAGAGATGCATTTAATACATATATTCTCGTATTACTTCATCAAGCGCGAAGTTTTGTGACTTTTTGATAATTATAAATAAAAAAAGGCGAGAAACGAATTCACAGAAGCAGTGCGACGTTTTAAAATCTGCCAACGAGCTTAAAAAAAGGTGTTTCACCTTCTTTTGTACATTATTTTAAAATCTATCAATTTCTGTCATTTTTCCTAGTGATCGATCTCGGGATCCCAAAAACCCACATCACGAATTTATGGTAGCCCGGGCAGTGGCGGCCAGTCAATGTGGCATTGGATCAATGCACCCCTTGTATATGCAGGGGAGGTTATATTTCATGAAATAATATTCAAACACAACATTTATACTATTTACTCATTTTAAATTCATGTATTTATTGTCTATAATAAATATTTTAGAACATTTCATTTTATTTTATTTTAAACAATAAATACATGAAGAATTTAAAATGAGTGAATGGTATAAATGTTATGTGTGAATATTATTTCATGAAATATAATCGCCCCTGTATATACAAGGGATGCATTGATCCAATGCCACATTGACTGGCCGCCACTGAGCCCGATATTTGAAAATTTGTGAATCCCGAAATCCCGGAATTACAAAAGGGGTCCATGTTGGATACCCTAGTTCGTAGTATGCAATTTAATTTAACTGGGCTCTTTCGCTCTAGCGTTTTTCATTAATATGTGAACTCAATAGAAATTTCGTAAAAAATATGAAGACAATTCAACAACAGAAGTTATTAAAAATATAAACAGCTTGTGATAGAAGTCATAAGTTTAATTAAAAATTTACCGTCATTGAAACATTGTTTTAGTTTTTTCATTGCCTCTCCGAAACTCACTCCGTTTTTGATTTTCAACAAGCGTGAACAAATTGTATAAATGATTTGATTGAAATGGTGACCAGTAATTACAAAAATTTAAATGAAATCAGCATTTTAATCATTTGAAAAATCGTATTTAGACAAATTAAAACGGGGCGTTGAGATTAATTAGTGAAAAAAAACTACCCGGTTTATACCTACTGTCAATTATATTTTTGAGGAAATATATTTAAACACTTTTTAATTTGTAATGAGAAATTTAAATTATTTCGCAGATATCTGCAAAAGGGCATTAATTTACATCATATGGCGATTTGACGAACGATGTACAGGTTTGTGGCGTACGAAGGCGATTTTATTTATGGGCTATCGAGAGTTAAAGTGAGACAACTAGTCACGTTTATATTTGGTGGTTTGGTGGATTGCATATTTTTATTTTACAGATATAACACTTTTGCAATGTAAATTAACTGAAATTACTTCACTTTTACGATACTTTAAGATGTACTTGTAAAATGGTAACACTTTTTCATGGATCACGTCCACGTCTTTATTTGGCGTTTTGGTGAATTGCATATGCAACGAGATAACACTATTGCAATGTGTATCAACTAAGGTTACTTCACTTTTTCGATTCACCACTTGGCTCACTTCACCTCTAATGTGCCCATATGTCTACTTTGGTTCAAAACGGATTGAGTCTCAAATTATTTTACGCTTTTTTTTTGCCGGTGATTTTGTCCATGTGGAATCGTCTGGGCGGTATCGACGAGCTCTGTTTCGGGAGGGTTCGCCTCGACTCTTGGCGGCAATGTCCCGTCGGTGCTGGTTCCGGCGGCTTTGTCGGGTCGTCCAAAGATCTATATCGCCGAAGGTTACCCCAAAATTGAATACCCGACTTAATAAGAGTACCTTGAATTGAATACTGTTGAGTCGCTGAAAATCAGTATTATCTTGGTTTTTCAATTCTTATTTTCTTTCGGACCATTAGTTTTGCAAGCGTCAACAGACGTTGAAGACTCGCGCTGATCTTAACGACCCAAAGATTGAAGTCGGATACGTTTTCCGCTCGGAGGGCCAATCTCAGCGCGGCGACGATTCGGTGGAATTAATTGCGTCGTCCCTGACGCCGCTCCGCTCCGCGCCTCTGATAAGCTTCGTTAACCTCGATCACTCATTCATTAACGGTGCGGTGCGATGCGGCGCTACCTGCCTTCCACCCTACGTCCTCCGTTCCGAGCCCCTAAAGGTATAAACACAATTAGCTATTTCAGCGGTCAGCGCGGAGATAGAAACCTTAACTCTCCCCCGTCATTTTCTTATTTATTAGAATTTATGGGGATTCATAGTAAGCCAAATTTGTATATGAAAATCGGGTTTGCTTAACTCATAATAATCGTTTTTTTTATTTTGTTTTCTCAAAATTCATATTCGAACCCCTTATTAATCAAAATATAAGTATGTAAAAAAAGAATTTAAACCATGTATATTTAAATGCATTTCATATATTTAAATTTGATATTGAAATTTATGAAGCACTTTCAGTCGAAATTATCAATTATTTCATAGATTTTTTGACTCGCTGAATTTAGTTTTTTTAATAAGTTGCATTTTTCTTACGTTGCAAAACCTTCAAAGAATAACAAGACCCGATTTTTTTTCCCTAAGTTTTCCCTAAGTTTTGAGTGCCAATAATTTCAAACAAAAAAAACCATGATACACAAATTATTGACATCATCTAATTTGAAAAATTCTTCGTTCATTTCATTGCTATCTTTTGAATCGAGTCCGAAAAGCTTTTAATATGACACTTTTACGCAATGTCTGGGTAGCTGATTATTAAAATAAAATAAAAAATTCGTGGTGTAACAGCATTTTTCAATTGACTTATTGATTTCTGTTCGAAGGCATGGGTATCTGTAATATCTATTCCCTTCCACTCACCAAATCTTAAAATGACGAGCCGTAGCGAGAGCGATTACCTTTTTGCTAGTCTCGTCCTAGCCATATCCTTCCTATATTTAATACCTTAAGCAACTAGCAGTTGTCTAAGAAAAATCTTCTTTTGAGATACCTTTACTAGGAGGCCATAATATGAACAACATGTTGAGAGGAAGATTTTTAATCGGGTTAAAAAAAATACATTACATTCTATAACGTTCGAAAAATGTTCAACGAATATCAATCAATGACGGTTATGTTAACAGCCTTCCACGTGGCTAACTGGTCAACAAACGCTATCTGGCCGTTCGATCTATTCGATCGACAAGCTCAAATTCCCGGACAGGCAAATTTCATAAATCGATTTTTTAATAGATTTAAGGATTTTTTCTCAAATTCATACAATTCGAGAAACTGGGCGTAGTCACAAAGATTGTATAGTAACTATCCTGTCAAAGAAAATAAAGATTAAGCGACTTGATAAAAACAGTTTTTGTTGAAATGCACAATAAGAAGTCTACATGTTATGTATCACAAAAAAATAGGTCCGAGATCATTTTCTAAGCGTTTGGCAATATTACTGAAATCAGTTATGTACTGCACCGTCACGAAAGTTGAGCATCTCGCGATATTGTTACAAACTTAAGCGGGGCTTATGCTTGAATTTGATATTCATTAAACGTGTTATTAATGTAATTCCCGTGTAAGTTTGTTCAAACACATGTTTTAAGCCTATCATACAATATACCTACGTCCCACGGTAAATTGTTACACTCCGATACGTCGGTGGGCTTATTATTAGATACGAGTGTATTGTTTATCTGCGTAGAAAAATCGATTTCTTGTCAACGCAGAACCCTTTAATAATACAAAATTAGCATCGAATAATGTTCACTTCACTGAATCTGGTAGCCCGCGCGTCTCCCTTTCCATTTAGGTGCTATAACGTATCTACAGAATCTATATATATGTACGTCCATAAAATTATTCAAAACTAATTATTATAACTGTGTTCTGATCGTTTAGTATCAAATGAACTTACATATACATATGTACATATGTCACACTATTTTATTACAGATTTCAAAAGAAATTTTTATTCAATCGTTGCTCTTTTTTATCATACCTTTTTAGTATGAGAATTACTTTTTTATTTATTCTATATACTTTTTTTGTACAATTTCAAAGATTTTATCTTTCGAATTATAGATTTTGAGTACCTAACAACAATAATTACGAATATTCTATTAACAATATATGAATTAATTAATTCATCGATAAAAAGTGAATATAAAAATTGGCGGTACAAAAATAACTTTCAATAATTATGAATTTGAATAGTGAGGGTCAGGGATTTTTAACTTTTTTTAGAAAAGAATTCGTATTTTTATATTTTTTCTGGAAAAGAGTTACATTAGATATCTGACAGAACCATCGTGATGGTCCTACGGGACAAAAATATAATATGTCCTTCAATAGACATAATTGGTCAACACCAATGAATATATTCCAAATCTTGATTTCACTCACCATTCACCGCATGAAATATTTTGGTCGGACTTAATTTTAAGCTGATGCAATTTGGCGTTAAGCACAGTGACTTCTGTCTGGTAATAAATGATCGGAAAGTTCAGTGATTTGGAAAGAACCAGGTTGCATTATAAATAATAATTAATCATATATCTCTGGTTAAATAGTCAATTTTTCAAGAGAGGCAAAAAAAACTTATTTTAGCTTCAAAATTTTGTTCGTAACTTGAACATTTTTGCGACATTAAAATCACCGTTCGTAAATCGAGTCTTAGCGACAATAATGTTGAAATGCGTTAGTGTTCTCAATATGTCTGAAGAAATACGTTACTGTATTAATTTCTTTACATTTAAATTATGATATACTTATTACATTATTTCATGAACCATAATGAATACGGCTTTTTTTTTCTTTTATAACAGATAGAACCGATCATAGTGAACAATTTTGCACACTTAACTCAAAAAAGGCATTTTTTGTCGGTGCGTTTTTTGTGTATACGTCACGCCACACTTTAATATTTAAAAATGGGATGGACAGATTGTGTTATTAACTCTTATTCGCTACACGAGCTCGGTTTTTTTAAATGAATACAGCAGAATACAATAGATTGGTTTTTCACTTAATTTGATATTTAAAATTAGTTTAATCTGAAATTTTCAACAGAAAAAAATCGAAAACGAAGCAAGGTACTACAGTCTTGCAACTGAGACTTACATAATAGATAAGCCGTTTGTAGTAAGCGATCTCCGGGGTTTCAATAAGAATTGAAAAAAAATCTTTTGCTCCTTCAGCTGTCATCTTAAATTATATTTATATCAGTCAAGGTTTCTGAATATTTTAGATTTATATTTAGGTTGTTTTAGAAGCATGATAAATTTTACATTTACCTGTCTTACATTGTATTGTATATAATTGATGGTTTTGTAGACGGTAAAGAGAGAAAGCCGAGGATCTGGCAGCTTGATAAGGAAGATTCTATAATAGTTTATTTAAAGTAATTGCTCTAGAAATACATATACTCAAAGAAATATAATTAATGGCTCAGCTTTGTTTCTTTTCAATCTGTTTCAGAATCTGGACGCAACTGACCGATTACCATTTTGGCAGATTACAAAGCATACATTTGAAATAAAAACCCGCGGAATCCAAAAAAAGAGGACGTCACACTGACCACCGATTTGCTATTTTAAAATGTTCAATATTTTTTAAGATTACGGAATAAACAAAAGCTTAATTAAAAAAACCTGTTCCCAAACAATGATTTTTGGTAAACCAACAAAAGAAATACTTTATGTTGCATATTGGACGCGTATAAGCAGTGTTAATGCTACAGCAGCAAAATTAATGAGTCGCGAGGAATATTTTTGAAATGGATTCATTTAATGTGACGTCGGAGAGTCCTTTCAGTTCGAACGGCACTGAAGGCGGAAACCGAACGACGCCGATATTTGCCATCGGAGGCGAATATATGGTGCAATGGTAAGCTTTTTATCCTCAGCTTTATTTTCTCTTGTTATAATTCTAGTGTTACATTCATTCATTATCAATTGCGCTGGTCAGTAATCGTGTAATATTATGGAAATTATTCGCCAGTAGATTGATTTATGTATTTCAATATTGAATTTGAATCTTTCAAAGTATGTACATTCACACATATTTTGTCACTAACGACCCGGTATTCGCCTATCGGCATCTTCAGGCGTTCAAGTGCACGGATGAACTTGAACCGACGCGTATCAAATGAATCTCTTATCCTTTTCGCCAGCGATAGCTTTAAGCTCAGTGATGCATTTTTTTTTTATATAAACACGAAAAATTCATTTGCACTTTGCTTTCAAATTCAAGTTCATCCGTGCACTTGAACGCCTGAAGATGCCGATAGGCGAATCCCGGGTCGTTAGTGACATAATTTCGCGAAAATAACGCGGAATAAGATCGACATTGAGAAGCTTGAGAACGTGAATACGAAACTGAAATTAGAGATTGATGTAAGGAGGGAAATAGATCGTGTCTTAGTGCGACATATATCCGGGTTCGATCGCATCAAGGCGGACTGGCGCGGTATCAAACATGCTATTGCATCATCCGCCGAAGATGTTCTCGGATTCCGGAGGGAGGGGCAACCAAAATGGACGTCCAAAAATATGTGGAGGAGAATCGAAGAGCGGGACAGGCTAAAAGCACTGAAGGACAAAGCGCAAAGGTTCCAATTTCAAACGAAATTTAATATATAGTTTCTATTTTTATCGCTGCCGACAATTGTGACGTTAGCTCAGTTGATAGAGAGCTCGACTGGTAATCCAGAGTTCTGCGTTCGAGCCTGGGACGCGGAATTTTTTTTCAGCGATTTACGACAACACGAAATGTGCTTCTTCAAATCTCTACACAAATATATATGTATATATGTAAGTGTATTGAAAAAATGTGTCTTTAGTATGAATAAAAAAAAGGCGACAGCGGGGCTGGGGAGGGGGAGGGGATCGTGTTTCTTGACGTCATCGAAAACGGACCGACAGACGTAAAGACGGACGGAAATACTAACATTATCGACTATTAATATATAGATAGATAAACATCCAATTAAATATAAACATTATTTAGTTAGAAACATAATAATGTCATTGCAAATGGTTGTATCGTTATATGAACATTATCAAACACGTTATATCCAAATACAGTGGAACCTTGATTTACCGTTCTCGCATTATTCGTTTTCCCGCGTGATAACAATGTTTAACAATTCCACGTTAATCAATCACCGATTTACCGATTTCCTCGATCTATCATCTAAATATTATCGTCCTGTCCCACTTACTATCCCGATTGACCGTTTTTGTTACATATATTTCTTTATTCGTTCATAAATAGTCTTACATCGCATCTGGTTGCGAAAATTTTCCACACTCAAAAGTCAAAACTAAAATGCCTAAATGAAGAAAACTAGAACTCTAACTGAGAAACTGAAAACAATTCAAGGCGTTGAAAAAATCTAGGAGAAAAACGAGTCGACACATGTATATAGCAAAAAACGTTAACCTAGAAAAGTACGCGAGTTCGAAGGGTGTCTGTCAAAATTTAAGTACCAAACTACAAATAGGGTACTGAGTATGTATTTAAGTTATATTCAAGTTACCTGGAAGTTATTTGTAAATTAAATATTTTTTGGTACTATTTGAAGATTTCCCGCACTATTCGTTGATTTATTACGGTCCCTTGGAAAACGTAGAATCGGGGTTTCACTGTTGTTGATTCCAATTAGAATCCGCACGGCAGTGTTGGGACTCTAATAGGACGTCGTTTTGTCAGGCTTAATTATAAATTCTTTAGAACAGTCATTGCAGAAACGAAAATTTATTTAAAGCGATAAAAAATAAAAATCAACGGGCTTAATTGGAAATTACACGGTATCTGGACGTCACAGCGATTTATTTAATTGCTAAGCAGACGTTGTCGTATTTCCACTCAACCCTATCGAAATGCAGACGTGCATGCTTATAACACAACATATGATAGGCTTTATTGAAAACTAATCGAGTTGCGGCAAGATTTTTTCCAAGAGCGGACTGGGAACAAAAATCGTGAAAATTGCCTTCCGTCATGCGAGTAGGTATTCGATTACGTTTCCTGAAGTAAGTGTTTGAATAGAGATAGAAATTTTATCTATCAATTAAATTATTGAAGAAAATCTGAGAATTTTCTACCGATGAAAAATTATAACAGACTGATTCAAACTATTTTGGTTTTATACAACAATAAGTGATTTTTTTATCACATTAAATTATTTTTGTATTTTTTTATTTCCTCGTGATTTACTACTCGTTCTATCATGTTTAATTTCAGAAATGTTTATGCTAGACTATTTTCATTAAATATGGTAAATATTTTTTCATTTCCGCTCCCGATTCGAAGCATATAGACTCGTAATGGAGTTTATCTCAATAGTAGTGTCTACGATAACTGCTTGTTACTCAGTTGCTTGACCTCTCATGTTTTTCAAAGAGAGTAGAGATAGAAGGACAAGGCCAGGATTGGATAGTGGTTAGCTAATTGCTCTCGCTACGAATCGTTTTTTAGGATAAGATGGAGAATTCAAGACACCAAGAAATCCATAAATCGATTTAAAAATCAACATATAAAATCTTTTCGTTCAGTGATTCGAACTGGCGTATGCCGTGTTTTAAGCCAACGACGTTGACTGCTCAACCGCGCAGGTCAGCAGATATTTTTTTCACCCTCGGTAAAAAAAACTTAATTATAATAATATAAAAAAAACTACTAAGATCTCTTTCAGTCAGTAGAATAAAATTTCCGATCTTATATCCCAAAGTGTTCACCAAACCTATTTAAAATGTCAAATTAACTTGTATAAATAGCACAGTTTATATATTTTTCTCATCAGTTGATAATACTCGCGATGAGCGAAACCGGTCCTGATCAAATAAATTTATGTGGAAAAAGTACTAAAAATCTTTTATTATTTTTATTACATTATTATTACTATCGACTTTTTTTTAATATGCATAATATGTACATTATTGTGCAGTGACTGATATTTGTGTGTTGTTCTTGAAACCTTAATATTTTTTTACGATAGTCTACATATTAGATTTAACTTTCTGATATTATATTTTTACCTTTTAAATTGCACACACTAGGAAACGTGGTGTTCTCAACCAGTCACCGTCCAAGCTGTAACCGGGCACAATGTTGCTTAACTTCGCTGGTCACAAGTCGGCCAGTCCTTTCAACGTGGTATCAAGGAGTTTGTTACTGTATTCAAAGCTAAGTTTGTAGATGTCGCGGGTTCAAATCTCGGATACCACAATTGTTTTTTTTTTTTTTAATAAAATATATTATATATTTTGATGCATTTGATTCCTCAACGGTAAATTTCTCAAGACTCGGCAACGGGCTTACGGCTAGTACAATCTTATCGGGGTGTGACTCAATACACGGGATAAAAAAATGTCTTTTGCATCCCACGTTTACTTGATACCTTCCGATTTTTGTTTTTGACAGTTTAATCTCTGCAAATTCCGAATCTTCTAACAAGTATATGATATATTTTGATAATGAATGTGTTTTTTTTCATAAATAAATTTTATTGACACATTGTTGATATTCATGAACTGTTGCTCCAATACGTAAATCGCACGAGGCTCTGTTAAATCGCACGAGTTGCTAAATCTGTCACCTGAGAAGAGATTTTTAATGTTCACTGAATCACTCGACGACCTAAGCGAGACCATCGATCCAATCACCTCACCAGACATTTATAAATAGAGTGGCATTTGCGAACGACTCGCCGGCCGTTTCCCTTTTACCTCGGTTCAGTTCCGTTTTGTTCGCGAACGGTACTAACATACAAAAGATGGTTGAATCATGGTAAATAATAACGGATGATTCTTTTCACTTTTGAACCCATTCTGTTATTTTAGAAAGGTGTTACTTTCATTTCATAAAAATATTATATGAATACCCACGATCCTTCAAACGACTCGATAAATATTTTCATGTATCGGGGTATATTATTCGTTTCGCCATCGCTTCCAATTCTGCTACTCAGATGAGAACGCTTCATTGTCGAGTAGAGAAAAGAACTCCTCAAGAAGATACTTGCATATCTAAAGTTTCGAGCTAATTACTCCAATATTAGGGCACAGGGAATATGAACCCCCCAATTTTATACGAATGTAGGATTAATGACACTACCAAGGAAGGGTGCATAAGAAAACAATGCATTTGCCAAAGGTTCACGGGTCTATTCTTACATTATTTTCCAAATCTCTAACACAATAACATGCAAGATAAACGCTACTCAACCTTTCACATCTATTCTGAAGCATACAAACTCCAATTTGTTTAAATCTTTGTTAAAGAGTCTTTTAATCTCAGTTCGAGAGCTTCTGCGCCAATAGGGTCCGAGAAATATTTTCTGAAAATCCTTTCGTTTTATAAGCTTTTTCTTAACTTGCTTTATTAACCCGTAACATGCCATCCTAAAAAAACACGTTTCCTGCCATGATAGCATCTCAGTTTCACTGTTTATTGACAGTATTTAAACCTAAGTTAGCAGCTAAAAAATAATTTTTAAAATGTATATATGCTAGAATACCTAAAATGATAAATACTTATTGACAATATTAAGAGAAATATTTAATGAATTAATGGTTCAACTATTTACGATTGCATCATGGGCATGGAGGTGTCAAAGACACTGAGTCAAGTACATTTTGAAGTGTCACAATTTAACGCAAATGTCAGTAGTTTTTTAAATAATCTCACGCCTTTACGAAAGCATAAATCGGTCTCAATGAAATTTAATTTTATAACGCTATATTTATATTATAAGATCATGCTTTAAAATGATAAATTATCAGGAAATATAAGTGATGAAGCATCAAATCTTTAACTATCGATTGAACATCAAAAATGTTGGGACATTTGTGTCGATAAAACCGTTATCTGTTTTTGAAATGAAACATTACAGAACTCAAACAGTTCGAATCGTTGAAATCGTTTGGCCAAATTTTAGATGAGGGAAATGTACGAGACAGATATTCTATGATTAATGTCTACTTTGGGAGAAAAGATATACATTTAATTCGTCCAATATCGATGCATATTGGAAAAAATTCCTTTTTAATTGTTTAAAAAATCAAATAAATCGATGTTACGGTAAGATTTCAGTATAAGTTTGTTCATTGACAGGAGTAACAGCACGTTTAGTGGGAAGCTACACTTTACATACCACCTTTAAATTACCAGTACATTAAAACGGGAAAATTGTCCCGATGACGATATTAACTGGTAACTATGAACAGAAGCCAACAATGGAAAACTGTTTAATTTTTGTTCATCGATGAGATTTCCGTGGTTGGTTCCGTATGAAATGGTGTGCATGATCAACTCCCGATTAATACAATTGAAGAACAGCGAAGAATTGTTTGGTGGTATCAACGTTTTACTATTTGGCGATGTAATGCAAAAACCACCGGTAAGGGGTAATCAAGTATTCCAGCAACCAGATAGATTAGTGTCAGCAACTCATGGTTAGTTGAATGAACGAAAAACATGAGACAGCAAGGTTGCACCATCTTCGCTAACATTTAAACCAGTGATGCACAAACTGCGGCTCTTTTTTAAATTTAGCGGTGGCCCTTAAATCTTTTTCTAAAACGTAAAACTTTTTTTTAAATATTGGAATTGATCATTGAAGTTACATGATTTCATGTTTACATTTTTTCATATATCTCATAAGTAATCTTAATACAAAAAAGTAGTGGGCATTACAGCTAATGGCCAAGACAATATTTTATTTTTTATTTTTAAACTACAGCTGCTTCAGATCGATTTGTTAAAAAAAGATATCACATACACCAAAGTCCAAGATTTTTTTTATGATGAACTTCCTGGGACTTGAACCCAATTCCACCTTACTAGCGATTTAACTAAAATAAGTATGTCCCACACGAAAAATGTTACAAATAAATACTTTTCAATTCAATGGTTTCACTCTATCAGTGGTCATTTTTATTGGTAAAGCATCTCAATCTTAAAACCACTGGAATATTCAATTGCGTATTTTCATTATTTAGTAACTCGCTTGTTTGTGTCTTAACATCAGAACATGCAGGTATTTACATTTGATGTACGATGAAAAAATACAATATAATATCACTTTGACCGGCGTTGGCTTCTTACTCCGGGGTGCCACCGTCGACTCGGCAGCATCATATTGAAATGTATACCCGCAGGGAACGACATCTCATTCGATATGACAAATGTGCACAATGCCCGCTTCCGTCTTGAGAGTATATATAAAAAAATGTCGTCGACGCAAGGAGTCTCTGAATAAAAAATAATTTCACTCCATTCGAAACGGCAGGGACGCGGTGCTGCACGGCACTGGTGTCGGTCGCAACGCAACAGATTGTCTCGTCATAGGCCGTCGCTTCATACCAAAACTAAAGCTTTCATCTTCAATATTATTTCTCATGTAAGCATAGTCATGTCGAAAACAACAACATTCTATTGGAGTATCGGTTAAGATAAAAAATATATTGAAATTAAGCCATTGTCTACAAATAACATTACATGCCAAACAAAAAATACAATTTATAAAATAACCCCGTATTTCATTGTTCAGTCGTTTTTTTATAATTGTCGATTATGTACATACTTCGAAAGTGCAGTGCGAGCAGCATCATTATTATTCGTTGTATATATTTTGTATCTTAAAACCAAACATTATCTTTAAATAAAATGCATGTATAATATTTCATTTCATTTCAATTTTATCTTAATTTTTTAAATTGCTTTATTTCATTTATAATCACAAACTATTCCATTGAATGCAATCCTGTTTCACTTACATTAACTGTAAACATTATACCTATGCAGAGGTGAAATAACCTTATAATAAGTTAAACTCATTGATTTTAAGTAAACACGAATCATACCTGTTTGATTGGTTTAATTGAGATAAAAAAAAGGAAAAAAACCCAAACTCCATTTTGTAATTTCATAATTTAAAATTTTTAGAATCAATCTTGCTTTATTACTTAAGCAAAATGTGCGATACTAAGTCTGAAGATGCCTCTGAAAGAGGCGAAACACGTGTCACAGTTAGTTACACAATACGTGGAATAATCAGTTATTTTAAATTTTATATTATCTAGTATCTATTAAAACCAAAATACAACATTAAATTTTTAATGTGGCTGTATGACATTTGCAAATTATCACTGAGCAGTGGATGACCTACTTCTAGAAACACGAAATCAAAAAATGAATAAAAAATTAAACCGGATTAATTTAGAGGAGAATTGATTAGAGTTTTCTGAAAATCACACATATATAATTGAATAAAATGTCAAACAAAATGGAATTATAATTTTTAAGGCTTATTTAATCCGCCAACTTGTCACTTTCCGTTTTGATAAACGCTGGGACCGCTGTCATACCCGACATAATTGAAATTTAACGATTTTCTACTTTTTAATATATCCATTAAAAAATATAGCTTCTAATATCTGGAGTGTGAAGAACTTTTCAATGAGCTTCAAGAAGTCTCACCAATGAATGGCCGGTTATATAATAGTTGCTCTGTCTGACTGCGACAAAAATCGTGAAACGGGTAGTTTTATATGCTTTTTCTTACTTACTCATAAAAAATGATATTTATTTATTTATTAAAAATGAAGATATCGTCGATTCTATCAAAAATATTGGGATATGATTTATTGGATTTACTGCCCTATTTTCCTGGTCGTACATTTACTTAATATTATTATTTATTACCTACATTTTCAGCGTATTCGATCTGTATGAGGATTATATGGCCACTGCGCTGTGGCTCCAAAATATCCTCTCCAATTGCTTTGCTTTCTCACATGATGTGTCAGTATTTTTCAGTTCCATCAAGTTCATTCTATAGATAGTAACCTACGGACATGCATGACAGTGACAATTCACTGTTCGGGATAAGAGGCAAGCGGGCCGCAGCAAATAGTAATTTTGTGGTTAAGTAATGGCGCTCCCGAGGTATAATCAAATTACTTGAACTTCCCTAGACAAACTGTTTGAAGCTCAAAATTTTCTTTTAAATATGACAATTTTGCAATACAATTTTCATAACGCTCTCGTCACTAAAAATTCTATTGTAAAGTTTGTTTTATAACTCTTAAATATGTACATTTCTTACTGAAGTTAATAAACTGTAAACGATTTACTTTAATCAAATAAACAATGAAATGTCTGAACATGCTGCGTCTTAGTGTTTTCACCTTTGCTTTCTTCCGGTAATAAAAATAGTAATTAAGGTGTATTATTAGTAAAGGCGGTGAAAAGAAAAACAACGTGACAAAATGAACACTAATAAAATCAAACGTAAACAGCACAATAATATTTTATAGAACAACGATTTCACGAGTCACGAAGAATAATATGATGTTTTCAGTATTGCTTTTTAATCAAAAAAAACTTTAGAGAAAGTAAGTACGGAGAGGCTAGAAATGAATCATTATGTTGTTAATCGCGCTTAGTGCTCCCCTCGTTTATAATTGGATAGGAGTTGAGAGAAATGTAATACAAGCATAACACACATGCACTATGCAGCTGATGCATTAGTCGAAGGAACAATTAACGCAATGCATCAATAGGCTCATTCGTTTTCATTTTCACATTTTATGTGTATACCACTTATTTCAGTTGTAAATCTACTCAATTAATTTGACGGTTGTTCATTTGAAATATGCTTCGTAATCAGACAGACGGTGATGCTGTCAGTCATCTTTTTCGAATGTGCAGCGTTCGCGTTTCGTGTCATTTCGTCTCGCGTCTGCCTTCGTTCGCTTTCTAAAAAAATACGGCGAGGAGAAATATGCCGGGAGACATAAATACTTTAAAAAATCGTTGATTCAGTTCTATTCAATATAAAAAGTACTTGTTATAGAATATTAAATGCTTTTTCTTGGAAGGTTTACCACCAAAAGATTTGAAAGACTGTATAATTTTGAAAATAAATAAACGAATTAAACGAAAACCGTTAAACAAAACCAACATTTTTTCGAGAAACGTGAAAGTTTTTTTCCAATTTTATTTTCAGCTCTAAAAGAACGCTTACGCAAAAATAAACCGATGAAATTACAAGTCTAAGAACATAGACACTCAGAGATTTTCAGACCACCTTTCTATAGTAAAAATTTATAACAAAGTAAATGGTATCTAATTTTTTTTTACCATGTCCGCTCCCAATATGGAGCATATGGACTCCTAATGGAGTTTATCTCAACAGAAGTGTTTCTACGAGAACTGCTTGGTACTCAGTTGCTCAACCTCTCTTTTTCCAAAGAGAGTAGAAATAGAAGGAAAAGGCTAGGACAGGACTAGTGGTTAGTTAGCTAATCGCTCTCGATACGCCCCGTTCATAGGATAGGATGGGTGGGAGGGGGGAATTCAAGACATCACATACATCCATGCCTTTGAACAGAAATTCATAAATCAATTTATAAAACTGCCCGTACTGGGATTCGAACCCGTGCCCTCCGTAGCGGTAGCCAACGATGTTGACCACTCGACCACACAGGCGGTAAAAATAACTAGGTATTTCTATATTTCATGTAAAAAATATGCAATCATAAATTTGTGATTTTCACAAATATATTACAGTTGTTTATATACTATAATACATCATTGAAATGTTCATCTCTCTTAGCAGTTTTAAAATATTTTTTAAATACAATTTTATTAAAATACGTGACGGCTTTTAAACATTCAAAATCCTATTTTAGTTAATTTTCAATTCCGAAATACCGGTGTTTTTGCATTTTCAAAAACGTTATTTTCAAATTAAAAAACCACAGTAAATACCGCATCCCGGTTTCAGTAATGTCGGTATTGCAATTACTTGTCAGAGCACATCGAGCTTAGCAATTTTGAAAGAACAATAAAACCGCCCATATAACTTCTTATGCCTTATACAGTGAATTAAATATCAATGGGCATCGTAAAATCATGATATTTTTTTTCCCTCTAATATGAATTGTTTTTTACAATACTACATCGTCTGGTATTGATTATACCATAAGTATCGGACACACAAAACAGTTGACACTTCTGTGTAACGATCATTCCCAATTAACTAAATTATTTATTCTCATGACCACTTGTTACAACAAAAATACGGATGTTGTTATTATTTGTGGTAATAAAGACAGATCAACATGAATATATGTAGTTTCTAGACTTAGTGGTAATTAAAACTTTCTCCGTCCTTTTATATAAATGGTTAGTAAAACCTCTTTACTAACTTTAGTTAAAGTATATCCGTGCTTTTGAATGCTTGAAGATACTGAAAGGTCAAAACTGTTTTTTTTAGTGATTAGTAAATGTGTAAAAGTGTACAAAAATTAGCGATCACCTTCACTCGAAATCCTTGTGAATTATAATTAACGTACGGCTCACTTTAATACTCATTTGATAAATATTATATTTGACATTATAATAGTTGTATGAAACAGTTAAGCAAAGTGATAATCTCGAATAAAGATAAATAAAAGAGGTAGAAAAATATCGACGAATTCATTTCCACGGGAAGTTTCAGTATGCCTATTTTGGCATTATGCCATCGTCAGGTTCACGGAAATTTTTTCATGATATTTGTCACAATGACTGCTGTGAGGAAGATAAGCGCTATTCAAAAGGTTATTCAATGAAATGAAAAAATAAGAAAAGACCGACTTCAAATGGGAACTCAAAATTTAGCAGATGCTATAAGGTGTCCAATATTATAAGAAAAATATCGTTAAAAAAACAAAAGAAGCGAAAGATTTCCCAACTCTCAATGCCATCTTATATGAATTATAATTTTGCCTTATTACAAATTATTCTGGAGTAGCCACACCAAATTAACGAAAATGACTTTATTTACCTCATTCAGTTCGAAATGTCAGTCTTAAATGCTCGCGATGTGTGAAACTAATCACACTCATAATGTAAAATTGTAGCACTGGTATAAATATTATTTTTTTATCAGTAAAATCGGGTTGATATATTATTGTAATTGGCTAATGATTTTTTTTTCGTATTTTTCTTTAAAAAAAAAAACAAGGTCTGTAGAGTACGGCGACAACTTAATAATGTTTAATTTACCTCTTATTGAGTCATCAACGCCACACGCGGTCAAGTCATATTGAACATCTATCTACCCTTCTTCTGTTTACCAAATGTCGCTCTCTATCTAGGCTTACTTTCTGTTCTCAATAGCGTTTTGCTGCAACTTTTCGCTGACATTTTAGGATATTACAAGCGAAACTCTTTCTATCACAATTAACACAGCATATTTTCTTTTCTTTTGGAGTTCAGTCTTCGAAGTGGTTAATGCTACATTTTTAGTTATTGCTTTGCCATGGCTTAAATTAGTTTATATTGTAGTTTATATTAAAAGTGAGCGTCCACAAAATTAGCACCGAATCCATCTCAAATAGCAATATCTTAGTACACTGCGATTTTCATCAAATTGAAGGATTGTGGCATTTCATACATTCATTAAGAGGTCTGACGCATTTTCACGACGTCAAACGATAATACTGAATTGTAATATTAATATCAATGTGTTTTTACTATGGGTATTTGCACGTTTTTGTATTTATGGCAAGTAAAATCAGTAAATGTATTTTTAACTTACCCTAAATTTAAACTGGAATCCTTCTCAACAATGTAAACGTTTGACGAATGAGGTTTTCGGAGTAAAAGTGACGCTGTAGTTATTTCAGAGAAGAACATTTTATATGAGTGCTGCTGCAAGATGAGCCTCACAATAAACCTCGAAATGCAAACATCCAGAGAGAAAGATGCGGCGAGAAGTGCAAAGAGTCTGAGGTATTATGCACGGCACCCCACAAAGGCTCACGGGACCTCAAACAATTTTGACGAAACCACGCTGCACTGCAGAGTCGGTCTCCGACGTTTTACTTCGAACGTGCTCCAATTCAGGCTTTTCAAATAACTTCCATTGTTGTGGATTTTGAAAACATTTTCGTTACGATAAAGGTACTCAGATACTAAAATTCCACTGACAGTGATATGTCACAGGCCCGTTACGGTAAGGCAAATCGGTGGCAGGTAACAACACAAACTCAGGTAAAACATTCATGTTTTTTTTTTAAACCCTAATTACATATACGTGGCATTCGAATAAAAAAATATTTCTCATATTTTATACGCATCTTACAACTGATTCAACGTTTATTGAATTATTAATATTATCAAACAATTAAGAAAACGAATTATTAATAAATCTATCAAAAAACGTCTTCACTGAGTTGCTAAGCTTTAAGCGTAATGTGATGTTTTCGATTATGATTTTTTTTAAAAAACCCATCAAATTACCTTAAACAGTATTTGTCTCCAAAATATTTCCTCTCTCCGAACGGAAAATTTTTTAACTTGCCACCTGTTCGATAGAAATAATCATTTTTCAATTAACAGTCTGTGTAAAAAAACAAATTGTAAGTACTTGACTGTACCTACGCAATATTTTGATTTTCTCCGTTTATAGAAACGAAATAATAAACTTGCAGTTTATTATTTTGTGGGGTTTTTTGTCCTTGATATTTCAACATAAAGTTGTCCACGTGAGAACTATTTCTCTGTGAGATCCAATACCGTTACATTAATTAAGAGATTGGCATGAAGATTTATTAATCATCATAGAAAACGCGAGCCATACAGGGAATTGTAATCTTTTCAAGGAAAATAGCAAATGTGATAAAATAATTGAAAAATTTGGTATAAGAATATTTTCATATTATATAAAATAACTAAGATTATTCCACGTATTGTGCTACAAACTGTGACACGTGTTTCGCCTCTTTCAGAGGCATCTTCGGACAGACTACTTTCGCAAATGCTTGCTTATGTACGAAAGTACGAATGATTTTAATTTTACTATTCTGATATATTATAATAAAAATCAAATAAAAATGGGAGGCAAGCAGGGGATGATAGAAAAACAAACAAACAGTAATGGTAACACAAATGACATTTACATTAATAAATGATAAACTAATGAGTTGCATCAATTAGGACGGGTTAAATTGTTAGAATAGTTTAGAATTTTTATAAATAAATAAAAGTATTAACAATAAATAAACATTATTAAATAATATCTTGAACAAAACAGGTGGTTCGCCACTGTTTATTTTTCACTGTTAAAGTCATTTGAAAATTTTTCTGTCTTTGACGGAAAAAATAAATTATGTGATGATTTTACCTGCACTGTTGTACTGTTTTTTTCCAATTAAATAATTTCGCCATTATCTGATAGTCGGAAGGAGCAAGGTAGGGAGGGAATTTAGAGTGCTTAATAACGTCTCAAATTAATCCTATTTCTGTTTTGGGTCAACTACTACATGTTTTCGCGTTTTGTCGTTAAAAAAATATGAAGAATCTAGACGTCGCAACCATCCCCATGCGATGCAAATGCCTCGCCACAGTTGATTGAAAGAACTCTAATCTTCAACACAATCTCCTCGATATCAATTATGGCTTTTTGATTTTCACCGTCTGGTTTCAAAGGACACCCGGTTCGTATTTTATTAGACAATGAAAAATTTCGCTAACCAGTCATGTGTTAATCTAATTTAGTGTCATCTTTCTCGTACACGTTGAGAATTTTTTGACAGCCTCAGTTGCAGTATTTATCTTTACAAAATTCATGAAATAAACAATAGGATAGCAGGAGAGAAGCACTCTTAAAACAATAAATTTAATACTTATATAAAACGGCACTAATAGTGCTCGATTAGATAGCGTTTAGTCATTTTTGTCTAAAGTAGTGGGTGTACGATTTACTTATAACCGGATTTTTTACATAATTTTTGTTGATATGCTCTTTTGGGAATATTTGCACTCTATACAAGGTTCACTCCGTGATAAAAACGATAATATTTGCGATACAACCGAAGTAGCCGCCACATAATAAATTTCACACAGGACAACTTGGAAAAGTTTGGCAGCAATATAAAAAACAACCAAAAAAAATGCCTTTATAGAATTTTATTACCGAGGTGAAAAGCAAGTTTCGTACAATGATAATATCAGCTTAGTGCAAACGTTAGTGATGTTACGATTTGTAATAAAATCATTATTATCGCTTCACACCGCAGCTCAGAGCCATCTGGCGTTTGTCTACGGTTTATGAACGCGGCCATGCGGACGTATAATTCGATATTTTCTTGTCTGTCTGGTTTTTCTGCTTTTCAATTCATCTTTTAAAATTCGATCTAAAAGTAACTTTATTATTTTAAAATAACTATAAGGTAACAGAAGCAAACCACGATAAAATTTTAGCCCTGATGGTCATTATATTTATCTTATATCTGATGATCGGTGAGAAATAATAAGTGACAATCCTGAAAGAGTGTGTATTTAACCATAGATTTTCTGTAATTTATTTACCGTTTACACCATAGTTTCTCGAACTTTTTGAGCTCCTGGCCCCCTTTTGAGTCACATATTTTTCCGTAGTCCCTTTATCCACACTAATAAGTTTGTTTATAATATTATTATTAATTAATTACCCGGTAGAATTGAAATAATAATATACTTAGAAAAACCCTATGGTACTCATACACACCACAATCCGTTATTCATGATCAAACTTTTGTCAGAGATGTGCCAAAGTAGGACATTTCCCGGGATACCGGGTTCCTTGTTTTTTTTTGGGTCCTAGGACGAATTGATTGATTCCGACTCGGAGACCTTTAGCTTCATCACTTAATAAAGTTACGTTTGTCAGGACAAACCTTTTTTTTAGCTTCAGCTGTATTATATTATTTGTACCTATTATGCACGTGAAAAATAATTTCGATGCATATACCTAACTTCTTACTTATAAAAAGGTACCTACATTGAGAAGCCAAAGTTTCATACTGTTGAAAGCTAGGAAGCAATACCTACACAATTAAAACCTTTCGAAATTGTTCAACAAGTACAGTCTGTTCCTCTCTTTTTACTGAATCTTTACATATTGTTTATATCATTTTTATTATTTTCATATTACTTAATTAGTAGTCTTAACATAAATATATATATATTTTAAAAACCATTCTGTAGAAATATCTTTGTGACTAGCGATCTAAAAAGTAATCGAGTTATTTATATTCGGCTTGCTTGAGGTATGGTTTCAAAGACTACTAGTTTAAATTTATTTGCATGTTTATTTTGACAAAAATGTAGTTTGGAGACGTCATAAATGTTTAAGTATCATTAGTTGACACCCGACCACGCGGCCGGCAATGCGTGTGATGTCTTGAAAGCTAACCACTAGTCCTATCTCATCCCCATCCTTGTATACTTACTCTTTGAAAAAAAAAAGGTTGAGCAAATGTTCAACAAGCAGTTCTCATATAAACTATTCTTTTAAGATAATCTCCATTATAAGTGCATATTTCCCACATTAAGAGCGGCCATGGATAAGAATAAAACAAATAATATTAAAAAAAACGATACAATTCTGGCTTAAATAGTTGGTTCAACAATTTTGCAGGAAATATTTTATTTTCATTCGTAGTTTGATTTTCAGTGATCTTGTTTTTGTTTTAATAAACTACATACATACATTTTACCTATTTTATAATTATGAATTAAATAATGATGCAAACACACTTTATCGGCCGGTATTTAAAAAAAAAATGAGTTTGCCGGTCATGCCAAAACTAAAAAGATAATAGGGAGTAAGCATCCTTAGCTCAGTGGAGGAACGTGATCGTATGGTAACAGTAAACACCGTTGTCTATTGATACCATAACTCATTCATTTTTTACCTTAATATTGTTGTCGCCATTCAATTTTAGTAAAAAATGACTTCAGCTATTCGGTGGACACAACTATCAAAAGCACAATTTCATTCTTATATTTCTTATATAAAAATGGACTTTTTCAGACTACTTGTTATTATTTTATCAAAGCTTTAAATTACTAACACTATATACTTTCAGTAATGTATTTGTATTGATATAAAGTTGACCCTAAGAGGTAAATTGTAAATATTTTTTGAATAATTCACATTCAGCTATATTTCAAACTCGAATGTTCGTGTGACCATATGTTCACGCTCGTTCTTACAACTGTTCTTACACAATATTGCAAGGGACCCATAAGATTTGTAAATCGTGTCTGGAGGATTGAAACAACAACGCTTATTGATAGATTGCAGGTACTATTTATTAGTTCAGAGACAAATTTATAGTTAATTTTGTAGAAAAACTTTAAGCGCTTAAATACGTCTAATAAAATAGTATGTAAGTATTCATCTGTTATTTTATAAAAAATATTTGAATTAAAAATAATAAATAATAAATATTTATAATATCACTGGTTGGGTTACAAATGGCGACACGTGATTCGCTTGAACGTGTCACATTTTGTTACACAACCGATTAAAAAAAAAGTTTTCAAATTTAATTGCATATTAATAGTAGATTCTCCGCTTAGTCAACGTATGATACATACAGGCGTGATCCGTTGCATTCGTGCTCTTCGACCGTCGCATCGCGGCGTGCACTTGTCCGTCGTCGGAGGGAGCGATCCCAATGTCAACAGAGACGGCATAGTGCCACCGCTAAAATATGCAAAAGTGGACTCTTTCAAATGGGAGGCGGAAAACCGCAGTCTTTCAATCCGACCTCGCTGTGATGACTCAAAAACGCTCTAAAATATTCAACACACGTATATAAACGAGACGCTTTCTTCATCAAAAGTTTCAAAGTCATAAATCTTATAGTAGATTTGGTAAATTGATCCGTTCCTCTCCGATACGGATACCGGTGTGTAACTATTATAACCCAGCCACAATGGATGCGCAATATAACTTGAATGTAAAATGTTTTGAAAAGAGATCAGCTTGATACTTAAATTAATTAAATCTAAGGTTTTCTGAATGAAGTTATAATGTTATTAAGTATGCTTTAGTAAGAAATCTTCTATTTTAAATTTACGAAGCTTAACTTTGGCTCCAAACACGTTTAGCTCACTTAATATAATACAATATTTTCTTCTTTTTTCAATTACTGAAGTTGTGCAATAACTATTGTACATAGTTTGAAAATATTAAAACGTTTCTAGATGGACGACAAAGCGCACGCCGATGATTACAAAACGTACGCCATTTTTAACAATTTTTACGATAGAAGAGCTTGAAAATATTTTAAATATTTATTAATTTACGTACCGTTACATCGTTTATAGTATCGTTAAAGATGCGTTACGCACGGTGTTAACTATTAATTTTATATTTTGGTGGAAAAGCACTATATTTAAAATAAATGAAACAGATATTTTTTAATACTAATTCCCCATTTTCCATTTAGATCAAGACCGGTGTCACTCGACAACTGATGAATATGTTCACATACAACTGAGTGTGATTAATGACAAGGTGTATCCAACAATTGATTCCAGATAATACATCCAGAATTTAATAATAATCAACAACAAAAAAAATACAAATAAATCAAGTAAATTTAACTGTTTAAAATGTCAAAGACAAAGACTAGGTACTACTCTGTCATTGAAAATGAAGCCACGTAACTTCTCATAATTTTTGTAGTACCTCACAGTTGATGCTTACTAAATTTATTTTATAAATAATGATTTTTATGGTTGCTTTTATTATTTTTCAATGTGTAATTAAAAGCCGCATTAGATTGAGCATATCTAATATGCGATATCTAAATTTAATGTACCGTTTTACTGCACATTTCTGACAAAGCTGTCAGCTGAATACGAACATGAAGTAAAGCAGAGCTTAAAACTTTTCCCAACTCATATTTGCGTATCATTATAAATCTCAAGCACAAGTAAATATATATATTATTAGTAACGGACGAACACTCTTTTCATAATATCAAACTAGTTTTATGCTTTGAAAATCTTGATTTTTCAGCTGGTTTTCTAAACTGCGAAACAAATGCCTGGGGATTTCAATTTCCTGGATGGTTCTGTTTAAAAAGAAATCGGAGCTTCGGTGGAGACGGCGACGGCGCATCCTCGGGCGACGAGCGAGCGACCCGGACGTTTACCTTAACGCAGTGGCTTCCAACCTTTATGTTACTGTACCTCCCTTTGAAGAAAAAATATCTTTGCGCCTCCCCATCCATTATTTCAGATAGTAATAAAGACACGTTTTAAAGAGTAAATAAACATGTTGGAATCTTCGCGGCTACCTTTGCTATAGTCCACGCCTAACCAGGGATGCGCGCCTCACAGGTTGGAAATCGCTGCCTTGACATAATGTTTTCGCTTGTGGGGCGGGGCCAATGAAGTTTGGCGTTTTTCAAATGTATCATTTCTCACGCTCGGCAGTTATAATAATGCTGCCCTCTCTGAAGGAAGGCTGCGCGGCGGTGACTTAGCATTATGCTAATTAATTTTTGTCACCGCTCGCGATAATTAACTGCTAAGCTTCATCGAGCAAAACCTAAAAATAAATCGGTGTTTCTTTATTCCTTCTCGCCCATCTACTTTCCAACCTGCAAACTGATTTATAGACATAAGCTTTTATCTAAGAACATGGCCTTGACCTTTTTTGCTTTTTTAAACTTCTCCCGCTCTCAATGCGGAGAATATGGACAGCAGATGCTCATGACGTGTGTTGATGAACAGTCACTTAACCTTCTTTTTGTTATGAGATCGTTATGTCATATCTAGTTTTGTAGTATCGGATCGATAAAACCAAATATTTACCCTCGGACATCTGTGCTTTACATACAATACAAATGTTTAAAAATAACATTTTGATACAAACATTTGTCAATTATTAATTATTGTCAACGGAAGAAATTCTCCACTATGTATTGCTCGCCATCGATCGTTATACATATATATTGTATAATATGATACAAAAGGGCTCTGGTAAAGGGAAAAAGGTCAACCGTTGCTATTAAGTATTTGTCTCAAGAATGTTTCAACAACAGTCAGTTTAGATAATTCATACAAGTCGTTTTAATTTCTAAGAACACATTTTCGCGTGACTGATTTCTATGTTTCGTCGAGTGCAACCCGACCGCAGCGATCTGCAGAAAAGTTGAATCAAAAATCGAACGCATCCGAATGTCGTTGTCCTGTCTTGCGCAACCCGCAACGCCGCGAGCGACATCCATAGAATCCACGATGAGGCCTTTTCAATGTATCTCTGATACGTAGGCAGTATAGCAGGATGTGGCAACTGGCAAGGGCAGCGGCTGATCCGTAAACCTCTTAACGCCGACAAGTAAAAGTGTCGGTTTATCGCCCTCCCGAGAGATGTTCACCTTTTTATTGTGGTTTACTTTTTCTTAATTTTTACTGCTATTATTCAAGAAAGAGTAGCAGTGAAATTTAATTATCAGCTAGCATTTGAACTGATTAATAACCACGTACATCTTTTACTTATTTATTTAAAAGTTACTCATCAGAGGGATGGCAAAGTGACACTTGATTTTAAGCCTGTCACTATATTTATTATATATTTATATATATTTTTTTTACATAGGAATATTACATCGCGTTTAATTAATCAATCATTTATGCACTACAGATTCCACACTAAGGATTCCAACTATTCGAATATTCATAATCAACTATATGAATATCGAATAGTAAAACTGAAACTATCCGAATGTATTCGGATAGTTTTTAGTATATACATACATTATATGTTTTTACTAAAATATTACATTAAATAGTACCTACAATAAAAACGAGCTCATTTGTAATAAAAGTCATTTATTTAAATTTCAAAAATGCATATTTTAAAAATAATTTTTCATGTACAGTGGAACCTCGATTCTACGTTTTTCAAGGGATCGTAATAAATGAACGAATAATGCGGGAAACCGATAATGCGGTAAATCTTCAAATAACACAAAAAAATGTTTAATTTTCAAAAAACTCATTTATTTATTAATTAAAGAACAAATAAATGTATTTTTAACTTGTTTAATACAAACTAAGTAGCCTATTTGCAGTTTGGGACTTCAATTTTAACAAACACTCTTCAAAATCGCGTACATTTCTAAGTCAACTAACTCCTTTTTGCTATGTTGACTCGTTTTTCTTCTGAATTTTTTCCAATGTCTTTAATTATTTTCAGTTTCTCAACTAGAGTTTTAGTTTTCTTCATTTAGGTATTTTAGTTTTGACTTTTGAGTTAGAAAAATTTACGCAACCAGATGAAATGTAAGATTATTTATGAGAAATATTCAACGAAAACGGTCAATCGGGATAATATTTTTGACGGGACCAAAATATTTGAACGATAGATCGAGGAAAACGGTAAATCGGGGAACGGTTAATGCGGGATTATTTTACATTGTTCTTATGGGTGTTTGGCCGGAATTATGAAAAATGAACGAACCATGCGGGAAAACGAACAATGCGAGAACGGTAGATCGGGGTTCCACTGTAATTGTTTTTAACTTAGTTTTTGATTGTTCCTGCCGTTGAAAATACTCGTTTAGTAGCAGGTGACGTTGGCTTTATTGTTATAAGTGTTTTAAACAACACGTCTAACTTTTCTGTTTTTTTTTAATTGATCCAAATATATTATATAAAAAATATTTTTAAAACTATGATTTAAAAAAACATATTTTAATAAACAAGGAATAACCGGCTGTTTTTCATAGTAGACAGTGGTCTCGATTTTTGAGTTTTTACTAAATAATCGTACATCTCGAAAGCAAAAAGAGACATTGCATGATCAAAGTTTATTTGTTCACTAATATACATTTTATAATAATTTAAGACTAAATATGTTCACATTTCTGTATAAGATAAAGACAAAACATATAAATACATATTTAAATATCTTTCCATTGTATTACAATATTTAAAATTTGCAGCTGCATCGGATAACTCCAGCGGTATTTTTTTAATGAATCAAATTACGGCATTGAAGGTTTTTTATAGCCCCGAGTTTGAGCCGATTCGTCAAACTCAAGTATTATGATAAGATATTGATAACACCCGAGTTGGGTGAAGGCAAAAACACCACTACCTGGAGAATTCATAATTATTCTTTAAATGTGGAGAAATTGTGATGTGATCTTTCGTAAATTTTGTAACATATTTCATTAAAAATGATAACGAATACTATTCGGATATTTTCTCAGATATCCGAATATTGAATAGTTGAAAAATATATCCGGATATCGAATATTTGGATATCCGGATTGGAATCCCTATTCCACACCCTGTCTAGCTAGACGCGGAGAATCTCAATAGAAACGATTTAACGAATGCAAATATTTTTCTAGCTTTTTTTGTTCGGAAGGAAAATTAGCTTGGCTAAGAAAATATGAGAAATAACATCAACAAAATGTCAAAGCACACCTTGCAGAATTACACAGAAGGTGGCGAAAAAGTTTATAAGTTTCTCATGCATTCATACTTTTGATAAAAATTGTAAAAGTATTCGAGGGATACCGTCGCCTTTGAAATATATATTTGGAAGAGAGCCCGAGATAAATGAAAAACTGCAATAAACATATTTCTTGAATATATGTTCTCTAATAAAAATATTTACGTTTTAATTTAGGTAAAAGAAAAATATGACTATGATTCATTATTCGGCGATATAAATATTGATTTCAAGCTAGAAAAAGCTTGTCGCGACTGCAAACTTATTGCCAAATTAAGGGAAAACCGCTCTTTTTTGTCGCCGAGAAGACTTGGTAATTAGTTTTGCCATTTAATATATCCAGTTCTAGAGTGCGCTGTCAGCTGTCACACCGAAACAGAAAACGTTAAGTTAGTTTGGAACGTCCGGCCGGATCGCGTGCGGACATTTTATAACTCTTGATCACTTCCTGATAGACCTGAATCGACCTTGACCTGTGACAGCTTATTGTTTTCCCTATCGCTGGCACCACGCTCGAGCCGAGAATCTGATATCTTAAAACACATTTTAAAACGAATATGTAACCTTTTTTCAGTGACTTATTGCAAAGAAAAAAAACGAAATTAACAAAATAAGAAAAATCGTGACACAATGTAGAAATATTTTTTTTGTTGAAAATCTCAATAAAACATTTTAAATTGGTCGAGTTGAACTGTTTAGCTTTATTTGTTTTAAATACAAAATTAATAAATGATTATTATACATACATTCAATTTTATCTCTGGATTTTTTTTTCATTTTCTTCTTGTAACAGTGTGCATGAATTATGTATAGAAACTTGGTCAAAAACTTAACCGTATCATATGTATGTTACGACATAAGTTAAGAGCGAACTAAATTCGTTTCTATTTTGCGCAATCAGAAGCCTAAATCTTATGAACCGTCAAGAAAAACTTTCTAATAAAATGCATTTTCAACGTATTTTTAACATAACTTTTATTTTGTAAGTTATACTATCAGGTTTGAATAAACTTTTAGTTGATTCTTAAGCGTTGTGATAGTCTGATGATGCTTCTCAAAGAGGCGAAACACTGGTCATAAGTTGTAGCACTAAAAGTGGAATAACAAATTGACATAAAGTTAACGCCGAATCTGATAACAATGGTTATAATCAATTTGATTTGTTTTTAAATATATGTATTTTATTAGACGTGTCACCGAGGCCTCAATATGCATGTATTAAAAGATTGAAAGATCAATTAAATCCTGCGTAATAAACATCTACGTATTCAAATATCAATTGAGAAGCGTGCCATCCGTGCATTTTAACGAGTCATCTTTATTTTTTAGATTAAAAAGCCAAAAATACCTCAAACTGATCTAATCACGCACACAATATAATTTTGAATTTACGATTCGGCACGATCCCGTCCAAATACTTCTTGAACATTATTTCTTTTTGAAATGCCTCTTCTACACGATGCCTATCTAAATTGAAATATTTTTAAAACTTATAATTGTATCTACATGTACATATTCTATTATATTAAGCTAATTTTATAGAAATAAAATATGTGTACAGCATTATTTTTACATTTAACATATTCTTTTAAATGCTCTTGTTATCTTTATCATTTTAACTTCACATATTCGTACAATCTCCCTTCATATCTCACACAACATATTTTGAAATGAAACACAGTTATCAAATAACAGTCATCATCAATTTGTATAACTTTTTGCAATTTAAAGTTCAATATTGAATAATACTCTAATCTAAGACAATAATGCGTTCGATACACGCATTTCGAACAAAAAAATGCGATTATAGATAAAATAAAACCTAAAAATAGAAGAGCAATGATTTTTTTTCTGTAAAATGGTGATGATAAAACGACGCACAGCCAATATCTAACAAACGCCTGATAAATAATATTTATTTGTCAAATAATATCAGCTACAACATCTTGTCTATCAATCAGAACTTCAAACTTTCGAGGTTTGAATTATAATATTCCTGGGTACACTTTCGGTTGAATGCTATAAACAGAGAAATTTGCATTTGACGTTTGCCGTATATTAAAAAAACCCAGTGAATTAAAAGAACAATCGCTTTTCGAGGTTGTCCAAATGAATGTTATTCAAGATGTTTGTTAATAAATGGTCATCTCACTGTTAATTTTTTCAATCCATTTATCTAAAATCAAGTCGAAAAATACTCGGTAAAGTATTTCGGCACAGTCAGGTTTGTTTTTTTACACGGAAAGATTCAAAACGATTTAGTTGTTTTACACCTTACAAATGTAAAGGGATCAAATTCCTAGCGAAACATCTTAATGCGTGTCCCGAATTCCATTCCTAATAATGTACGTGCCCAGCATACGAAAAATAGTCTAGCACTATTTATAATACGACCATCGCAAGACATTTTCGAAATGTTGCCACTTTTCAAACATATGTAGGTGTGGGCGATGATTATATTATTTTTCATAAGAAATTCGTGTTCATTTTGTTGCGAAAGAGTTTCAGCATTCGTATGTATCAATATATCGATGAACGATTGTTATAAACAGGGCTGAGGAGTTAGAGTCGGAGTAGTGGAGTCGGAATGTTTTAACTGGAGTCGTGCTCGAATAAAACTAATAACGCCGAGTCCTTGAAAAAAATCTGTATTCAAATTGCTAGGGTTAGTTCGTGTGTTAAAAGTGGAGCCACTTCATGCTATTGAGCCTTAAAAGTAATTAAAGTCGTATTTTAAGCTATGTATTAGGTATTTTGAGTTATGAATGCAGATTGATAGATTTATACAGGCTTAAATCGTTCAAAAACTAGATGAATCATATTATATGTATTTAAATTAGAATTATTTTCATTTCACGAACTGATGTCAGTTCGAGTGCATTCGAGCACTGAGTAACACCGGAAGATGCCGAGAGGCGAAACCCGGGTCGTGTTCGACCAAGATTTTTATGGAAACGTACATTATGAAAATAATTCTAATTTAAAGTTAAATTTCCATCAAGCACCTTCAGTCGAAATTCTAAATTATATGTGTCTGTTTCGATATTTAAAGAAGTAATACGAACTAATAATATTTCATTGATATTTGTTACTGAGTGTAACCTATTGATAATTTAACGCTTTTTATCTGCACAGATTTCTTATTTCTACAGCTAATCTTACACTATTTTAACGTTTCTCTCATATAATCTAATTGCCAATCTAAATGTAACAGAATGAAAGTTGTCAGTAAACTTTAATACCGTAATGTAGATGAGAAGAAATCATTTAAACGAAAACTGCCGATGCATAATATCAATTGGTAGAAAGTATAAACATAACAGCAATTAAAACAAGAGAATCGTATTTTAAAAATACCTCGTTTCTACATTCGCTACAGTAATTTTGTAATCAAAGCTCGCGAATGTCGAATGCAACAGATACGACGAGAGAAATAAGCTAATTTCCACAGGGTGGGAAAGCAGCTTAAGATTAAATGAGTACTCTGTCTTTGTCTTTAAGAAGGCGAAACTTTTGCGGTAACACTTTCGCCAACAATAGAGTTTTCGTTTCGAAGCGCATTGTCTTTGAAAAAAGTTAAATTGCTAATTTAGGAAACTCAGTTTAACAGTCAATATTTTTTCAAGATTCATGAAGGGAACTTTATTGATAACGGTTTTGTAGGGTTTCGTTTTACGGCGATGGGAAAGGAAAAGGTTGTTTATTAATTTTTATAAACACAAAAATTTAACTGGAATGTTTACAATTCAACTTCTTTAAATACTCTTATAACCGGGAGACACAGGCAATTTATTATGATAATTCGATGAGAAATTGTTCGAGTTCCACGCTTTAAATAACATATTGCCCAATCATTCAAATTTAACTGTTTCGACGCATTTCTTGAATGAAATAAGCAGCAACTCAAAATGAATTCTGGACCGATAAAAAAAACTCAGTTTATTGACTTTGTACAAATAATCCATATTTTTACATTCACTCGTTCACTTATAATTATTCTCAATAACTTTCCATACCGCATTTCCATTAATAAATTTCTCTAACAAGATTTATTTTTAATTAATAAAGTTGTTACGAACGACGAAAAAAATAGAAAAGATAAGTGTTGTATTGATCTACGATAAATATAGCTGGGGTTGATAATTGTATCGCTTGGTGCGTTTGCCTCACGGGACCGTCAGACGGTCCTGCTCGTGACTCTTTTTGAGCAAAACGCTCACATCGCAAATACTCTTGCTCAGTAAACGATAATAAATCAATCACAGCAGACAAAAAAAATATCATCCATAATAACGGTGCGATGACAGATATGTACTTAACAATTTCACTTGGCTTTGTCCGTTGATGAGCTACCTTAAGTTATCTTTGCCAACCGGACTCGTCAAACGAATTTATCGCGGCTTGAACGACATAAGAACCTCAACAAAACGGAATGGTGCATATGAGTGAATGTCTTTCAAAGCCAAAAGTCCCTTGCAAATTGAGAGACGTTTTTGTGTTATGTGTTTTATAATATTTATTTTTGCAAAGTTTAAGCGCATGGCACAAAGCGCGTTCTACCAGTTGACTAGCGACAAGTTTCCATAAGTGGATTAAAACATAGTCTGATGAATGATGAGGTATGTGTATTTTCATACATTCCACATCGTCCATCACATTACATAACATTCGAAAGAAATTTCTGCCCGTTATATCCGGAATGCCTTACAGCGAGGTTCTCAAATATTATCGAATTCTGTCATAATGTTGATATATTTTTTTTTAAATATATGTATATTTAAAAAAAATATATCAACATATATATGTATATCAAATTGATGAAACTTTCCTGGGACGCGTTAGTGTCAAAGTTCATCGAGTCTCCTTTATCGCTGATGTTTTGATTATTTTAATTTCTTTTCAATCGTTGTCAACAAACAGAAGGGCGTGATTTTTTATGTGAGCAATCCACAGTGGATCCAGGTAAAATAAACACCATATGCATTATGTTTTACTTATATGTATAGATGTATACCTCCCCACATAATACACATTTACACACACATGCGCAAACATACATACACGCAATACAATACAAGTAATCTGAAAAGTTATTTTTACGATGCTCAGGGTCGTGTGAATTGGTTGTGTAAATTTGAAAATAAAAATTCAATATACAATAAGTACTCCTCTCAGCTTAAAACAATTCTTGGGTATTGTTTCGTCATAATTATGAAGAGAAGAGTTAGTTGGGTTATAATGTTTGCCTTCACTGCTGTGAAACTTTTGAGAGATTTTACGAACGAACGCGCTAATAGTATAATTTAAGATTTCGACTGAAGGTGCTTGGTGGAATTTCAATATTAAATTTGAATCATTCAAATTATGTACACTCCCACAGATTTTGTCACTAACGACCCGGGTTTCGCCTTTCGGCATCTTCAGGCGTTCAAGCGCACGGATGAACTTGAACTGACCTTGGTCAGTTCTCTGAACTGACTGAACTGGTCTGGTCTGAACTGGTTCTGAACTGGTCAGTTCAAGTTCATCCGTGCGCTTGAACGCCTGAAGATGCCGAAAGGCGAAACCCGGGTCGTTAGTGACAAAATCTGTGGGAGTGTACATAATTTGCGCTAATAGTATTTATTTTGAAGTCACTATGAAGCAGGGGGCTTTACATATCTTTTGCACCGTTTTATTTTGAACAATCTGGAGAGTCTTCATATGCTTGTGGTGAGCAAAAACTTTAACTCAACGGTCGGTCGAGTTGATGTCTTACTAATTGATTTTAAATAATCTTTGTCATTTACACATAGCTTCAAATCGGTGAATATTTGCAAGCTTTTTATTTATCTAGTCAATTTCCATCAGCAGCTTCAAATAATTTACAAAATTTAACACATTAAGATGCTAAGAGTAAAAATATCGTGTTTTCATCAAAAAATATATCGTCCGATTCAATAATTGTCAAAAATGTCGTTATCCATTATTTGGCTGACATTACTTTTTTTGACGAAATTATAAATACTAGCTGTAAGCCCGTTGACCTCAACGGGGGGGATTTTTGTTGCATTTTTAAGCAGTCAGAAAATTTACTGGCGTGAAAAATAAATTGTAAATTGTAAATAATATATTTTTTAGAATAATTTAAATGTTTAAGTTTGCTAACAAATATATTTCGTAGAAGAAGAAATAGATTTCGGGACATATATCGACACCCCTGCAGTATTTAAATTGTAAATAATATAATTTTTAGAATATTTGAAATGCTTAAGTTTGCTAACAAATATATTTCGTAGAAGAAATAAACACTTAAAAAATTCTTTCTTCTAAAAAAATACACTGCACGAAAAATATATGCAGTATTAATTATTTTGAAATTTTTAGATTAATTCAAATGTTTATGTATGCATGTGTAGTATGCGTATTTTGGATTTTTTAGAATAATTCAAATGTGTGTTTAATATATATATAATCTAATTTTATCGCCTCTGACAGTTGTGACAGTCCAAGCGGTAACGATTTCAGGTCATAATCCAGGGTCCATGTATTGATTCTTGACCGCGGCGCTTTTTTGTATGAGAATTCAAATTTTCAGCGATTTTACATGACACTATTTTTTTTTCAAATAACAGTGTATTGAAAAAATATGTCTTTAGTATAAATAAAAAAAATGGCGACAGCGGGGCTGAGGAGGGAGAGGGGACCGTCTTTCTTGACGTCATCGAAAAGGCGAAATCGGGGACATACATACGGCGGACGGACCTTATTGACTATTAATATATAGATATTTTTACGTATAAAATAAACATGAAGTTCAACACAAATTGCTATTTTATGTACGGAGATGTCGAAAGGTGTTCACAAGATCCTGATATGGCATGATGTGGACAATCAATCCTGAAAATGGTTGAAAAAAGATTTTTTTCATACAATGACTATTATAAAGCTCATATTTGTTGTGTGTCAACATATCGGAAAAAGAAATCCGCTTTATAGAAAACGGCTTTTACAAAAATATATCCTTCGTTTTCGGATATCATTTACTTAGCAAACGGAATTTCGACGAGATAGAGATGCTAGGTTTCTATCAGGGATGTCCAAAAGGTTATTCTTCCACGAAGTCTATACATTTTAAATAAATAACAATTTAACATATAAAATAAAAATAACATCCCGGCTACTTTTCAAAAGCTGTTTTACCAGTGTTAATTGGTGCAACTCATTAGTTAATCATTTCTTAATGTAAATGTCATTTGTATTATCATTATCGTTTGTTTGTTTTTCTATCTTCCCCTCCTTGCCTCCTATTTTTATTTGATTTTTATTATAATATATCAGAATATTAAAATTAAAATCATTCGTACTTAAGCAAGTAATTGCAAAAGTAGTCTGTCCGAAGATGCCTCTGAAAGAAGCGAAACACGTGTCACAGTCTGTAGCACAATACGTGGAATAATCTAAGTTATTTTATATTAAAATGAACTTCCACAAAGTTACCGCCGAATCCATCGAAACTATTCAGATATCTTGAATTTGGACAAATACATTTCTTACTCTCTAGATTGGTTAATATTTGAAAATTTATTAAAGAATTGAAATTTAATAGATTTTCTCAAATTGATAAACAAAAATTCCGAACTGAAAAAAAAAACTTTTGTACCTGTTGAAATTAACGGCCTTGCTTTCTTCCGCATACTCACCTAAACTGAAAATACTTATTTTATTCCGTGTCGAATATTCTAGAGAAGGATAATTCAGCCGTAAATTACGATTGTCAATCAACCATATTTATCAATCTGATATAAACGTTCGCGCAAATAGCATGAACCAAAAAAGAGTATAATATAAAATTGAATTTGATGACTTTTTTATATTTAACGAATGAAAAAATTTATAACCGGCGTAAAATCATTTATTTTTGAGACATATCTACAAACACGTATATCAAAGTTTTTACCAGATCACGTAAAATCCGCTTTTTATAACATTAAAAATTTAGAGAAACTTAAATAGTAAAGATAAGTTATCATTGAGTAAATATTTTATTTTGTAATATATAAGTGAAAAATTAGAATCAATTTTGAGTTTTTTATTATGTACCTGTCTGATGATGCTTTTAAAAGGGCAAAACAGGTGTCTCAATTTGCAACACAAGTGTAGTGTCAGTCATCAAAATAAGTTTAACGTTAAAATAAACTTCATCAAGGTTCCCTCCGAATACGTGGAAAATATAAAATTAGTACCTAAGTAAAAATTACTCAAATGTGTTTTTATATTTATTTATTTTTTATACATATTAAATTAAAAATAATTTTCCAACAATTCTTTTTTTATATTTAATAAATATGATTAATAATATTTTATATGTATTGGAATATGAAAAGTTCACGTCACGAATTAAAAAAGGCTTATTTTGGCACATCGATCAAATCTTATTTGCCATCCTGATATATTGAATCAGAAAGAAAATCATATTATTGTATGGACGTTGAGATTTAAGTCCACAAAAGCCCAAAAAACAAATACTTAAATTCATTTCAAGAAGAAAGTGGGTATCATTTAAAAAAACAATACAAATAGAATTAATATAATATGAAGAACAGTGTTATCAATTTTCGTTTAAGATTAAAAATCAATTTACAAATAGTTTTTTAAGCACTTACAAATATGTAATTTTATTTTATCAGGTATAACGATATTATTAGTGTCGGCAGAATGTTGCTCCGTGGGCTCGAAATTTCAGCCATCCCTGACGTTTGTCAAACATAAAAACGAATAGAAGATATCGGTAAGAAAGTAATATTTTCACACACATATTTTTTCAGAATATACACATCCCCTAGACATTCAGCTATATTATCCAATACATGTTTTTTTATGACTATATATCATTTGTAAAAGTTACACACTGTATTAATGCCGTCGTCATTTATTACCTACAAATATATCCGATATCAGAGATGAAAGTAACAGAATGTGGGGATAAAAGAAACTTAGTAAATGATGCCAGATAAAACATCGGATTTGGAAAATAAAATAAAATGCTATTTTTTTTATCTATATTCTAGAAATACAATATTATTTAAGCATATGGCGCTTAAACAAGTAAAAAGTTTTACTACTAGAACGGAGTCATCGCACTATGAACATTGAATCCGCGTTTCTCTTGGACGACTATCAGAAATAGTTTATTATGAGCCCACGCTTTGGTAATGTTAGTACAAAAAAGGGTTAACAGATTTTAAATATTATACAGTGGAACCCCATTCTCGCATTATTCGTTTTCCCACATGGATCGTTTATTTGTCTTAGTCCCGGCCAAACACCCATAAGAACAATGTAAAGTAATCCCGCATTAATCGTTCCCCGATTTACCGTTTTCCTCGATCTATCGTTTAAATATTTTGATCCCGTCACGAATATTATCCCGATTGACCGTTTTCATTGAATATTTTTCATAAATAGTTTTGCCTCGCATTTCGTTTCGCGTTTTTTTCAGTTGAACCCTGATCTACTGTTCTCACTATCTTCGTTTTTTTGCATGGATCGTTTATTTTTTACTCGACCAAGACCCCGTCATAACAATATTTAATAATTACACTTTATCATTCCCTGATTTACTGATTTCCTCGATCTGTCATCCAAATATTATCATCCCGCCCCAATTATTATCCCGATTGACCGTTTTGTAGAATATTTTTTTTCTCGCTCAAATAGTTTTACATTGCATTTAGTTACATAAATAAGTTTTTTGAAAATTAAACATTTTTAAAAATATTATTTGAAGATTTCTCGCATTATCGGTTTCCCGCATTATTCGTTCATTTATTACGATCCCTTGAAAAACGTAGAATCGAGGTTTCACTGTATATATAAAAATGAATTTTTGTATGTATGTATTTGAATCTTTGAGGTCTATGGATTCAAAAGCCACAGGTCCGATTGCAATAAAACTTCGACAATAATTTAGCTTGCTCTTTCGGGAAGTACATAGGCGTATTATAAACAGTGTCGAAAAACTAAAATATTCGTAGATTTCAATGTTTTTTACCGGTCGAACTCCCGAGTATTCCATTCGAATTTTAATTTCGTTTGAACGACGGCCATTTTATTTTGATTTGACAATTCAAATTTGATGTTCGATTTTTTTGATTTCAGATCTGTCAAATCGTATGGTCTACGTGTGTGATTGTACTCTTTTCACTTCAATTAATACTATACTATTTATATATAGAACGTCAAAAAAAAAATTCGTGATATTTGACAGCAAAAGTACGTTGTGAATAATATTACATAACGTTAGTAAGCCATTATTTTATGGTTATTTTTAAATGCATGTGAATAAAGATATTACACGTAAACTGCTACGTACATAATTCCTGTGTCCACTGTCAATATTTGATGGAAAAGTATTCTATATTTATATTAAACGGTTTTTTTCTTATTAAATGTTCTTATATAATCTCGAACGCGAAATTATTAACAAAGAGAGTTTTAAGTGATTATTTTCATGATGTTCAAGGATAATTGTACAATTTAAGATTTCGACTGAAGGT
This sequence comes from Himalopsyche anomala, assembly GCA_031772345.1. Taxonomy (NCBI): domain Eukaryota; kingdom Metazoa; phylum Arthropoda; class Insecta; order Trichoptera; family Rhyacophilidae; genus Himalopsyche; species Himalopsyche anomala. The sequence goes on along the minus strand of CM062830.1, from coordinate 27,803,277 downwards.
GCTTGGTGGAATTTCAATATTAAATTTGAATCGTTCAAATTATGTACATTCTCACCGATTTCGTCACTAACGACCCGGGTTTCGCCTTTCGACGTCTTCAGGCGTTCAAGTGCACTGATGAACTTAAACTGACGCTTAGTAAATGAATGTTTCGTGTTTATATAATGTACAATTTCTTTTTTATGTTTTGTCAACTATTATATGTAAATGCTAAGAGTATTTTGTTGGTTAAACATGCATTGATTATACGTTTTAGGTTTGAGAGTCTTTTTGAACGAGGTTTTAATCTATTAGCTGTGTCAAATCATATAAGTGTAGATGAAGAAATGTATATCTTATATTCTGGAATTCATAATTTTATGGTTCCCATATACTACAGATTAATAATAGTAAGAATACAATAACATTAATTTATGATTAATTTTTTGTTTTTTACTATTTAAATTTATTTAATAATTTGTTTGTAGTAAGTTTCATCTTTTTAGAAACGGTAATCATAGAAAAATAATTTCGAATACGAAAAAAGACTTAACGTATGAAATAAAAGTCACACAATCATGATCAGAGAATGGAACAAATCGTGGAAAGTTATGGAAATGAATGTTTGTTTGTTCGTACTGTATGCGTTGCCACACTGCTCATCCGATTGCAATAAAACTTTGACAAAATTTTTGCTTGCACTTCCGGGAAGGTTATAGTACAATTAAATTACAGTAGGTGGCGAGTGTGTTGTATTATAGACAATCGGCAGCAAACGCAAAGAAACAAAAAGAAAGCATGCACTTCAATAAACAAAAATTAAAACGCAAACACTTTCTTTCTTCGAGTGGCATTGCAACGCTTGCCGGGTACCAGCTAGTATACAATAAAAAAATCATGTGAGGAAAAGTACCTATCTTACAAAAACACATATTCCGAATGAATGCCAGCAGCATAGTGGCATTAGATGGAAGGAGGGGAGTGGGATTTAAAAAATAAAAACTAATACACCGAGTCAATATTGTGTCGATAATATTGAGCAAGATGGCTTGTGATCGTTTGTTACTTTTATACCCGGTTTCCCCTACTAACATTCATGTGACTGCAAAACTTAAAAAATGTGCTTAAGTTGGTATATCATTACTACACATTAAGAATTTATATACTTCCTCTTTATATTCTTGTTTTGGTGACAATGAAACATTTTTGTGACACTCTGAACTTTTATATTATATTTCAGCGGATGTGGGTTAAGGCACCACCAGTTTGGCGGAATAAACTTCGTCTGTCCACTCGTTTCCCGTTAAACTTCACCCTTGACTGTCGGCACATCGTCGAAACAAAATAAACATATCAACATATTAATCCAGATAAACTATTTATCATTCTTATCGCCACAATATTAAACTAACAACGTAAAGAACATGCAATTGATACAATTTCGTTTAAGATTTACAAATCTAGTATTCAAAGAATACTCGGCCACGTCATGCAGATAATATTGTAATTGAATTGAATTGGATTCGTCAATGCATGATTTTTTCACAATTTATTGATATGAAACTTTTAATTATCATTTCCTTTATCGTCTGTCTGTATGTTATCAACAAAAAAATGAGAGAGGGCAATGTTGTTGCTATTTCGTTCACTAGTTTGCGATTTTTTTAAACATATATTTTTCACGTATGTCTGATGTTTCTACACTTTCTCGCGATTGCCATCCGATCCTGAAAAAATGCATAAAGAGAGTGACTAGCTCGGTACTGTAGTTTCACTTTTGTTTTCTTCACAGCTACGAAGGGCAAGATCGAGTGATTACAGAATCCATAGAGTTGAATCAATTCATTTGCGTTGTAATTTTCTTTTCAAACTGTTTTCTTTGATTTCTATTTTAACATTTCATTAACGCGTCGTTATTACCTTTAAAATACAATTATATGATTGACGGTAATTACCGGACCGAAGCAGGCTTTATTTTCAAATAATGTGATGATCAAATGTACCACGACCGAGGGACGCGATTATCGTCATCGTTTTTATGTTGAATTAGGTTTCTTCACTTGTATAATGAACATGTATTTGATACACGTCATATTTTGGTAGAAAAATATATTTCCACTGTCTTCGGGATTCATTCTAAATTTTTGCATATATTATAATCACAGAATTACTTTAGAAGTTCACATTTTTATTGTTTCACAAAAACCTTATTTTTCCATTTTCGATGGATTCAACGGTAACTCATTTTTTGTGTAAATAAATTTTTAGTATAAAAAAAACTTTAAAATTAGGGCGCCGCCCTGCCACCTTTTTGACTTATAACATAATTTTCAATTACATACAGTGAGTACAGTTTTTTTGAATTAATTGCGCGTTTTTTATTGATTTCGTTAACTTAACGTTACTTAACATTAACTTCGGGCGGTTATTAAAAAAATAGGGAAGAAATCAATGAACGACCTGATACCTATATATTTACCACTACACCACTGCCTACAATGTATTGTATTTTAGTTATATAAATGTAATGTTTTGTCATAAAGAATTGCCACTTCCCACCGATAAAGTCATATATAAATGATCGCTTAATGAAATCGATTTGTAAATTGTGTAACTGGCATTAAAATACTGGGAAAAAGATCAAACATTTTATAATTTATTTATAATCGAATAATTGCACACACAAGTACTTTTCGTTTTCTGTGTCGACAGTATATTGTGATAAGCAGGTGACGTAACACTTAACAATCTCGTGCGAGCGAGCCAACCGTTATAAATGGATCGTATGTAAACTATGGCAAAGAAAAAGCACCGAAGGGTATCATTTTTCATAGAGCCGACTATTTATCAGAATCTCGAGAACTTTTTTATGCGCCCCGTCTAATGAGAACATTTTGCGAGCTTATAATACAAAATAAGCAAATCAACAAAGAATTTGAGCAAAGTGTGACGATATGTACATATATATTATATTACGTTTCAATGAAACGATTTATTTATTTTAAATATGCTACACGAAGCTAGTCATAAATTTCACATAATATTTAATCGTCAGTGATCTTTTAGGCAATAACCATTTTGAAATATATCCAATTTGTTTACAGAATTATTTTACCGATCTTTGTTTTATCTGCAAGAAATACTAAATCGTTTCAATTAAAAGACTTGAATTCGGGGTGCGATTTATAATAGATGACGTCTTTCAGCCCAATTAAAAATGAAAAGATGATATTTCCCAGGAAGACTAGGAAAAAATGACGTTGGAAAATCAGACAATGAATACGATAAAGTTTCAGGCATATAGTATGAAAGTACATATTTTATATACCTACGGAAAATCTTTTGTTTTGTTTTTTCTGTTTAATAATTGTAATATTTAAAACTAAGTGTGTGAATTAGAATTGATGGTGTCTAATAGTCAAGGAAATATGATACATATTTACTTATTTTTCCAAATTTTACCATTTCACGCCTTTAGACCAAGTTTTACAAGTAACACAAGGTGCTAAGAAACTAAAAATTATATCTACATCATTAGGTTGTAAATTGGTTAGTCATAAAGTCGTTCTTAGACTCTTTTATCTAACTCAATAACGGGGTCAAAAGCTATGAACTCCGAGAGAACATTTTTTTAATCGATTTTAAGATTTCTTAAATGCCCCAATAACGCAATTTTTGAAAAGGGGGGTAAAAAATCGATTTCCTTACTTCGATGGATTCGGCGATAGCTTTTTGGATATTCATTTTTAATTTATAATTAAATATGATAACTTTTTGTTTTTCTACTTGTGTAACAAAATGTGAAACGTGTTTCGCCTCTTTGAGAAGTATCATCAGACATAACGTCGCAAGATTAACGAACAAACTAAAAATTGATTATAATTTAAGAAGCCATAAATGACAAAATAAAAGCGGCATCTATCGCCTAGCGCTAACCTGTCAAGCTGTTTTATTCGTTATCCTTGCGATGTAAAATCTGCTTATGTCTAATACAGAGGCGAAACACTTGTCACATTTTGTAACACATCAAGTGGAATAAGAAAGTTATCAAATTTAATTTGATATCAATTACCTAGCTCATTAGTCAACTTCTTGTCTTATCTCCCTACTTCCTCTACCCATCCTCCGTGAAAAGAGCGGCCGCTTTACCATTAATAATTTTGAAGTTGTCTATGAAAACCATTATATGGAGCATACACAGAATAGACACGGTTACAAAAATGTTAATACGTTTGAAGAAAAATTGACGTTTGAATCATTCAAATTATGTACACTCCCACAGATTTTGTCACTAACGACCCGGGTTTCGCCTTTCGGCATCTTCAGGCGTTCAAGCGCACGGATGAACTTTAACTGACAAAATCTGTGGGAGTGTACATAATTTGAATGATTCAAATTTAATATTGAAATTCCACCAAGCACCTTCAGTCGAAATCTTAAATTATATTAAAAATTGACGTATTGTATTTACTGAAAAAGATTGTTAAGTAGTTCTCTTATTTGAGCTTCTGCAACAGGTTATATTTCATTAACATGATAAAAAATCAATTTTCCAAATGAGAAACTTCCGCATTGTAGAATGAAATTAATACGAAAAGGACGAAAAGAGTTTTATCGTTGAATAAATGAGAAAGTGTAGCGTGCGAGTCGACAAGACCTGCTCGTTCGCACGAATCCGGGACTACAGAATACATAGAGTGTATCGAGAGGTCGCTTTCGTCTGCAACTCGGGATGGATTTAAAAAATGGTCGATTAGTGACGTCCGGAGTGACCGCTCGCCTGAATAATGCCCGCAAATCCTTCTTCCCGATTCCTTTCCGCTTCCGACATTCGTGGTTTATTTCTAAGCTCCCACGAATAAAATCTTCCAAGAAACTTTTCATATACGGAATTATTGACCACATAATGCAGATATTTATTGCTCATAATATTATATACATAAGTCCTGCAGGTAAATCGAGACTGCTACTATGTTTTTGTCTGAAAAAATACATTAAGGCATTGATTCGTGGAATGTGTTCATCCTTCCAGATTCTGAAAAGTGCTCGTAGAAAGGAAAATTAAAGATTCTTTAGTCGTCCACACAAATTATTTTATTTAAATTTTTGATTGAGACCCTTAAAATCTAAATCTGTAACTGTTTGTCACGTCACGTGCTTGACAATATGTTTTGTTCATCAAAATATTTATAAATTCTACAAACTGTGAAAGTCTTATATTTCAAATAAGGGTCAATAAAAATCATAATTACATTAAATCTTACTATTTTTTTAATTTGGTCTGAAGATATTTCAAAGAGATGTAAAACACGCGTCATACACAGTTACGCCGAAAATGGAGCAAAGGTTCATTTTTAAAAAATTAAATACCTACTATTAGTTTGAGCTTTATTCACTGAGATTATGATCTCTCAGGCAAAAATATTTACATTTGAAACGCGTGAAAGTTTAATTTCTCTGATATTGTTCGTTTTGTAATTGACTCAGCAGTACTATATATTATTTTTTGAGAGCACGCGTCGTGAAATTTGATAAAAAAAACCCTCTCAGAACGATATCACGTAATCATATAAAACCAGCATGGCGTTTGAATAAGCAAGGTGCCTTTTGGCAAACATAAATAAAATTCGATTGGCGATGCCAGCTCACCATATTAGCAGGGACACAAATTTTAGTTCTATTTTATAAAACAAGCCAGTTTCTTCGATGTCAATGTTGAATTGAAAATTGCATGTGCACATATGCTAGAAGAGGAAGGTATCATACATAAACACAAATATCAAAAACCATCCAGGTCAACTATTATTTTATATTTCCTGCTAAGTTTGTGTTCAACACTGTATAACTAAATGAAATTACAAGATTATTTTTTTTTCATTTTTCAATCGGTTTAAAATTGAAAAAAAGGTATAAATAAATAAAATAATGGATAATGTTATTTTTTTCTTACTTTTACTTCCCTGCACAAGAGGTTTTTAATAAAAAAAACATATAATATTTATTCAATCTATAAAATACTTTTAAGGTGTTCACTGTCAATATTTGGTGGAATGGCGTTATAATAAATATAATGAAAGATTTTTATTACTTTTTCCACTTAAAATTTATTTGATCAGGACCGGTTTCGCTCCTCACGAGCATTATCAACTGCATTATCAACTTTTTATTTCAATTTAACTTGTATAAATAGCACTGTTTAATTTATTTTCCTTATCAGTTGATAATGCTCGTGAGGAGCGAAACCGGTCCTGATCAAATAAATTTTAAGTGGAAAAAGTACTAAAAATCTTTTATTATTTTTATTAAAATACGTAATATAATATTTTAATTCAATAACTTTGTTATTTCACTTGTTGTGTAACAAAATGTGACTCTTTGAGAAGCATCACCAGACCATCGCAAGGTTTGCGAATAATTATTATTCTAATTCTAAAGTTATAAATTACATAATAAAAGTCGGGATCGTCCAGTAGAAAGTTTTTCTTTTCTACTGGACGAATGGAGGGGGTAAGCTAGAAACTTGAATATTACTAATTACTTTCATTATAAAATTCATATTCGAAAAAGGTCAGATTTCACTTACATAGAATATTTTTGCATTCCTCCGTAGGAACGTTAGTAAATATTTGTTTACGTCAAACGACACTAACTTACAATTATTAGTAAAATTTAAGTTCTTAATTTTTTCAGTAAAATCGATACTATTCTTAAAAGTTTAAGTTGGCTTAAAAACTAAATGAATTAATTTAAGATTTCGACTGAAGGTGCTTGGTGGAATTTCAATATTAAATTTGAATCATTCAAATTATGTACACTCCCACAGATTTTGTCACTAACGACCCGGGTTTCGCCTTTCGGCATCTTCAGGCGTTCAAGCGCACGGATGAACTTGAACTGACCAGTCCTGACCAGAGAACCAGAACTGACCTGTCAGTTCAAGTTCATCTGTGCGCTTGAACGCCTGAAGATGCCGAAAGGCGAAACCCGGGTCGTTAGTGACAAAATCTGTGGGAGTGTACATAATTTGAATGATTCAAATTTAAATGAATTAAAAACAGTATTGTATGATGGGGCGATACAAAGCGATATTCTGGACGAATTTGTATTATTTTTATGTAATTTAGGTAACCCGAACAATCTTTGTAGCTGAGGGCTTAAATTTACTTCTCAAAGATTCGAAACACGAGTCACATTTTGTATAAAAACAAGTGGAATAACCAAGTTATCAAATTATTTTTATTTATCAAAAAAGAGCTTCCACAAAGTTACCGCCGAATCGAAGATGTAAAATATTTTTAACAAGAATTATATGTTTTGCAAAAAGCATTTTTACAGTTAATGAAATCTGCTTGCTTTACAATTAATTGGATAAGTCACCAAAGTTCTTATTAATCCTCTTCATTAAAAGATTTCAGAGACAACCCTGTTTATTGACGATGTTTTTCCTCGTGGGAAAGTTCACCCCAAACATATATGTTTATGTATAAACATTTATATCCCCAATCTCACCTTGATACTATTTAATCAAAGTAAGATTCATCGCCTAGTCGTGGGGTAGGTATGACTCTAAGCTGATTCAAAATATATTTCAGTATTTTATTTTTCCTTTTTCGTAGAAACCACCGCTTGGCCAAGACTTAAACGAGACTATTTACATTAAAAAAATATATGTATGCGTAATGTATAAAACGCATACAAATGTGATGCTTGACGTCTGCCCTTTGGGACTGCTTATATTTTTAATATTTTTAGTCAAACTTACTAACGTAGCTTTATAGCCTTCTGTCTTTTCTTGCGCCGGTAATTACGGAAAGAGTAATTTTGGCAGAGAGACTTTGCGTCGAGCTTTTGCGCTTCATCGTGAGGGAACCGCTCCCGCAATTCCTGTTAATTGTACACACGGTAAATATTAAATATGTGCTTGACGACAATTGCTATAGTTAATTCGATAATATAAATATTTTTTGATAATAATTATCCCTAGCACCTATTATAATAATCCTTACCACTCCCTTGCCAGTTGAGATCAGCCAGGTCATATTTTGTATTTTTTGTCCGATGTTCTATGTTCTCCAGCTATGAATGGATGCTGAATGGCAAGTAAGTATGATTCGACATGTAAATCTTGAATTCAAGTTTATAAAATACAAACAAAAACACGATCATAAAATTTTACGTCACCAAATTTATTTCTATAACAGAGTATTTTAGAGATATTTTATAATGGATATACGTAAAAATACGTGAAAAATAAAACGAATAAGGTAATTTTAATAAACTTGATCCCCGTAGATGTAAAGCATGTGTCACACTTAGTTACATAACAACCAGAAAATCCATTATAAAATAAACAACTGTTTTCAATATATTTTTACAAATGCTCACTATCTCACTCGTGTGTCAATGTATTATTATGTTAATATCTACCCACCAATATTGAATTTTCAAAGTCACAATACGTATAGATAGGTAAGCAATTTAAAATATTTTCATCGCAACTTACAGGTTTTTTGTTTTAATTCAAAAGAAAAGTATGATTTAAATATAAAGTACGTAATGAACGTTTCAAATTTAATATTTAAATTCCACCAATCACCGTCAGTCGATTGATATCTTGATTTGGTCTTTACTTTTATAACGCCACATCCGTCGATACTCGATACCCTCTACATCAAATGTTATTTGTTTATGATGCACTTTGAATATTCTACATGTGCTGTAAGATAAGACCTGAGAAAACGTTTTCTTGAAAGAAGATAGAGTGTATACCGATATGTAATACGTAAATAATGTAACACGTACATGTGAAAAAGCACGCACACTGAGACGAGGTCGGTAACAAGATAGGCGCAGCGGGCGAAGGCTATTCCTTTAGGCTGGCGTCGCTTTCAATAGTAAATAGGATGATGCTAGTAGGTGACATCGACGCGACGTCGATCTAAATCGAAGGTATATTCAAATAAATTTGCTTTGCGCGCATAATATATATGTACATATATCTATATATGCACAATTTGACGGTGGGATAGAAGTAATGTCAGGCGGTTTTTATAAATCTTTTCCTGATCGCGATCTTCTCGTACCGACTGCGCTTTATGTTCCTCATCGCTTTCAAATAAAATTTGTTATATAAATTTGATAGTGTTGTTTTATGTATTAAAATCACGTTACTTTTGACAATAATTACTGTATTTGAGCTTTTGAACATTTAAATATGATGGCGATGTAAATTACCAATTCTTCAAGCTTCCTTTCCGCAGTGTATGATGATGAAGAGCAGTTGTCGAGTACGATGACAACTGCTCTTCATCGAGTCATTTCTGGCCTGCATCTTCTGGGGTGAAGAGATTGTCACTTGTGTTCACAATAACACATTTTTTTCATTCTAGTATACTATTTTACATTATTCATTCTTGAAATTGATAACTTACACACATTTAAATTATAAAATGCTTAATATATAAATGATATTTGTTAAAGTTGTTATTCCACAAATAATTATGACAAGTGCTCTTGTCTGATGATGCCTCTTTGAGAAGCATTGTCAAACTGAAGCACTTATCACAATTTTTAGCACAGTCGGTAAAATAAAAAAATAGGATTTAAATAAATTGCTACATTGAAAATTAATGGAAATGAAAAAAACTAAAATTAATTTATCGAAAATATTAAAAAATGCTTTTTAAGAATGTTTTTACAATCAATAATTTTGAATAACATTTGTACGGAGAGCTATGGGTGGAAGTATCAATCCTTGCCGTTGAATACAAGCAGACTCATTTATTTTCAATTGTATAAATATTTAAGTAGAATTACAGATGGGCTTCACCGAGCGTTTTAAAATAAGAGTGATTTGTCAAGAGAGAGATTTATTATAAAATGAAACCAGCAATGGGATGCCAATAGGTTTACAAGAGGGTCGCTTAATCTCAAAATCATTCTCGGTGTTCTGGAGAAAAAGTGATTTTTTTTCATCACTCATATGCAATTATATGCAATACTTAATAAGCAATCATTGTTACTTCATACACTTATAATATGTGAAAATATGCAATTTACCGTAAAATTATCAATGTAGATGACTAAAAATGTACTACTGTGTATATTGAAGCTGTCCTATATAATATATTAGTCATAAATTGCAGTTATATACGAATTTAACCTGAGAATATTGTTTTTTCGTAAATTGACAAGAGGCTCGCTGGCCCTAGTAAAATTTACCGAGGGGCTCGCGCGAGCCCCTCCGAGCTTCCTCCAGTCCACCCCTGCATGAAACTGTGCAGTGGTTACGGAGTTGGGTAAGTGGAAAATTAAACATTTGACCGCAAAGGCGTCCGAAATTCTAAGCGACATGATATGAATTTCTACTCGCATACTGCAAATTCCGCACATCACTGATTTTTGTTAACTTAAATGCAGTAACGCTTTCATACTGCTACGTAAGAAAATTTAAAAATGCAAAGATACACTAGATAAAGTCACGTGACTTTTACAATTTAGATTCATCTTGATACTGAATTGATTACTAAAGAAAATTTTGAGAGTGACTCGTAATTAACATGTTATATCCCAGTAAAACATCGACATTATCGATTTATACGGTTGACACGTTATTACGTCACAAGCGAAAAGTTTTCAAAATACATATTTTCCAAATGCGTTTTTGTAAAAAAAAAACAGCGCAATACGAGACAAATGTTTCATCAATTGACATTATGTGAATTATAAATTGCGATGAATGTGATAAAATTCAGTCTATAAATAAACGGCCACTCATCATCATCCATTTTACATAGTGCGCTCCATCGTGACATCTAATCTCGGTCTACGTCTAGTTACTAGTGCTTAGAATCTAAACTATCGTCATTGAACTGTGACCGAACATTTAAAAAAAATACTTTTAAGAAAAAAATACATTTTTAATAAATAATTCGATTTTAAAGGTTAAAATAAATATTAAAACTATTTTGGTACATAATATCTATTGAGCTCTCGAGGGGTGAAGTGAACCATGTAGTAAAATGGTAAAAAAATTCTCTTGAACTTCTAAGTACAATCACGTCTTTACATGGTGTTTATGGTGGATTGGATTGTTTTTATTTAGGAAGATTACATAACATTGCAATAGCAGTGAGTATTTACTCAGCTCACTTCACTTTACTGATATTTTAAGACTTGTAGAATCATTTTTTCCTAAAATAGCACTTGGCTCACTTCAACTCTCGGGGGCTCAAATTATCTAGTAAAATGAAAATGTATAATGATCTTTTTGACTTTCTCTATCTTTATATATCATTAGTCTTGATTTGTAACGATATGTGTGTGTGTGCATGAATATTTCCATTGAATTAAATATTGGCAGTCAATTTTATATTTTATTTGTCAATTATTAAATCACTATTGTTAATAAATATTTTAGTATATATTACACATTTTTTCTATGAATTTGACGGTAAATTTTCATTTCATTCAGAATTAATTTTAATATGTTTGCTATTCCATTTGCTGTAAAATCAAAAAATTATCATATATAATTGTTTATAAAATAAACATATTAACTCTTATTATTACTATACATATTATAATGGGTCAGTAATCATATGGTAACGCGTTTGATCGGGTATTTGGATACCCATGACTAGTTGTAATTAGCATACAGGTATAATACAATATTTTTCAATTACCAAAATGTTGTTGAATTTAATATTTTTCTTACTGCAAAAGTAAAGTAAACAAAATTTGTTTTAACAAATTTACCCGCTGTCACTTGGCACCAATATAAATAAGTACATACTTTACAGTTTGGTTAAGGATGAGAGCAATTGATTTTCAGATATTTTTTATGTACTTATCAATAGCTATAGCTACTGTAGTTTGCACTCACAAAATGTGGTCATCGCGAAATTGTTGGAAATCACAAAATATCAAATTGAAAATTGAGACGTTCACTACAAAAATAAAATCACAAGCACATGCCAGTGTCGCAGTGTGAGACTTCAATGTGACTGCCTTTATTGCTTTTCAGGTCGACATGAGAGTGCATCGCTCTCGCTTGTTTTAAAAAGAAATGGAAAGAAAAAAGCTTTTTAAATAACTGGCATAGGTACTCGTGTAGCAGATTTTTCTGAATAGACCGCCAGCCGCCGACTCGCCTGATGCAGCCGATTCTCGAATAACACGATAGGGATGCTTATACATCATTACTTACGGTTTTTATAGCAGACTAATTTGTATCGGTATTGATACATCTTCATTTGAATGAGGAAGCATATCTGAAAGACAATTTAAAAGAAAAGATTCTTAGAATGTGAATTGTTCCCCAATCTCGCTAGCAAATAACTGAAATTGATAGTTTGAAGCGTCTGAACTTTTTCCCTCAATAATCAGGTATCTATAATAAATTGTCACGAATGAAAAATGTAATGACTTGACAAATATGTGAAAGTACATTTAAAAAATAATCATTCTATTATACTATTACGCCAGTGTTGAAAACTCTGCTCTTTGAGCATCCACTTGGAATGGATCTAACCCTTACGTTTTCACGGCGTTTCATAGTCTGAAAATATCGAGCGTTCAACGCTTCATATCGATAACCAAATTAAGGACATAATATTATGTTACCATCACCAACCCGGCGCTTTCGGAAACGGTAGTTGACACACAGCCTTGCAATAGTTTTCCAGTAAAATAATCATAGTGTGTAGTTGTTTATTGGTTAGTATGCCTGTATACATCTGCTCAGCTTTTAAATTGACTTTTAACAGCATTTATTATAAAATATTCAGTAGTCATACTTATTGTACAATAATTATATTATGATTTTGTATTATTACTTTTGGTTCAGTTTTATGTTGATAACCTAACCTAACCTATTTCAACCTTACGACATTCCTATAGTCACGGATATTTTTACACCAAATTTAAAAGAAATACTGACCTTCCCGTATATCTTCTGATGAAACATAATATTCATACTGAACAAATAAGCCTTAAATTTATATTTTAATACCAACAGCTGAAAAATAGCCGCGATGTGTCGGTAACATTTCAATGGCTCGTCGAACAAACTCCCGACGCGTGCGCATGCTTATAAATTACTGTAAAGCTAATTTTGTTACCAAATAATTTCATTAAAGTATCTAAAATCATCTAGAAAAAAGTAAAGATTGAGAAAGAATGTTTTTATCATACCCACCGGCACCGACCCTTATCTCTACAAAAAAATTATTCTTTGAGAAACTTTAACCCTAATGCATCACGATTTTTTCACCTTCATTTTCTTGCTTTGTTTTCAAATTTCTCAGTCTCAAAATTTCATAAATGAATTACAACAGTACGTTAGACTTCTATATCATAAATAACATAAATTATAACTTTGATATCATGGTAAGATCAATCAACGTGCACACACGAAGCACATTTATCTATCGGACAGTTGGAGATAAATTGTTATTAATATTTCATTAGAATGTAATTAGGTCGAAAATAGTCAAATTTCATCGCAAAAAAATAGAAAGAAACAGAGCGCGACGTAGAAAAATAAATTATTGACTACCAGAGCTTTGGTGACCTCATACACAAAGAATTTCTGCGATTCAGATAAATTATACACATGTAGATTAAATATCAATCCATATAAAGCAGCACGTACAGAAGAAGAAGAAATCGAAGTATAAAGGTTTTCCATGTTTTCCATAATTTTAACTGACCTCATCTCCATATTGATTCACATTATTTCTAAATATTTACATTTAAAAAAATCTCCCGACGTGTTAACATTGTTACCGCATCCTCTCTCGTCGCTTTTATTTCAATCTACTCAGACAGAGAACCAGCTCGACGATCGCTCGCTTACCGGCTACCGCGCTTACTAGCATAGCCAAATTGTCATGCTGAATATCAAATTCGAGTTTGTAAACATTTATGTAACAGGTTAAAACAGAGGTGGTTAGTGACCTAACATTTAGGGTTGGCACTTTTTTTTCATTTCATACAATCTACGAAATTGTGAAAGTTTCCACTTCACAATAAAATTGGCCTGCGGGCCGCATACGGCCTTTTTGAAATTAGCGGTCCTCGAAAGCTTTTTCTTAGACTAAAAATAAATATATTTTAAGAAAATAATTGCATTCAATCACCGTTAACAATTCCCAAACGAATCCTATAAAACTATCTTTAAATTTACAATGACAAAGATTACATTTCCTTTTTCACTATATTTTTACAAATACAACATATATAAATATTTTTTTTGTCAACGAGTTCTTTAAAAGTCTTTTTACCTTGGGTTCTGAACCCATCGTATAATGCATTCATGTTTTAAAAAAAGTGTCCGTAATCGACAGTTATTACTTTATCATAAAAAAATGAAACGTTCTTAATATGTATTTATTTATTAACAGATCATCAATTAAAACTATTAAATTTAAAATGTGATTTATCGAGAGCAGAAAACGACAGCAAATTTATATCATCATATTATATAATTTTGTGTAGATGTCCATTTGTAACATTTCTCGTATGAAAGGGCTATTTTATTTGAACCCACCCAGCGTATTTGAATACAGTTTGGTTGTGCTTCTTCATTTGTGCAAAGCAAAAAGGGGAATATAGTTGAGATATTGCCACTATTGACATCAAGTTGCCTGTTATTCATGTATGTAATATTTTATTTTAGGCCCAGCCTGGTTTTAATGTTAAGAAATTTAAGAAAATATTTCCAAACGCATTTTGAATGACTATTGTGTAAAAACTAACTTCAAAATTAACCCAGTCTTACTTCTTATTCTTAATATGCATGCACAAGAGAATTCTAGAATTGGCCTTATAATGATAGAAAAGAATCAGAGCAAAGATATTGTATGAATTTGTGATAGGTTAGTGACGTTGTACGTAAAAAATACATATTTCTGTTTCATTCAGCATGCAAATAGCTTTTTGTTTAAGATTATCTCTTTTACAAATTTTGGGTAAAAATTTCAGTGCGGACTGAGCCCACCTAGCCTAGCACATCGTACCGCCACTGGGTAAAACGCGTAATACGAAACCGTCTTTCAGTGCAGTGCTCGTCTTTTATAACAAAATATGCAAGAATTACTAGAGACAAAATTTGAGGACAATGTATTTAGAGTTGTAGAATGGTTTAGCTTACTCCTTTGTTACGGTCAATTTTATTGTTTTTAGCAGAGTGGGCGGGTGATAGGCGAAGGCCTTTCATCACTCCGGTTGCGCAATCGAGACTTCGAATCCTCGAATTGTAACTCTAATTCAAAGTTTTTTTAAATATATATATATCATAAAGAATTCTCTATGATGTATCCATCCTTTTCCACGCATCCCGAAAAGCGGGATATAGACTGTAGTGAGAGATATGAGCTTGGTAGAACTGGTATTGTTGTGCTTTGCATTCAACGAGGGTTTCTTCTTTTTCCTAAGAACTTTCTTTTGAAAAAGATATAGTTAACAAACCACAATCCTTCTGAAACAAGAAAGGCTTTCTAAAATCGACCTTCAAGTTTTCTGGCCAATGTTGTTGCCAAATTGGATACAAACTTAGCCCTTATATCGATTAACCGCAAGAAGTCTAGTAATTTATTATTCTGCTCAATGATTATCTCGTCCAAAATCTTTGTGTACCAAAATTGTAAAAAATCACAAAGCCATGTGGCGCGGTCAGCATTATTGTTTTTTTGTGGAAAACTTAACTCAACTGATCGCCGATGACGACTCTCGCAAGAAGTTCGCGAAAACTCGGCATGTCTTAGAGGATTTTATTTTAAATTGTTTATTTCTGTTACGCATCGGAATATTATCTTCATATTGTGTGTGTGTTAAGTGTTTAATACATTGCTATACAAAAACTCTTTTCATACACATGCATTTTATTAGTCATAAAATTTAAATCAATGTTAAATTTTTTCGACCAACAGAGATAAAATCTTAAAAAAAAATCTAGCAAACAAATGTATTTTATAAAGAGAACAAATTTTGCGCGGTTCCGATTAACGACAGTCGACTAATATTACAAGTCGATTATGAATAATGAAAAATTACTCCCTAAATTCTTAACATAGCAAATTTGCCTCAAAACTCTTTGCCAGTTTTATTTTGTTAACACTGAAAATTATTATGATATATTTACTTAAGGGTAAAAATCACGGTCTACAGATACGCATATAATTAAAAGAATATATTAAGTTGATTATTTACAAAAAATCGTTTAATTGATAGAATCGAGATTAATATGAATTTATAATCATACCAGTTGAGAAAAGCATTCCTTATTATCATATTGTGATAAATTTTTCATCAGTGATAAATCACAATTTGATAATAAGAAATGCCTTTCCTATCTGAGATGATTTTAAAGTTCTATTAAGCTAGATTCTATCAATTAAACGATTTTTTGTAAATAATCAACTTAATATATTCTTTTAATTATATGCGTATCTGTAGACCGTGATTTTTACCCTTAAGTAAATATATCATAATAATTTTCAGTGTTAACAAAATAAAACTGGCAAAGAGTCTGACGTCAACATTTGCTATGTTAAGAATTTAGGGAGTAATTTTTCATTATTCATAATCGACTTGTAATATTAGTCGACTGTCGTTAATCGGAACCGCGCAAAATTTGTTCTCTTTATAAAATACATTTGTTTGCTAGATTTTTTTTTAAGATTTTATCTCTGTTGGTTGAAAAAATTTAACATTGATTTAAATTTTATGACTAATAAAATGCATGTGTATGAAAAGAGTTTTTGTATAGCAATGTATTAAACACTTAACACACACACAATATGAAGATAATATACCGATGCGTAACAGAAATAAACAATTTAAAATAAAATCCTCTAAGACATGCCGAGTTTTCGAGAACTTCTTGCGAGAGTCGTCATCGGCGATCAGTTGAGTTAAGTTTTCCACAAAAAAACAATAATGATGACCGCGCCACATGGCTTTGTGATTTTTTACAATTTTGGTACACAAAGATTTTGGACTTTGTAAATAGGCAATTTAATATTTTCTTTTTATTATAGGTGTCTCTGTAGACCGTGACGCTTACCCTTAAAACTTTTATTTAGCGGCATACGTGGTAACAACAATATGTTACTGCTACGAAAGTGACTGCAAAATAAAGATTAGATTTCGTTATGGATGTAACAGAACATCAACGGCTTGCATATACAATAATTCTATACTCTCATTTTGACCGCCAATTATTTTTTCACGACAGCAACTGTTTACAAAAGCAACAATAAGCGGAGCTACTATCAATGTCAACAGAGAAGTGTTACTCTAATGCTAATGCTTTAGTTGCCTGTGTGTCAACGCGTCAACGCCAACCACACTACTTGTCCGACGGCATATTTACACGTTCACTTAGTGGCGGTGATATATTTTCCTGACAGTAACATTAACAGTTGACAGTTGATTTGGTTGGGAAAAAGTGCTGTCTTTAAATTCAAATAATTGTGGACAGCTAAAATAAAGCAACTTATAATGAATTCCACGAAAAATTTTGAATAACTACTTACATATATAACAAAAAAAAATAACCTATCCTTACCTTCCGCCGCGAAATAGGTCCAGATAATATTTAAAAAAAATGTCAAATAACTACTGGATAATTCACTTAGATCGATCACAATAAATGCATTTTGTCTTAAGATCAAATCATATTTATTTTCGACACACACAGCAAGATTATATACCGCATTTCATGCATTCACTTTTTTCCCCTCTAGAAAAAATGTAAGGAAAAATTAATATTCTTCCGCAAATTGTCCTTCACACAGCAACTACCTGTTCTGGAGATGTGAGTAAAGGAATAAAGCTCGGAACATTTCGATGGTGATGTTTTCATACTAAAATGTATTTCATTTTTTGAATAATTTATCACTGATAATGGGTGTTTTCTCGCTTTCAAGAAATCCGAAAAAATAGATTCTAAATCATGGCGTTGTTTTTAGCGAAATTCTTTCATTGTTTGCGGAAATAAACTCGGTCTACGTAATGACAAGTTTACCAAAAACTTTCGATAATTTGCTAGTGGCTTCGTTCATCTGAAAAATATTTTCATATCTTATTCCTATTAGTATACTTTTTTATTTTAGTGTATTTTTATTTTATTCGATACAGTTGTTAAAAAAGTTATGAGATTTCAAATTAAGAGAAAACAGATTCATTTCGTTTGATAGTTGTGATAACTCTCGAACTGAAGTATAATATTATAATAAATATTTGGAATCACACGCTAGCCGCGTATCTAGCGATGCCCATGAATATAGCTTATATGAAATTTTGGTAGCCCATTCTTTCTGACCCTATTCACTGCCAGCAAGTCGAGCAATGCGCGGGCGAGTATTCCAGGGTGGCTTTACTGACTGAACTATTCGCATGCTAGTAAAAAGATAGCTAATTATCAAATATAACATCTACGTAGGTCACTTTGTCATATATTCAAATTCTTCAATTACCCATGTGGAGAGTGGGTGGCATTTTGAAAGAAACATCTATTCTTTTAGCAATTGCAAAGTATATGAGAGGTGTCCCAAGTCAAAATTGAAAAAGTTCAGAAGACGAAGCTATAGCAAGTGTACTCGGTTTTGCTGAGGCTGGGCAAGAGATAATCTTTAATATGCCTGCTGGTCGTTCAGAAGAACAAAGCTAAGAAATACATATATTTGAAAAAGATGTACAAAAACTGTTTCGAAATTATCAATTAGAACCAGATAATAATAAATATGCATTTAAACAAAATTTGTTAAGTTTATCTATTTTCTGAGAGTTATTAATTGTTTTTCAAATTTTGGACTGTTTTTATTCATTATAACGCTAGAAAATAGCCGCTATAAATAAATAACGAAATAAAATTAATATGAGAAGTTAACTTTAGATAAGTACAATGGTAATATTTTAATTTATCAAACAAAAGGAAAATTTTGAAAGGATCTTACCTTTTTATTTCCTTCCGATTCAGGAACGTTCTAAAACAATGGGTGTCTAAATATACCGATTCTCAATTGTATCTGTTTTGGATGACCAATTTTTTTTTTGTACACATTTTATTATAAATTTAGCGAGTCATAAGTATTAGATTGTATAGTTTAAATTTTCCGGGAACTGAGAATGGCAAAAAGCGTAGATTTCCCGATAATGTCCAGTATGAACTCGATCCCTGTGCCGTACTCGGTCAGTCATAAAAATCAAGAAGAATACAATGGGACCGGGATGATGGTGTCTTTCCATCGTGTTCTGGGGAGTTGAAGCCATGCTTCAATTTCCCTTTCATCTACAGTAAGGTGATGCTATTATATCCCGCGTTCTGTCCAGGGTTTGCCGGGGCATCGCCGGGAGCGTGATCTTCAGATTTTGATTTATATTTAGGGAGGGGAAACGTACTAGTGGGGATATAGAATACAATAAGAGTTTTGGTTTTGTAGTAGTATATGTTCGTATTCGTGAGCGTTTCAATTGTGACACTAATGGATGATTCAATAATCTCGAGCTGCATTTTCAATTAATTACGTATAATCAATCGATCGGTTAATTGGGGTGATGCTTGTCTGATTAGTTGATTTTTTATCTATATGTAAAAAAATGTAAGCTATATAATTATTTGTTTTTTATAATTATTATCTTAATCTTTTGCCCTCTTTTTTTGTTGTTTATCCTAGAGAGGAGGTCAATCCGTCAGTGTCTACGACTATCGTTCACATTGGGACCGGGAGTGAAAAATTTGATAGAGATGCCTGGCTGGCGGTTGTTACGTCGGCGATCTATCATAAAACGTAGTGCTATCAAAATAATAAATAAAAATCATAGCGCTAAATGTGGGTCCTGCCGCGGAATTCACCCAATGATAACAGTTTATTTCGAATAGCACATTTTTAAAATGTCCTTCTATCTAATGGGATCGGCTTATTTTAAGCCGCGCGTGAATGTTCTGATATCGCCACGTTTGAAAATTTGATATTTCTTGGTGTAGAGCTGAAGTATTGTATCACCATAGATCATAATATTCGTAGAATTTAGAATAATCAAAGACTTAAATTCGACTTTTGAAAACTACGATTATAGGGCTATCGAAATGAATCGTTGGATCGTGCGAGTCGATGTGAGACCAATTTTCTTTGGAGCTGATTTGATCAATTGAATCATGATTATGTTAATTATTTTTTTTCACGTCTGACCTTGAAAATCTTTTTGAATTCTTTAATACATTAAGAATATTCGAATTATGATATGGATATATCATAGAAAAATATTTTGATTTTTTTTCATACATTTGGATAAAATGCATGAAAATGATAAAATATTATGATTTTTTTAATTTTATATATTTTGACTATCTTACATACTAGATAAAATATATTATAAATTTAATTTTATTTTTTCATGATGTACGGGAAAATATGTTGACTTTATTTCATACATTTGGATAAAATTTGCAATGAATTTCGATTATCCTATATGTGATACGGCTTCACAAAAAAATATTTTTTAAACACCGCCCTCTGTTTTATGATTTTTTTCATCATATATGTAACACGGTTTCTCAATATATTACTAGTCGACATCCTCCACTGTCTTTTGTTACTGCCACAGTCGAATGACACACTATTCTTTTGTTTAAAATAACAATATCATAACATTTTTTTTTACTATGGGTCGAATTCTTGTTTCTTAATTTAAATTTGGTTCAAACATAAGTTTTGATTATCTGCAGTGAAATCCTGCTGAAGCACGTCCAGAATTCACGTTTTTCCGATATTTGCGTGTTTTTTTACAATCCCGTTTTGTTTTAATTCTTAACGAGGGCCAAATTAAAATAAAACAACGCAATGATTTATTAAATCTTTTAGATTTAATAATAAAAAAAATCTATTGATGAACGCACATATGTATGTGCAATACGTTATGTAACCTAATAGATATTATTTTGACATTTAAATACGTCAAAATAATAGCACGTGTTGTGCTGATGTATAGTCAATGAAGCCAGTCAAAAACTCATTTCACGCGCTGCAAGCAATTCAAAAAGTAATAAAATGGAGAGATATGTTCATGGGACACACTTATAATGTGATAAGTCCCGTATCGCGACAACTCATCTTGGGCGACATCTCGAACGTCACTTTCACCGTGCAAATGTCGACTGCGGGAAATATTCGACCGATTCGTCGGTCGGAAGATGCGAGGGAAACATGCAAAATACATTTTTCGGAAGAAAATTTCGACAAACCGTGCATATTAGCGACGGCCCCGTCGGTGACAGGGGCGGGGGAGACGCTTTTATGTTTAACATGCTACGGGTGATTCGCTCGACGGGTGCGGGGCGTCACAACCCTCGCTCTGCGTAGATCCGTTCCCGCCGACCGAAACTTTTCAGTTTCGCGTCGGCAAATATTTGCGTGAACCTTGTCAATTTGAGGTCACTCAGTTTACGGTTACAGAGACGGGTTCCGTGTTCATTCTGAAACGATCGAGAGTATCTGAACCAGATATCAAACATAGCACATCGCCTTATGTTATTTTAACTTAAATTAAACCTAAAACATTTCTAAATATTTTATCGATGTGAAATTATAAAAAAAATATTTATTTTTTCGAGTGGCTTATGAAATTTCACTTTAGTTTTTGTCTTGAATTTCGCGTAAGCGTTGGATAATTATAATCGTATATCAATTGAATTAGCCAACGAGTCAGTCTGCATAAAAACTTCATAATCGACATTATTTTTAATTTTAATTTATTCGGTTCAACTTCATTATATAATATCTAAGTATTTGGCTCTAGGAGACTTTTGTAGCACAGTTGATAGCTATTTCGACTAATATTGAAAGTTATATAAAGTCGAGAACTCGAATCGCCATATGCGCACCCCCGTATGTTCATTTTTCAAACGTTTTTTATTCAAAACATCGTTCGGTCTGACTGTCGTTCACATTTATATTCATTTTTACACATACAAAATCTGCGAATGTAGCCCTATGCGACAATACCCCTCAATTTCTGGAATAAGTCTCTTTAACAATTATTCTCCCGCTAATTGACATCTGGTAAAATGATTCAGATAGTATAAAAAGTAATAACAATTGTTTGTAGTAGCAACAAGAACAAACATTTCAAAATTAAACTAATAAAGAAATTCCGAAATGATCTGAACGCGTCAATCACAGAAAGACATATTTATGGTAGAAAAAATAAATAAAAGGTAAATTCCTCGTAATTTTATTTGATCTCATATAAATTAAAGCGTGCTCAATAAAAAATACACTGTAATTGTTATCGAGTGAAGATAAAGAAAACTGTGCTGATAATGAAACAAAACTCAAAAATCCAATTTCGCCGAAATGCGAAAAACAATGTCACCTTCAAACAAAAAGTCGTTCTTTTCAACAACACAGATCTAATGATTTCAAACACTTTAATGAAATCCGAAACATCTTTGCTGTGTTTTTTCTTCTGAGTTTTTCTTTTTTCCATAATTTAATCATAAAACGGCTGTCGGTAATACCGGCGGACGGGGTTTCAAAAGCGGCAGGGGAGAGTCGGCGAGGGCGGCGCAGGGAACGGATATCAGCTGATAAGAAGCCTCCGGGTGATTGCTTCACTTTAGTACTCATTTCTATCGTAATAATATGAAAACAATGCGATCCGTTCCTGCGTAGATGTGATTTGTGTAACATATTAACAAGGACTGACGATTTTTGCCGCAAATACAATAGTATGAAATCGTAGATATTATTTAATCTCAGTTAAAGTATTAACTGTCAATTCTCGATGGAAATATATAGTACTTGAAAATAAAACACCGATCGGGATTGGGATCGCTTCTTATCAACTGATATTGCACGCAATGAGAAAAACCAGTCTGGTCTACAATTATAAATAGTGTGGAATAAAAAAAAACTCATTTTTTATGTTAAACCATGATTTCCATAATCTATCATAAAACATATTTAAGAAGTTTCAACTCTTAAACATCTATGATCATTTTGTTCAGAAACATATTGGATGTTCAGCGGCCTGCATTCAAGTTTAAGATTTCGACTGAAAGTGCATGGTTACTGAATGACTGAATTATTATTTATAGTAAAAATGTATCATGTGACTGTCCACAGACAAAATAAAAATATCGTCGTCTTTTGAATTACCTATAGCAGAATGTTCATTTTTTGCAATCTCTTTCCTCTGAAATATCTGTTTAAAGTCATTAACAATAAAATACTTTTTAAAACTGACATTTACGGTGAAGATTACCTGATCTGTAACTGAAGGGTCAACGTCGTAATTCCCGTTTGCCGTATCCCAATGGGTTGGTTGAAATCCAATGGATGTCTGGAAACAAAACGTAGCGCAACGAGTCCGATTAGATAACTGCTAGTTATGTCTAGGAATTGCAATACCAGACGAATATTATAACAATATCGGTATTATGAAGATGGGAAAAATATATGACTCATTATATAAATAAACAATGCGTCTTAACATTCAATACATGGATGTCTGCCTATAAACGCGTTTTAAACAATAATATCTCTTCGTGCCGTCAAGGAGGCATATGACAACAAGTGGCTGTCTGGCTCTTCATAAACACTGCGCTTATCAAAAAAATTATCTTGGACCAATAAGTGCATTTACATTAAAGATTTGGATATTTTTTTATTATATCTTACAGTTATTATACATTTTAAGCGCGCGTTTTTCTCTAATCGAAAAAAGCCGAAATAACAGGATTCCTGTTTTGGTCATAGCGTCTTTTTAATCTTTAGAACCGTATTAGCCCCAATTTTCAATCCTTACTATCGTATCTTTTCTATCCGAACGATGTCGGAGTCTACAAGTTTCATATTGGAAGCGGATATGGATTTTTCTTTTGAAGGAACTTTTTAAATATTAGTTGGGAAAACACCGCCCTGTCGGTGTGGCGCAGGCCCATCGTTGCGCGTGACAGCAAGTTGAGAACGGCGTCGGTCTACGAAAGTTATTCCGGCCTCCTTTTTAACAGTATCCTCTTCTTCACTCCTTCTCTCCTTGTAATACAATCATGTTTTACAATTAGAACGAAATTTCCTGCTCTTTTTGTTTTCATTTTCTTCGTTGGGCTTTGTCTTTTTAAACAATTCATTTCTTCGCGAGCATATAATTATATAATTTATGAACTTGGTGAATTTTTCGACCGGCCTTTTTAGCAATTTAATCAAATACCTTGGGATAATTTGAATTCTATCATATTATAAAAAATATCCCGAAAGTAAAAATCGATCCCACATTAAAAAGAAGAATGATTTAGTTAAAAAAATCTTTAGTATCCCCCTTTTTATTCAATGTATTACAATCTGACAAAATAACTACTTTCGTTAGGATTCTACTTCCTCACTCGTGTAATCATTAGCGGTCTTTATACATATTTACTTATCCTCTTCACGCCTCATCAGCGGTAAAATTTCCTTCCGGTACATTCTTTTACGATCATTATTAGTTGAATGTAAATCAACTGCTGAGTTACTAAAACATGTTAATTACAAAATCATTATATATTATGTCAGAAGATGCAGACCAAAAAACAAAAAAAACAATTTACATCTGGTAGCACAATTCCCTAGATTTTGGATACTGTAGTATTGTTAAATATTTTTTAAAATTCCATCAAAAAGCGTGTAGGTATAATTTCAGTTTAGTTACTAAAACTTATGTATTTTTTGTTCAATTATGTAAATTGAACAAAAAATGATGTTAATGTTGGGACTCGAACCCGTGATATCCGGCACGGAAGCCCATAACTGGGCATAGCGAGAGCAATGAATTAACCACTAGTGTTGTCCTAGCCTTATCCTTCTATGCCTACTACTCTCTGAAAATGAGAAGTTGAGCGATTGAGTAACAAACAGTTCTCGCATAAAAAAACTTCTGTTGAAATACTTCCATTAGGAGATCATATGCTTTGTATTGGGAGCGGACATGGATTAAAATATATTATATATATATATATATATATATATAAGTTTACATTCAGCAATTCAAACAATTGGTCGATAAACATTTTATAATCAATCGATTGTATAAAATTATATTTTAAATGGGTAGCCTGGAAAGAATTTTTTTATAATATTACTGTACAAAATATGTTTGAATATATTATACTAGCGAACAAAGCGACATGCGCTTGCTAACTGCCAAACTCGCTCTGAATAATAATTTAAAAAAAACATCGTAAAATGTAGACACAGTGCTATTTGAATTCAAAATTTATTTTTACTGAAATATTCATTAGAATAGAAAATAAAATGTTCTTCTTTTCTTGTTAATGTTTGTGGCTTATCTTTGGCACTTGTCACTGTCGACATATTACCATCTTCGTAGCTATAAAATATAAAATAATTGTATCTGTCTGACAGGTAAAAGCTCTCAAAATGTAATCTTTAAAACAGTGAAATTTACTCTATTTACAGGTGCAGATGAAAATAATTATTTGCCATTCGTATATTTGATTATTCTCATATTTTTAGAGTTACTAAACTTTTTATCAGGCACCACTTATTTGTATTTTTCTGAGAATGTAAAATTAACTATCAAACAAGTCAAAACTGGGGCAATTTTTGATCTTGTCTTATTTTTATTTTACTAAAACTGCAGAACAGTCTGTTTTTTGGTTATTTTAGACGTTACACTGAATACAGTCTTTTTTTTCTTCCCGGGATAAAATCTAGTAAAAAAATTCTATCACCTGAATGCTTTGTCTGAAAAAAACCCCTTACAAATAATGATGTGACTTTGAACATGAAGATTTCAGTGAATTTTTAGACTTGCACTGTACCTTACTTGAATATATATTGGGAACGCATAATCGCTGAAAAGTCTCCAAAAAATACTCTAAAAGCATTTATTTAAAGATTGACTTGCCTACCAATCTCGCCTCCCGCCTTTTCCGTTTTTTAAAAGATCCTAAAAAAAGTTAGCGCACATAAGGCTAGACACTCACCTTTACAAAATTATCGAATGACATTTTTGCTTAGATTATATTAATTTTGTCAACACCTTAATGCCTTTGCCTAATCGAAATTTTCGCACGAGGCAAAAACGAATCTCGTGCAAGAGTGCTTGAGTGATGGCCCGGACTAGAGATCGTTTTGATGATTTATTGTTGATATTAATACTATTTCTTTTTTTACTCGCGTGTGCAAGTGAAAACGTTGGAATAAGTTGATCGGTAATGATTGACTCGATAGCATTTGAAATAGTGTATCGCGGTCTCCGTTTTCGAAAATCCAATAAGAGACTGTTCACCAAACTGTCACGTGAGTCTTTATATGTAGATAACGCCGTTGCTGTGAGGTGCGGATTGAGATACCGCACGCGGCGGGTGTTGCGTCCAAAATGAAATCCGCCCGCAAAGGAAAAACACCCTCTATTAAAGCTTCTGCTTTCTGGCAGTGTAATTTGACGCTCGGCGTATTTGATTTGCTATACATATTAATGAGAGAATCTCGTCGATTGGAACGCACAGGATGACTTTTTCATTCCTTTCTGAAATAATATTTATGGATATCGCTCTTTAAAAATGTATAAAGATCGTTTTAAAGAAGCGTGGCTTTGTATTCTAGTTGAAATTTTGACGCCGAAAAATTGAAAGATTCTGGAAAATATTTCGATATCTAAATTTCAATTTTGATACCATACCTTCAGTACGCTAAGCTGAGCACTGATTTTAGTTGTTTTTTTTTTACTTGTTTGCAATACGTTTGATGCTGGTGGAGTTGAAGTATTGAGTAGATTTATTCACTTAATCAAGTAGACAAATTAAATGTCTAGAAATAAGTATATCTAAAATGTCTTCACGATGCTTGAAAAGAATAATCTTTCAATTCTTGGAAATACAATTTGTATTTAATATGACAATATAAACATTTTTTATATATATTCCACAACTGTTTATTTAATATTGTTACTACCAACATAGCTCAGAGAAAAATAAGTGAATATTTTGTTGTTTTTTAAATTCTCATTTCCTTGCCAAAAAATTGATTATTTAAATGTAGAACGTAGAATTGATTTTAGTGTATTTTATATTTAAAAACATAGTTTTGGTTTTTAATTTCTGATAATAATATGTGCAATTTATACTCTTTTACTACAGCTATTAAATATAAAAACTTTAATATCGTTCTTGTAGGTATTTTTATTTTTCAACAATCCACCTTAATATCCTTGTGATTCGTTGATTAGTATTTGTATATTGGGTAAGTACGTTTTTTTCAAGCTGAAATTGTTCATCTTCAGTCAAGTTCTCGGGAATATTATCTTTTTCCTGATTTAAAAAAAAAATGTCTTTTTGCACAAAAATGACAAAATATTTTTGTGTGAAATGAATTAAAAAAATAATAAATAGTTTCAACTATTTTTTTCTTTAGACGCGTACTATTTCTGATTGTTTAATGAATTTAATGAAATATATGAACACAGGCTTGTTTTTTTTACCATCGACAAGAAGTCTATAATTGTTTAAATTGACAATAAAAGAAATGCTCTACAGTCAAAATTTTCGACGGTCGAGCATTTTTTTTTGATGTTCTTTCGTGAACATCATAATATTTGTCTATTTTTTCAATAACACCCTTTGACATTTGTTGAAATACGGATACCATTAGTTCACTATGTAGATTCTAAATTTGATAATCCTCGACGGTATCCAGTACGTGTGATCCGCAGCAAAGGAGTGGAGAGGAGAGGAGAGGCGGCCGCACATCCACTAACAAAATGATAGATACTATTTACGTCTCTGGAAGCCATCATTTGCAAAAAACAAATTGTAAAGCAAAGCACCGTATTCGATATTGTAGATCTTTGATGGAGAAAAATTTCCTGAATGTTTTAATAGTCTCATTGGCGTACAAAGTGTTTTATAACACACTAAAGATTTTTTTATTCAATAAAATTAAACTTTTTTGTACTAATCCCACATTTATTTAATATGTACGAAACCGGTCTTAATAATGCAATACTAAATAAATGTGGAATAAGTACAAAACATTGTTTTATAACGCCATTTCCCTAAGTTTTTACAATGGACCCTTAAAACAGATTATCAGCATAGATAAAAATGATTTTCATACGTCCATTTTTCAATGGAAATATTTTTACTGAAAGGATTTGTCGTATTACTTTTTAAATACAAGATGAATAATCTACGAATAAATTTAGTTGAATAAAGACACCTTAACACTAATAAATCTTTGACAAGGTGGGAGTGTACACTAGGTAAAGCTCCAATTATTTAGAATGTGTTCATAAGTAATGATCATCAAATTTCATTATTTGACATTCTGGAAAATATTAATACATACGTATTAATTCATTATTAACAGGCCTGTTTCGCTATCTAGCGAACTTTTTAAAAGTTATTAAAGTAAATCATAAAAATAAATGAATTAAAAACTACGTTAATGACTTTTTTACGAGCGGGCTGTATAATAGACTAATACAGATACATTGAATACATTTAATATTTTCACAATTATCACTCAGGTGAAATTCATTTTTAACACAGCATGTGGAAACTACACTTGAAGCACCTTTTAACTAAAAAATTACTAAATATAGTTTTAAAAGTACGCAATTAACGATAAATATTTTCTGTTGTATATTATAATGTTATTATTTCATACTAGTTTAGTTTTTCGGGGTCATTATATGAGTGGATTCAAATCTACGAGTATATAAGTTTCCCGCTTTTTCTCTCCATTCCCCTTATCACCATTGTTCTTCTTTCTGCGTATGTGATAGTGTTAGTCAAACTCGAATAATGAATAAATTATATGTATGTTATGTAAAACAAACACGGCAGAAATTCTTTCCTTGGGGGGTTTTATATATGTATTTGATAGTGTATTACATATTTTTGATTTCACTATATTTTTAAAAAACTCACAAAAATGGTACAAATGTATTTTTTTACATTCAAAGTACTACATATCCACAAAAAACTCAAAAATACAATTAGTGAAATAATAATGATCAAAGTAAGGCCTAATAATTTTTAAAACATATAACTCTAATTACGATAACATTATACCACCTTGCCATGTTTTGTACGAATAAGTTATTTTTCAAATCTTCAATATTTTTCAGTAGAAAAGAAAATAATTTTTAAAGAGTGTATATTTATCTCATACCTAATACGGTTTGAATAAAAACTTAAGGGGTGGTAACAGTAAAAAACTCTTTTGTTCTCATTCGAGCTTTTTCAACGATGGGGGCTATTTATTTTACTGAAAATAATTGCACTAGACCAAAGTTTTGAATGCGTCTGTTGTGTACATTTGTAAAAAAAGACTTCGCAATTGTGAATGCAGCAGCGGTTGATTGAGTTAATTTTTCATAATGAGTGACATCATTATCTCTACTTGAACCAACATTCAAATTTCATTGACTCTCAGATGAACCAACGATATTTCTTTTTGTCCTTTTGAATTACAACAAAATAAATCCTAAAGTCTACACATTCCACACATCTTTTCAAGAATATTATAAAAAAAAACATTTATAAAACGGTGGCAAGATGTTGACTTAAACGACAAAGGGAAGATTAATTGACTTATATTGCAACAAGATTATCAACTATAACTGAAGTGCAAACTATTTTTAAAAAGTGAGTAATGAAAGAAAAATCTCGCAAAAGTTTATTTATTCACATAATAAGTATGTGTTTGAAAACAAGGATGGGTATATATTTTATCGCCCTTTTATTTTATAAAGTTAAACAAGTTTCAGTGATTAATCAGTAACGTTTACATAGCGATCTCGACCGCTCAGACATAATGTTCGTATTAGTCGACGATAAATATTTTAACATTGCGTTTGACAGCTTTCTTACTCGTTTCCATTTCGTCGAGAAAAAACGGGCAGCACCCCGAATAATTTCCATACCGACCTTCCTATATTTCGCAAACGAGTTTTGCAAACGCTCAGCAATTATTTGTGACTGCTTATAAAGTAAACCATTTCGATGATTGTTCGATATAAGTTTGCTCTAATATTTAGTGTTTAAAAAAAAAACAAAATTGTTCCCTGTTATTAATAACGATACTAAAATTGTAATATAAAATAAAATAACTTCATGATGGATGCAACTCATTAGTTAATCATATCTTAATGCGAATGTCATTTGCATTACCATTATCGTTTGTTTGTTTTTCTATCATCCCCTCCTTACCGCCCATTGTTATTCGATTTTTATTATAATATATCAGAATAGTAAAATTAAAATCATTCGTACTTAAGCAAACATTTGCAAAAGTAATGGAAAAAATATCAGTTCTTTCATCTCGGACAAAAAAAACAAAACCACAAAAGAAAAGGGACTGCAAGTGAATTTACAACTAAAAGGAACGTGTTCTTCACACACGTTGTGTTCGGTTCGTGTCCCAAAGAGCAAGGAAGAAAAAAACAAAAATCACATCGGATATCGAAAAACAATGTAGCCATTTAAGGCCATAAACACTAAAACAATTGATATTACGGGTTACTTGATAACAAAATTTAAGCATAATTAATTTAACAACCCATTTTAAAATTCTGCCAGTTTTCATCACCAAAGTGGTAGTGGAGCGTGTGACAATAAACCCTACCGTGTCAATATGTTAGAACGTGTTTATACAAATGTTTTATATGAGCTTATTTTGAAACTTGTACACATTGCATTAAAAAGATAAAATCAATGCGGTTTATACAACATGTGTATAAAACGCGTATCGAAAATTTCGACTAATATCTTTTTTTTCGTAAATATTTGAATTGTTATTACATTCAACTATTGTGCTCTTTACAATCTTTTGTCTGAAATTGAGTCTCGCAGAATACATATTTCTATTCTGTAGAAATTCTAAAAGATTGCGTACAGTTTCTTAGAAGAATAATAATACGTACCCAACAAATAAAAAACGAGAAATCTGCCATGAGAGCACCCTTCTCCGAGATGAAGTAAAGTTTTGTATCAAGAAAAAAGTTTTCGCCGTTACATTTTTTCGAATAACTTTGTTTACTGATATTTTATTACGCTCGTTGAATTCATGAATGAAAAGGTTAGTTTCATTATTGAGGCAACAATATTTGATCTTAGATCGTCAAAATTAAAGTATAAATCTTTTATTCATGTAATAATTTGTTTTTCACAGTGATTGAACCGAGAGATTTAATACGATGGCATTTTTGTAATGAACTCGTAACAATTATTGTACAATATATAACATAGTACACAAATATGATGTTATAAC
This sequence comes from Himalopsyche anomala, assembly GCA_031772345.1. Classification (NCBI taxonomy): domain Eukaryota; kingdom Metazoa; phylum Arthropoda; class Insecta; order Trichoptera; family Rhyacophilidae; genus Himalopsyche; species Himalopsyche anomala. The sequence goes on along the minus strand of CM062830.1, from coordinate 27,772,015 downwards.
TATTATTATTATTTTTTTGCATTAAAAAAGTAGAGCAATCAGCATGCTTTAATATGCACCCGCTTAAATTTCTACGCTAGTTTGTTTAATCGAAAGTATTTCGCAGAAACACAACTTTCGGGTTTTTTTTCAAAACCGAAAGACACGGATCGAAACGAAGAATGGCGATATCAATATCGATGTTTGCCAGTCTTGCTTTGGTTTTTGCGTTATAAACAAATAGAAAATATACATTCAGTTTCATAGTTATAAATAAATGATGTTCAGATCTTGACTGAAGGCGCTTGGTGGAATTTAGATATTTTGTACATTTATACATGTTTCGTCATTAGTGACCCGGGTATCGCCTTTAGGCATCTTCAAGTGCACTGACGCTTGGTAAATACGTGTATATACCTATATAAGAAATAAATTTATTTATCACTAAATTAAAAGCTATTGATGACGATATTGATTAATTGCACTAATGATTTGATTTTAACGACTTTGTAGGACTCTGAAATTACTTATGATATTCTGATGGTATTACATATGGTATTCTTGAAATATAATGAAACAAATCAACTGATTAAGAATTGAACATGTTTCATAAAAAAGTGTAAAATGTAAAAATCTTTTTATAAAAAAACTTTTCACATGCAATACTAATTTCTGAATGTGCAATATATAGCTATAAAGTTATTATAATTTCACTTTTGTACATAAGCAGAAAGCGAAGGTCTTTAGTGAAATAAAAAAAGGTTTGAAAGTATAAAAACAAAGACAAAAACTTTTGCGTCTCTGGAAATTCATATCGCTAAATTGGTCTCATCTGCTTATTTCAAATGTACTCAGTTTTTATACACAAAAGATAATTGAATACCGTAAAAGTCGTGAGGACTTTTAGGGCTGTTTTAAGAGACTTAAAACATCTTATGGTTTTGTTTATTCTGTTATTTCCTTTGTTCGTATCTTCTTTATAAACAAATAAATAGAATTTTTGAATTTTAAAACGAAACGGCTAAAATCGATGCTTGATAATTAAATGAAAACATATCTGTGAAATAGATACAAGCCAATTAGTACTAGTTGACTCTTTCTCGTCTTTAACTCGTATTGCTTACGAGTAAGAAATGACATAGAAACTTAAGACTGATATGGCCGCACTCCATATAATACAAAAATCAACAACCGTGTTTTTTATTTGCAATTGAGATTTAAGGAATACTAACGAAATGTTTACAAATTCTCATATAGATCATTAAACAATGAAAGATTATAAGCAATACGTTGAGCTTTCAGTAATATTTCTAATTATTAAACATCATTAAATATAATCTGAAATTAAATAACCATGGCTTTGAACCGTTCAAATTATGTGCATTCACACAAGTTTTCAACTGTCAGTTCAAGTTCACCCGTGCACTTGAACGCCCGAAGATGTCGAAAGGCGAAACCCGAGTCGTTAGTGACAAAGCTTGTGTGATCGTACACAGTTTGAACGATTTAAATTTAGCGTTGAAATTCCACCGAGCACCTTCAATCGAAATCTTAAAATAACCATAGATTTAATAGAAATATAAAAATATTACATCGCATAATGATAAAGGTTTGAATGTGTATAGAATAGAATTTTTAGAAAACAATTGGAAGTTTAACGTAACAGGCAATATAAATGTAATGTTTTTACATCGCAATTCAATGTTTTATGTTTAGCCTTAGCTGGTTGTATCATTTCAACTTCGTTTAGTGTTAGAATCAGTTTGTGATAAAAAGACATAATGACAAAATACACGAATACCTGATTAAACTGCTGTAGTACTGTTTCCACGTTTTATAAAAATTACAGTTGTATTCGCTGGTTTCGCTCATCACGAGCATTATCATGTAGAAATAATAAAAAATCTTTTCATAATTTAGTGGGAACTTTGTGCAAGCTCAAATTTAATAACTTTGTTATTCCACAGGCTGTGGTCGCTTAGGCTTATTCCAAAGTTGTAAATAACCCTCACGATAGTCTAAAAATGCTTCTCAAAGAGGCGAAACACTTGTGACATTTTTTACACAACCTGTGAAATTACAAAATAATCAAATTTTATTTAATAACTAGTTGGCCCGACTAACTTCGTACCGCCTCAGAATCAATAAATGTTGTGTTAATTTATTGCATGAATTAAATTCAGTTTGAATGAATACTCAAAATGAATTAAGTTCAATAAATGTGCAAAATTCAAAGTTAAAAGAATTTAAATTACATTGAAATGATGTAATTCGCGTGGCACAGTCGATAGATTTAAAGGAATACAGTAGATCTACGATTTGATTTTGAATTGTGAAGTTTAAATGATCCACATCTTTTTTCTTAGCCGCAAGAATTGCTCGTTCACTTAACCAATTGTGATTTTTGTGATTAGATGTTTGGGAACATTTTGTTGATGAAACCGTCCTTCGTTGAGAAGAAATTGCAAAAATTCGGTGGAATCGAAATCAATCCGTTCGATTCGTCAACAGGAACACGGCCGTGACCGACGATCGTTTAGAAATGCAACTCGCATGTTTGTCGTTAGCTGAAGTTTCTTCACATTGCGCCACAGAGTCGATGTTTTGAGGCAAGCGTTTATTTCATCGGCAGCGGTCGATCTTGGAATGACGTAGTGTTTGGCGGAAATCGCCAGATAGTTAAATCATTGCGCCTCCAAAACATCTTAAGTCATTGCATAGATCTTTTATAGTTCGATTGAGTGCTTCCAATGCGCGTCTGTGCGTCATTGTACATTAATCCCAGGTGATGATTTTACTTGCTACCAAAACTTTGGTCATTGCTGAGTGTTTCGCAATCTTGCATATCAGTTTTTCAGTCGTTTAAAGGTTTAACGGAAATTTCAGCACTGAATGAGCCGTTCGTCATCCTTTTATCAACGTGGCCGCTATTCCAGAAGAATAAACTGCTACAGCAGTTTTGGATCTCGCACGAACAGTCACCATAATCAATGACATGGGGAATATCTTCCCAGTTCCACCGGGCGCGTCGATGAAAAATAATCCACCATTTCCATCATCAATTGCATTCATTAACGTATCGTACACTTCCTTCTGTTATGGGTTCAACAGTGGTACATTCGTTCGAAGTGATTGGTTCAATGCATCTCGATCATATTCACGTTCACATTCCAATTCTCGATTGAAAGCGTCGTTCATTCTACGATGTGGCGTTGGCATTCCTAACTTGACTAATAAACTGTCTCACATTAGGTGACACATGTCTTCGATCTAAATCAAAGCCTGGTTATTTATCTCTTCATTCACCTCGAGATCGGGATTCTCTGAACTGACACGAATTCGATGTAAAATGTCTTCCGACATGTCATCCTTGTACTTGTTCCACAGTTCACATGGATTCGATGTGAAGCATGTCAAAATAATGATAGAAAATAATGTGCGTATCTGACTTGGAGATTTAGAAACAATTTCTTCAGCGATTGGCATGTCCCAATAAGTATCATTTTCAAGCAAATTGAGCTCTTGACATGCAAGTAGAAACATTCGTCATTTTTCGGATGATCTGTGTAAATGCGACCAAGAGTATTCGGGTGATCAGGAACCGCATCGCCTTGCTTTTGACGTTAAAATTTCTTCGATATAGCGTTCCAAGTGTAATAACGTGTCATCTCAGAGTAGAGCAACGTTCGTGCAAAATATTTTTGTCAAAAATTTATCATACCTAATTATAAACATAACCTTATTTCAATATTATCCGATTTTCTTTCGTTTTCATTTCATATCATCGATTTCTTTTATTCTAAACCATAATCTAAATTTAAAATTATTTATAAGTCAATCGTACGCAAAAGAAGCAAAAACAAACAAATATAGAAAACAGTGCGATCTGGTGGATTTTTCTGAAACCAGCATACGACATTTTATCGTTTGAAGCTGTTCGTCATTTGAAAATCTTATTCTGTATGAGAATGTTATTTTCTTTATAATTTCTTTCCCGTGATATTTTTCCGATGTTTTAATGCTTATTCTGCTATTCTAGGCAAAGACAAATTTAAAAAATCAAAGATCATTGAAATCCGTGCTGTAATTCTCGAGATATACGTGGTGTAAATAACCCCCACTTTGTTTTATATATATAGATAATAATTTGAAATGTATTTTATTTTAATATAATCATAACCAGCAGTTTATTTTTATCAAAAGGACTATAAAACATTGTTTTTACTATATACATTGCATAAATGTTAGTTGGGTTAATATTTTACATTTATATTTAACCCAATTTAGTACTTTTTACACATTTTGAGTGCACCTTTAACGGTTGAATATGTAATTTAATATGAATTAGAAGAATGAATATGTTAATTTAGATTTAGACAGATGTAAAATTAAAGATTGATGACTATTTTCGATACCGGTACGACAATTTTTACAATAATGTTCGTTGAAAAAGATGAGTTTGGCGATCATCCCGTCTAAAAAACAATTGAAATATGCTAGCACAGAACAATTCCCTGCAGAGGAATACAAAATAATGAACGCGTGAACGTAAACTGATTCCGAATCATTTTGATTACTTTCCGCTTATTGTATATTCAATTGCGGAACGCGACTCGTAAAGGAAAAGGAAGTAAAAAAAATAGAAACATCGCGGAAAGATTGACTCGATCATTCGAAGGGCACAGACGCAAGCGTTCCTACGGGAGATACTAAACTTTCTCGCGATTCTATAAAAACTTGTTTTATTCATTTTCCAATTGCAAAATACACTTTCTTTTTCGATTTAAAATCTCAATACTGCATTATAGCGCCTTTTTGGATGGTTTAATAGTGTTGTAACCGCTGCTGATGCTTACTCCATATCGCTAGTCAATTTTCAATTTTAGTTATTTAAAAAAAAATCAACTCTTGGGTTAAAAAACAAAACATTATGATAATCACGAAAAATTTGATTCAATATAAAATTATTTTATAAGTAAATGACTACAATTGAACTGTGAGCTCATCAAAAATATGACTACCTCTTTTCTACTTGGGTTTCATTATACGCGATCTTTTTATAATATATTAATATATGTTTTTTATTAACTAGAAAACTATGTTAGTTAAAATCCTTTTGAAATAATCATTTATTACTTCAACTCGGAAGACCTTCGATGCTGTAAAGACCTTTATCGAATCTTAGTATATATGTCTACATAAATATTATGAAGTATTTTATGAAACGCTTCTTCTTTTTTAGCATTTTTGTCTTTGATTAAGTTTCATAAAAAATTAGAGGAGAATGTTGATTTTTTTTTATTTGGAATAAAACGATGAAGGTGATATTAAATCATAAAATTCAGTAGTAATTTTCACTATCAAGTTATCATTATTCAACAAAAAACATATTCAGCGAAATGGAAAAATGTACATCAAAGCAATGTGTTGTACAGTTATTGCTATAATAATAGTGCTGTTGTCACTGCTGCATGGGGATTTTGCTCGAACTCGTGTTGATAAAAGTCGTCGGACACGTTTCGCTCGTCGCATTAACTTGAACGCGCCAACAGACGCGTAGGATTATAGAGTTACCAGCGTTACGCTACGCAACACTCTGTTTGTCTACGGACACACTGTTTGTTACTGTTCTCTAACAACGTGTTCACAAAATTAGCGATTTTCAGTTAGTTTTTATTTTCGGGGTAAATTTACCATAAAAATTACAGGTTTCAAGATTTTATATTAAATACAGTCTTAATTTTTTAATGAATTTATTGACAGATTATTAATTGATGAAATATAAAACGATGCAAAATTATCCATTCAAAAATAAAGTAAGAGTAATATCAAGTTTCAATAAACAAAGCATAAAAGAAAAATGGAATTAAATATATATAATGGTACAAATGATAAATAATAGATGTGTGTAGAAAGACTGAATGTAAAGTGCTTAGCTTTTTTTTACCCGCGTAATCCACATAACGGAGCGCAAAGAGAACTGCTAATCCTTTTTTATCCTATCACTATTATATCACTATATCCTATCCTATCACCTATTCTTACCTCCGCTGGAAAAAGAGATCGGGAAACTGACTGAAAACACATTTTGTTAAAGTATTAGCAAACACGCATATTGGGAGTGGGAACGATTGGAAATTTATGCTTTTACTAAATAACATTATTAAATTAAGATTAGCCCGTGGACAAATATTTTAGATACAATAATGAACAAAAATATTTTTAAAGAATCTCATCGGACGAATTGTCAGCGAGCACATTAAAAATTGTCATCATCCCTTGTGGCGCACAGCCCCAGTAATGGTCCACTTGCGCGAAACATTACATTAAAATACTGTTTGAATGTAATCCGTTAGCGGAGAGTAGCATTGATAACATTGTAGACTTTTTTTAATATTTAGCTGGCGTAGGCAGTTTACACTTTTCCAGGCATCAACATGAAACACGAAATTGTGGAAAGCGTTATGGAGTCAAACATTTTCGCAGTTATTACCTATCGAGATAGCGGCCGGAACAGATGTCGGCTTCAAGCTTCGCTTCCGTTACGAAGAATTTTCTTATTTCTTTAATAATTTTCAAGAAAATAAGTACAGGGCGCCTGCTCTTTTCTCTTTTTTCATCATTTTTTGCGCTTATCAACTTACTGCTGAACGTAAAAAAGTATCGATTCAATTAACTCTCTAATGGACGTGTTATGGATTCGCTATCAATAAAAACCAAATAAGCTCTCGAATTATTAAGCAAATGATTTGAAAAAACAAAAAAAAAAACAGTTGTAAAAATTAAGTTTAACGAAAACATCATAATATATTTACATTAAATATTCTTGTATTGTTTTCGATAATCGATGATGCAGATTTCCACTTTCGAACTTTTATGTTATTTGAGACAATTGACACCATACAATAAAAATAACTGTTTTGTTTTCTCGGTCATACACATACGTTGAAATTAAACATTGTAGTTCTTTAATTATTATTTGATTAAAAATTATAAAGTGTACCTCCGTCGCTCAACGGCAAGATATACGTTTGACGTTCATCGATTGGACAACCACTGACAAAGTTAGCATAAAAAGTAGTTTGGTAAACTGCAACCCTTCAAATGTAATGATATACGTTATATGTTAAATATTATAGTCTTTTACCGGTTCCTTCCTTTACTTACATAATATTATGAATGATTGTTTACATTCGTTTTACTTTGTGGCGCATGCTTATTGTCATAGTGTTATGTTTTCTTTATCGGGGTATCAAATGAGTGCTTTCTGCGGGTCGCCAAATAAAATATTTTGTAAGAAACCTCAACCTATTTTGAAATCATTATTATCTCTTAAAATAGTTAATTATCATAAACGTCTTCTTCAACATACATAAGCTAACTTTATTTCGTGTAATGCATTAATTATCAATTATAAAATAAATATTCTTTATTATAAAATCAAAATTGATAACTTGATAATTGATAACAACAAGTGGAATAACAAAGTTATCAAATATAACTTAATATTAAAAGTGAACTTCCACAAAGTTACCGCCGAATCTATCGAATATTCTTTGTTTGGGTATATTTTTTCCACCTCCTAAAAGATTGATAATTACTATATATAATCTTCATTAATGGTGTGGAATTCGCAAATAAACATCTTGCTCGCGGAATGGACGCCAGAACACTTAGGAATGTTTTGATATTTTGTCCTCTCTTGAATTTTATCCCATGCTGGGAATGTGTTTCATAGTTTTCGGTTACCGTGATATGGGTGGTTATGTTGACCCCACCTTACCCAACGAAACATATTGATCAGGATTTTCAATAAAATACGTCACGAAATAGAATAGCTCTTTTTTGTATTGAAGTTTTCAGAGGATATTTGATATGTCGTTATGTGAATGTATTGTATAAATACATAAGAAGTACAAATTATAAAATAAGTATTGATAACGTCTCTAGTGCAGTGCAAGCATTTCTTTTTACGATCGATCGTCAATAATTTTAACCCTTCACTTTGCGATTAAAACGAATTATTTGTGAAAAAATTACTATATTAATATCACTTAATTTGATAAAAAAAGTTCACGTTAGTTGAAATTGTTCGTTGAAAAAAAGCTTTCAGGATACTGATTTAGTTTAATTAAATCTATTCAGCTAATGCAGTCATTGGTGGTAGGTATAAAGTTTGAGTGATTATTTTTTGCACAATGCTATATTCTACGCCAGTGGAGGGGAACTTGCGGCCTCTTGGCTATTCTGATGCGGCCTTTTGACGTGATCAAAATATTATACGCAACAGAGTGTAATAATCAACCCATTATATGTATGTTCGACAATCGAAAAAAAAGGGGGGGTGTCAACGTTTCATTTACTGCTTATTTGAATCAGATAAATGAATGTGGCCTTCAGAAATTAAAAGGTTCCCCACCCCGTTTCTATGCAATTGACCTTTTTTTCGATACACGGTTTAGGTAAAATATCAAAATTATGATAGTATTTTTAGAATTATTAAAAATGTTTAATGTTCCACGTCGCACTTAATTTTTGCAATTTCTTTTTTTTCCAGTGCAGTTACAGGTAGTGTATTTTACATTTTTCTTTCATTCGACTATTTAAAATCATTTTATAAACTTAACTGTCATAATTATGCTTTTGAACATTTTAGGCCTTCGCGAATATGGATAAAGTGACTATACTGTTATAATTAAATAACATTGAAAAGTAGCACGGTCTTTATTTTTAAATAAAAATAATTTATAGGTTTACCTAAGTTAAAAATATGTTTGTTAAAGTTTTATGGTGCAAGTTGAACGAAGCTGAAATATCAAATTTAAAATCTGACTTTATTTATTGGGTTAACCTGGTTCCTCGCGTAATATAAATCATCCCTCGCGGGAATATTTTATCTTAATTGTATCTAGGTACCCTGGATCAGAGGCTCTAAACTTCGGAGCGGTGAGGCACATCGGTCCGCCGACGTTCACTTGTCGGCTTACTGGAAACGATCGAGCATCAAAGAGACGGTCCCAGAAAATATAAGCACAGATGGGTCGAACGTATTACATATATATTATACTTGTACGTATTTTTACTTGTTGCCCACTTATGTTACATTTCTAACGTTAGTAATGTAAGTGTATGTTCAACGCCATCTACGATATATGTATACATACTATAATATCTCAATGATAACATTTCATTTCTTACAATATTTTCCATAGTCGGACTTTATGTAAGGTACCACATTATATAGAAAATGTATTTAAATAACATTATATATATATCTATGTAACTGTGACAAACAAAGGATTTTTATTGTCTCTCTTACCAAGGTAGACAACGTCGAGTGTTCTATCGAGTACAGGTCTAACTGAGTGTACCTTGTGACACAGCAGCACTGTGCGCGATCATAGTATTGCCAGAAGTGTCGGAAGATTAACTTTACAAAACAAAACTTACTCTTCGGTATGCATATTTTTTATTGTTTTAGATTTAGATATAGCGTCAGTAATAATTTATTTTTAGTTTATTTTTACATCTCGATCTTGTTCCTCTGAGGCAAATATTTCTTTAATTATTTTCTCATCATTGAAAATTTGAAATCCAGGATCTTTTGTTTCGCAATTTAACCACTCGGTTACATATTCTTCGTCGCATTCAGTATTTTTTCACAAATTTGTGCTATTGCTTCCACAATGTCACTTACAACAATTTTTACTGTGTTAATTGAACTTTCTTATGGTCTTTTCGATATTTTGTTCCATGATTTTCTTAAAGTTGACACATCTAAAGAGTTCCAACACTTTGCTGCCATGTAGCAACAGTCTTTTAAAGATGGAGGAAATTTTATCGTAAAAATTTTATCGGTCTGGTTTAAACATTCTATAGATGGGTGAGATGATGCGTTGTCTTGTAATAACAATGTTTTTCCCCTTTTATCCATGGAGTGTTGATATTTTTTTACTTCTGGAATAAACTGTTTTCCACACCATCGCTTAAAAATTTCACTATCCATCCAGGCTTTTTTCTGATAGTCATATTCAACCGAATGACTTCTGATGTTTTAAAAGCATCTACGGTTCTTTGATTTTCAACATCGCAAAACAACGAACGAAATTTTATTCATTCCATCACGTACATAAACAACAGTAGACGCAATTCGCCACGTGAAAATGAGCAAATTCGTATTTTTTTTTGTTTAAATATTTGAAACAATACGAATAATCGAGGTCCGGGTAATCGAGGTTCTACTGTATTATGCCTAAAATGATTTTTAAAAATATCCTATCGAAGAACGCAAAATAAGGATACACGCGTTCAGCATAACAACAAGAAGGAATGATATAAGCGGATAAAAATCAATTCTAATAAATACAAAAACAATACGCTTCGTTATACAAATAACCTATATATATAATTTATGCAATATATATTTGAAGAATAATATTATAAGAAACCAAATCACCACAAAATTCAATCTGGAAACTTATATTGTGTTAAATATAAGAAACGGGAGTGGGTGTATAAGACAAAATTACTGATTCAGTAGTGGGGGTAACATGAAAAGGGAAACTGAATAAAATTAATAATGTATAATTTTTCTGAAAATCAAACCCCTCTTGTGTAATAATTTTGTAAATAAATACAATGTTTCAGCATATACATATATGTATGTATATACAGCAAAGAAAATACTAATAAGCATCCAATAATATGAATTAATTCAGTCAATCCAAGAAATTAGACTCAACGCCACAAAAATTTTACCCGATGTCCATTATAATAAATTTATAGAGAGGCACTGATACGCGAGAATTTCTTTGAAATATTGAAAACCACCGCATACACGCACACACACACAGTTTACAACAGGCACCGGTAGCTCCGCTCCTCGCTATTTTTTATGTTCATTTTTGCGATCATCGATCGAGCAAAAGATGTTTATAAAAATATGTCCTTAGAATAAATCTCATTTAATTTAATTAGTTACTAAACCGATCCCCCTTTGACAAAGAATATCAAAACTAATGTGTAATATTGTTTTATTTCTGGATGCTACCTTAAAGAGATTTAGTTAGTTTTGGTGTTTAAAAAAATATTGAGGAATTAATATAACAATTGCTATGGTTTTGATACTCTTTTTATTTTGAAATGGTTTTTTTTCATTTAATTGTATTTTTGCTGTTCGTATATATTTTTTTTACCATGTTCGCTCCCAATATGGAGCATATGGACTCTTAATGGAGTTTATCTCAACAGAAGTGTTTCTACGAGAACTGCTTGTTACTCAGTTGCTCAACTTCTCTTTTTCCAAAGTGAGTAGGAATAGAAGGGCTAGGACAGGACTAGTGGTTAGCTAATCGCTCTCGATACGACCCGTTCATAGGATAGGATGGTTGGGATGGGGGAATTCAAGACATCACATACATCCATGCCTTTGAACAGTAATTCATAAATCAATTTATAAAACTGCCCGTACTGGGATTCGAAACCGTGCCCTCCGTAGCGGTAGCCAACGACGTTAACCACTCGACCACACAGGCGGTAATATAAAATACCTCTAGTTAAATAATATTTTCATCCTCACCTTAAAATAATGATTCAACACTAGATATAGGTTACAAATATCAATCTATAATATTATTTACTCAAATCCATTTTAATCTAAAATGACAACTCTACCCCGATATGATGAAATGAGAAAATGCGTCAAAAACAGACCATTAAAATGTTTAGTAATTCAATATATTTAGTTTGTCATCCAATTAAAATCTTCACAAACACAGATGCTATTCAAAAGTTCTTAAAAATGCATGATGGTACTGATAAGTTCCTTTTGTTAATTTGGTAAAAAATACAGTTGATACAATTTATAACAGGGTTTTAAGGGTAATTAGCGTTAAGGGTGATTTGTAATGAAATGGAAATAATTTGGAATGAATTGGAAATAAATAATAATGTATTTTTGGGGTTCAAGAATTTAATTAATTATTTTTTCAAAAGCATATTATTTTGCTAGAAAATTCAATAATATGTTGAAAGGAGTGAATAACGTTTGCGTTATGAGATCGGTACGTTATTGTAGTCGAGTGTGCCTCTGATATACTATTCTGATAGCTGAGTGAGAATATTCTCTCTTTTCCTTCTCTTAGCTAGAAAGCATTAATTATTATGTCAGTAAATTACACTGTTTATTTTATTGCTAATTAAAAAACATAAAATACATGTACATGTTATTGATGGCGATCTGAATGTCATTGTAATGGTTTTTCGATTCGCTTTTTGACGATGATGAGTTCTTATGGTCACAGGCTTTTTCAAAGTCATAGAGAGATTGTATTCACCTTTCCAATTATTATTGAATGTCAATTATATCATATCAATAGTAAAATTGATTCAGATCGTGATCGACAGCTCTTATGTTTAGTGATTTTTTTGTTGATAATACTTTTATATACACGATAAAAGTCATTTAATATCCGTCAGTTCGATTCTATCCTTGCATTTAAATATTTTAAGATATTTAAAAACGAAACCCGGGCTGAAAGTGACAAAACGCAAATTTAAATTTAATAGCAATTTATAAAAACAGCTGTGGCCACCATTTTTTCTATTAATATAAGCATATATTATATTTTCTATTATATATGATTCAAGAATGATATATTGTTTCAATTTTTTTCGTGAATATAAACAGCTATAATATTAAATTTGAATCGCCAGCAATGGCTTTAGACTTAGTGATACATTTATTTAATATATAAACACGAAACACTCGTTTACTAGGCGTCAGTTCGAGTTTATCCGTGCACTTGAACGCCTGACGATGCCGAAAGGCGAAACCCGGGTCGTTAGTGACAAAATCTGTGGGAGTGTACATAATTTGAACAATTAAAATATAATATTGAAATTCCACCAAGCACCTTCAGTCGAAATCTTAAATTATAGCTATAATATTATTTTTGATATTGTATTTTTTGAAAGTTTTTAATTGAGCTCAACTCGCTTAAATCACTGTATGTATTCTGATATCAACATCGCAAATTTTTCACTTACAAAACACTAATGGACTTCTTCTGACAAAGATCATTTATCTTTCTATTCTTGTAAAAGCTACGCTATTGTTGTTTTTAATTATTCAATTAAATTAACAGTGTGATTTTAGCAAACATAAAACAACCAAAAGAATAATTTCTTACGACAGGAAACATATTGTATTCGCTTGTAAATGTTTGAATGCTTAAATAGAAGACTAGTTCGAGCATCCTTAGCCAATCGTTTGTTGAAAAATCAATTAAAAGTATGCAATAAACAAATTAATAGCAAAAAAATCAACATTGTTTCTTCAATTTTTAGCGATCATTTTTGTTTTTTGTTGCTATACATTACACTGTTATTGCTAATTAAAAACATAAAATACTCTCAATATACAAAAATATTACAATGGTTGTGTATACTTATGAGTATCAAATATGAAAGTATCCCTTTTTTAAAAAAAACCCATTCAATACAAAATATTATTACTTGATTAAATTAGCATCGTGGATGGTAAATTTGAAGATGCCTTTGAGTCTTTATTTGTCATACATGTGGATAAAATGTGCAATTGATTTTTATTATCCTATATGTGAGACGACTTCTCAACATTTTAAGAGTCGACACTCTCACCCCCTGTTATGATGATTTTTGTCACCCTATGTGTGAAACGGTTTCTCAATATTTTAAGACTCGACACTCTCCCCTGCCTTGACAATTTTTGCCATTCTATATGTTACACGGTTTCTCAACATTTTAAGAGTCGACACCCTCGCCCCCTGTCTTGATGATATTTGTCAATCTATGTGTCACGGTTTCTCAACATTCTCACAGTTGACACCCCCCATTGCCTCGGTAAATTTTGTCAACCTGTGGGTGTGGTTTCTCGGCATCTTAAAAGTCGACATCCTCCACTGTCTTATTTAAAATTCAAATAAAACATCATTTTTTTTATTAAATTTGGCTCAGACGTAAATTTTGATTATTTACAGTTCAGTGAAATCTTCTTTTCACGTGCCAAGAATTCAAGTTTTTCCGCTATTTGCGTATTTTTTTACAATCCCGTTTTATTTTAGTTCTTAAATAGGACTAGGTGTAGTCTTTAAAAATCCACCTAAAGAATTAATTAAGTTAAGACCTTCTGATTTATTCAAAAAGTTTTCATTTGATTTTGACAGCGTTCGATGAATTCAACGGCAGCTTTGTGGCAGTTAATTTTAATATAAAATAACTTAATAATAATAATAATAAAAGTACTAAAAATCTTTTATTATTATTTTTATTATAATGCCATTCCACCAAGTATTGACAGTGAACACCTTAAAAGTGATAAATTATTTAATTATTCCACGTATTGTGCTACATACTGAATCGTCTGAGAATGGCTCTGAAAGAGGCGAAACACGAGTCGCAGTCTTTAGCACAATACGTGGAATAGTCTAAGTTATTTTATATTTTATATTGGGCTTACAGCTACTTCAGATATTATTTCACAAGTCCCACTCGACTAAGATGACCGACACAAACAGAATACAGTTTCAGTAAATTTGTAATATAATTATATCATAAATATATCTAAGAATAACAAATGGCTTATGAAATAGAATAGGTAGTTTTTTTTAATTATTAAGGCATCGGTTGAAGAGAGAATGAAAAAATAAGATAACATTTCGCTTACACCGTAAGTGAAAGTGACTAAGAAACGAGGAAAGGTTCGGTTCGGGTTTAGGTTTAGGTTCGGTTCGAGCGGTTGATTGGATGAACGTCGGACATGCACGCTTTAAGCGGTCGCATTCAAGAGCGCTCAAAAGCACGGAAGCGGAATCACAAAAGATGGATGAAATTAAGATTAACACACATTCAGAAAGGGAAGAATTCATTAAGCTTCAGAAAATACAGTATAATAATTGTGTTTTTGTCGGATATTGATTTGGAACTTTTGCTTTTATATAAAGTACGTTTAGCAGGCAGAGTTCTACGGTTTATATCCTTCTTATTTGCAATATAAATTCACACAATTTTTTTCATTCATTAAAATTTCAACCGGTTTGTGATTTTTTAACTTTTTTACATTCCTCTCTTCTTGATCTCTATCTGATTCTAAATATCGAATATTGACAGAACGTGTATTAAGATTTAACTACTAATCTTTTGTTATCTATAATTATATTTGGAATCACTCTCTGTTTAGTTAATTTCATTTAATAAGTTTGTCAATAAGCAGCGTCTGTTGCCATGCTCCATTGGAATTGTACAGTTTCCAAACATTAAACAAATTATCTATAATTCAAATAGGTATTATATATAGACAAGTGAAAAAATCTTAGTTAAACACTAGTATATCGTTAACCGATAAAAGATCCATAAATCTATTAAAAATAATGTAAATTTGCATCCATTCGGGAGTAAAAATTTCAATGATACATTTTACTAAAATTAAAAGCTCATTGCAATAAAGTTAACGCATATCACTTTATCACATTTATCAATAATACATATCAGGGAAGTTGTTATAAAAATAAAAGTTCACCTTTGGTAATTTAGAATTAAGATTGACCATTGGTATCATTTGCAAATATTTTGTTACGTCAACGATATATTTTTTTACAAAATCGTGAAACACAAGTATGTATTTTATTTAAATTGGTATATGGAATAGTCATATAAAGGAATTCTTTACTACTTGCTTTGATGAGATGGAACCAACTTCTGAATTGTGAAAAAATAGTAGAATTTTTGTTCGAAAACGAATGAACTTAAAATACTCTTATTAAATACTTGCACTGAAGTATGGTAAGAAAACGAATTAACGAGGATAGGAAAACAGTACTTGAATGTAAGAAGATATTTAATAAAAAAAATAATGTCGTTTTCCTTTGAGTAATAATAAGGATAGTGGTAGATTTTCGATACGCCGTTTTTAGATTGCATACGAGTGGAAAGTGGATTTACACATCACACATATCGAAGCATTCAGAAAAAAATTCATAAACCTATTGAAAAATTAATTATGAAACTTTCCGTACTGGATTCAAACCCCTAAACATTAGAACGAAGGCAATATTTTCACAGCACAGCTGTAGTTTATATTTATTCAAAAATTAAAATCACTTTCATGTGCAATTCAATAAACTTCTCTCTGTATGATGTAAATTGAATCACCGTAGTTGCGTACTGGCTGTTGGGCATCTAGACTAGCGATGTCCAACACGCGGCCCAGTTGAAGATTTTCTGCGGCCCTATTACGGCCTTCTGCAGATATATTTTGCATTTTGTTATTCATAAATCTAAGGAAACAAAGCAGTGACGTGAATTTGACAAATTTATATCAGCATTTTGTGTTCCAATCCAATTGTTTTCATGACAGCTGGGCCACAAATGGAGTAAATAGACCTCCAATCAAGCATCGAGTTAAAATGCATGTTTGAAGAAATTAAACGTGATTTTTATCAGAAATATAGCCTCGAGGATAAATTTCCAACATTAAAAAAGCTGGCAATGTGCATTACAGCTGCATTTGGGAGTCGTTTTTTTCAAAATTGGAAATAATAAAAACGAAATGTCGCAACAGGCTGGCCGATGAAAACTTAACCAATCAACTGCGACATGCATCGAATAAACTACCAGTCGATATAAAAAAAACAAAAAGCATGAAAAAACAATAAATATTAAGTAAATAAAATGTTTTGATAATGGTTTGGCTGTTTTTAAAATAACGAAAGTATCATGGTAATTATTAATTAATACATTGTTTTTTATGCGGCCCACCATATACCGGTAATATTTTATTTGGCCCATCAAACGATTTCTGTTGGACAACACTGATCTAGACAAACCCAACGGCAGGAAACTATTCTTCGGCAGCAAAAGGTTCATCTTCTTGCCAATTCCAAAGCCTATAATCTGTTCAACAGAATGTCTCCTGTTATGTTGGTACTTAGAGATTCAAAGAAGAGTAACAAGTACATTATATATTGCTTGAGAAATCATCAAAAATTGGTTGAACAATTCTTCACCCGTTGGAAGCTCGGATTTGACTTTCTTACTTGAAAAATAAATTATTTTTATAAAATAATTTTTCGTATACTTTTTAAATGAAATCCTTGAATATTTTTGTAAAATTAACTATATTTGTTTACTTCAACGAAGGCTTAAAGTTTTGTTTTCAGTGATATGTTTTTAATTATGTCATTTAAGGTTCAACGTTCACATATCCAATATATAGTTAATTATTCTTTACATATGTTTTTTTTTCTCACAACTACAAAGCTTTTCTGCGTAACGACAGACAACGTATAATTGTTTCGCTGAAAAGTTTGACAGAGTATGAACATCATTTCTCTTGTACGAACAAATTTTTCTCATTGCCGTTCGCATGAAATAGAAGGTGGTCGCTCCGAGCTAAACCTTTCTCTGGTGCAGAAAGTAATTAAAAATCATCGAGAGGATTATTGAGAGAAATAGAGACGCCCATGAATAAAAAGTGGGGAGGAGGGCAATGAGCTTTCCTCGATTTGCTAAATTAATTCTATTTAAAACGTTTAATGGCCCAAAACCGGGGGCGGGAGGATTCCCGGATTTACAGGTGCCGTCTTTATATTTTGAAAATGTCATCAAATTTTCATTAACATTTTTTCTAACGACGAACGTTCGAGCCGGCGAGGATTAATTAAAAACTTTGCATCTGAATTATGTTTTCAATTTTTTGTAGCTCTTTTTGATGAGAAATGTCCGTTGCTTAGGCGAAGTTTAATAGGCTTTCCGTAAAATAATATTACTTTTACAATCACAACCCAAACTTTTGGCTCCACCGCAAAGGAGTGAAGCCAACCGAATCGATGTTTTTCTTCGGATTCTCGGCTTAATATAAATAATTTAATACCTAGATAAATGTTATGATGTATAAACGCAAACATAAAAAAATGATAGAATCATTAAGTACTCTTTTTGATATATATTCAGCATTAAATTATCATTTATTAATCGAATATAATTAGTTATTTGTTGATTTGAGTACATACAAGCGAGAAAGCCGGCATCACAAAAGTATAACAAAGTTCGCAAAAATTACATTATTGAAGTTTTCTGATACTATTAAAGAAAAACATGAAGATATTTGATATTTTTTTTGTAAGAACAGTTTGACGAGTTGGCGGACTGTTTTTTTAGGCATGTTTCAATTAGAGAGTCTTAGCTTAGATTCCAAAATGGATATTTTAACATATTGATTGTTTTCATAATTTTCATTGTGTTAAATAATTTGCAAAGTCCGATACAGATTACGGGGAAAGAAAAAGCTGACAACTCTGACTTGTCTTCCAAGTTAAGATAATGACTCAACAAACTTCTTCTATTAAAACAATACAAAATTAAGTGAATTCGGTCTTTAAATTACATATTTACAGTGCACTGCTACAACTATTGTTTTCAGCACCACGTTGCTCCGACAACATCAGAGTGATACTATCCTTGGTGTACAAGTGTTATCAAATATTTCTTTGGCTTCGTCTCAATTAGGTAACTATTGTATCCGTTTACTTATTTCTGTTGAATCGATAGTTTATCAACAAGGGTTACTAATTTAATTGTATAATTCATCATTATATGCGGAAGAAAATTACCTTAGCGACTAGAAATACTCAAAATATAACACCGTGTTGATACCTGAACTGGCCTTAGTTAAAATATCGGGCTTCCGACAGAGACGATATCCGGGTTGGCGATAATTGCTGACATGTTATAATGCGTTCAATTTGACATCGGAACCTTCGGAGGCTGTTCTCCATTATGACAGAGCGTAAACAAAGATATATTAATTATGTATGAGACGCTTTACAAATTCACAGCTTCTCATTATTTTGCTTTAATTACCTAAGGCTGTAATTTAAATAGAATTATCGCTTATTTTTCCTCGTCGACTTTACTTTATTGTGAGGGTAAACTACTATTGGGGGCGTTTTGTGGTAAATTTATATTCGAATAATCACAGTTGCTTGCATAGGGTATTTCAAAACCATAACGATATAATGAGAAATGTTAGCGTATAGCCTGTATCATATAAGTACATACTAAAAACGCTTTAGGTCTCCCGTTCTTCAATTCGTAACCGGATCAGCTCGCTAATGAGCTTTTTCATGTGAAAGAGAATAGAAAATTAATAATTTAAAATAGTGACACTAACTAATGTTCTTTATACAAACATTTATGCAAAAAAAAGTAATTATAAATACTCTCATCCCAGCTTAACCAACATTGTTTTTAAATCTATCGCACAGTCACTAGGTATTTTAAGACGTGGTTTCGCTCTGCTTAAATTGTAAGTCAGAGTGCTCGTAACTCGAATTTCATAAAAAAAAATATTACATGTTCATGTGTGCTGATTGTGTATTTAATTATGTAATGTATTAAAACTAGAGATTAATGAAATTCTTTTCGGCTAGACCAGTTGCTTTGCAATGTCAAACGGTGCGAGTTATTGTGTTTCAACGAAGGCTAAGCTGCATAAATAAATGTGTAAAAAGCGATACTACCAAATAATCGATATTGATCGATCCCGACACACGAAATCGAATCGTGTGTTACCATAGTCATTTTCATTTGAATATAATACAGGGTAGACATAACGTCCCGTTTTCAAGCGGCGTGTCCCGATGTCCCCGAACACAGCTTCGGGACGCCAAAATGTCCCGTTATCGAAAAAAAACTCGCAGTAAAAGATAAAAGGTCTTGTGACTTTTCATTTTGGAAATTTCGTAAATTCCTGGGGTTTTGAAATTGGAAATTCTAGGAAGAGATAAAAAAAAAGGTCTTACAATTTTTCATTTTTGAATCATTCATTCCCCAAGTCTCATATAAAAACTTATTTTTGCGGGTATGGGGGCCACGATAAATATGTGACTCAAAAAGGGCCACGTGCCCTAAAAGGCTGAAAAACTATGATCAACTCCGTTGTGTTGTATGAAAGTGTAAGGCGCCTAAAAGTACCCTTTTTTTAGGTGTCCCGGTCACAAGAGATATTGAAAAGTTATCATATTTTATTTTATATTAATGTTGTAAAGTTTATTCAAAATTATAATATATTTGATTACCAACATTCTTGTTTTCGTATAAATAAAAAAATAAGTTTGATTTGAGTTTTTTTGTTGTGATTTGGCCCGCGCCTTGATGTGCAGTACTTTATGTGGTGAACAAGTATGACATGCCTCTTATAAAAAAATGTTTTGAAATGTGCATGACTTTTTTCTTTCGTCTTCAGTAGATAATATGGAATTTTAAAAAACTTTCGATATCTATGTAATATGTATTTGAATTGCTTACTCACTTTACTTGAAAGCAGTGAAGAACTCAGATTGTTGTTACAACTCATTAATTAAGTTTTAATAAACAATCAAATCATTAATGTCATCCGTTTTTAACATTAAGTAACACAGTTCCTCGGCTTTTTCAATCCAATGTTAACGATAAGATAATCTTTCAGTTCCAAATTCAAAACAGAGAATTTCTGTAATTTAAATGTTAATTTCGACATTGTTAAATAATTGTCTTGTTGTTCAACGAAGTCAGCGTAATTTAATTACGTATATTATTCGAAAAGTCACGTAAATAGGAAGTTATAACTATAAAATCAACACTGGATTCCCATAGTTAGATGCTTAAATACGTTATGAGTCACAATAAGTCGAAAAAATTAATTAAGGGAGTTCTTTCCCGATTAAATACAACTTCAATCAATAATTCAATGAATAATTTCAAAACAACCGCATTTTTTACTGTCACGAAGTAATCCATGGATAACTTAATTTCGAAGGATGCTAATATGTTGCGTAGTTACGCATTTCTATAGTTATTGTTTGTTGCCTTTAGTATTGACATATTATTCAAAGATTACCCAGGCGTCAGTTTATTTTGAAGACTCCACTTCTGTCTAGTTTAGTTATTATATTTTTCATTATTATGTCGTATTCTAAACTTGCTATTTATTTTAAGCACAACATTTAAAGAATTCTCATTAATCGTTCGTAGGTAGTTAATTGATTTATTTAAATGGTTTAAGCTGTCTTGAGAGTTTCGTAAAAGCCGTTAATTTAGTAAAATGAGAGTTTATATAGTTTTTCATCAAACCCCTTAAATTGTGTAAAATATTTTACCATTAACCGTTAGACCTTCTTACAAAACCAGTAGAAGTTATCAATGTTAATAATTTTGATTTTCCACAAAGCTACCGACGAATGTATCAAAAATATAAGAAACGTTTCGAAAATTTGTCTGCGTAGCCGATTTGGACAAAAGCCTAAAAACATCAATAAGTTTGATATATGTATATGGAACCAGCAATACTTAATTATTTATATACACCGCTATATCAATTTGACAAAAAAACTGGACACGCCTGTGGCTTTATGCATATTTTATATTTCCTCTATGTACACGTTATGTACTTATATATAGTACATATGAGCAGATAGAGTACTGTGCGTTCTATAGTTAGTTTGTATTGTGTGCACGATCTGAGTCGACGAGTTCGTCCGTTCAACGTTCAATAAAGGCCGATGTCATCGAAGAGGTCACAAACATCTCTGGGCCCGAGCAACGAGACACTATTTATTTAGGACGAGATCCGTCCGACTAAAAGCCACTCGCGGATTTTCTACGTCGGCGGAGAGGTCCATTCAGGAGGAGTTTTCGATTAAAGTTCTTACACTTAGTTCGGGTCTAGCCATATTACAAACTACAAACAGAATATGAAAGAATAAAACGTGTTTAAGATGTCGGCTGTAATTAATATGAATTTGATAATTGTACTCATTTTAAAACTAAAGCCAAAACATTTTACTATTTTAGTGCCAGAGTATTTAAATTAATATCGTTCATGAAACAAAAATCCACCCTTTTGAGATAAGAGTTATCGTATCTTAATGATTTTGTGATTTTTGCAAATATTTCTAATGTTTGTGATTATTCTGTTTAATATATATATGTAGATTTCAAATCACTCACTCCAACTTTCTCTTTGAAGAAAATGAAGTATGACTAATAGTATTTGGACAAGACTTGTAGTAAGAGAATTGTTTTATACAGTCTACGCGACATTTTCAGTATTGGAAAGCGTACCACAAACACCTTTGCATACAGTACATCTGTTTAAATATCAACGTTTGAAACTCTAAATTATGAGATTCGAAACCTCGAGCGGACACATCGCAATAGTCTCGAACGCTCATCTACGGAGCCAAAAATATGATATTCTTATAATAAAAACGTGAAGCTTTTCGAAACGTGGAATCCTGCGCTTAAATATTTTGTTATAGCTTCAATAGACCCTCAAATGAATATAAATAGGTACTATTAATCAAAAGGATCCGGTAGGCTCTTTGCAGGATATTTAATGTCATTTTAATAAAAATAAAATAACAAGCATTATTAATTCCGCAAACGAACCGTTGTTTTCTTTAAGGAAAATAAAAAAAATATTCATTGAAACAAGCAAAATACGCAAACAACTTTCATCAAAATTTCAAAGCAATAAACGACTTCCAATTTCACAAAATCGTTTGTAGTTGACAGAGAATTTTCTTTCCGCTCAAAGCGGAGAAACAAAGAATCGTATTTCTTATTTTGCCAAAAAACAAAATGAAATTCTGCGTACGGGCTGATTTTTAAATCAAATCAAACGTGAAATCAGAATAATGAGCCCAGCGGATTTTCCATATAATGCCTTCATTTATTCCGCAAGCGAAATTGAGCCATCGTAAGCGAATTTTCCAATCACTCACACAGAAACCGGAATCCATAGACTTGCGTCTCGTGTACATTATATTGGATCAGTGTAAATTGAATAACGTCTTCTTTAAAGTTGAATGTATGAAATATTGTATCCGATCTCGTTGCCCGACTTTTAGAGTAAATTTTGTTAAGCAATCTGTAGACAAAAGAATCGATCTGATCACCTGTTACACGCTTAAAATCGATTTCCTTTTTATTGTACTATGCTGTTATGGCTCGTGTTTACTTTTTACTTATTTGAAAGAAACTTTTTTTACTATGGTGTCTTGTTTAAAATGTTGATTATCAAACGAAAATTTCAATTCGTTATCCTTTTTTACGACTCCATTTTATTTTTAGTGGACTGTGGTCTGCTCGCCACATTTACAATGTTGGCATTTTATATCGATGAAAGCACACCGATAAAGTGCTTTTTTAGAACAAAATTCTTACGTGAGATGCTTGAAATGTCATAAAATTTCTGCTATGTAAACAATTTTTCAACACAGAAGTATGCAAGCCAGTCTTTAATGCATCACTAAGCTTTTTATCCAGGAAATAAACTAACAAATATAAAACACAATTGACAATTAATAGCCAATATTTTAAAAAATCCACTGCATTCGAGAAATAATTTTATTTACATTAAAACATAAAGCATGGTACCTATTAGGCTGTCCAATCCCGGGATCCCTTTTTAATTTTGCGATCCCGAAATCCCGGAATTGCTATGGTCGCTACCCGGGTTTTCGGGATTGAGAAATTTTCAACAAATCAATAAAATTTATAGGATTTTGGATTTGGAAAAGCTAAAAAAAATAAAAACTTGCCACGCTGGTATTTTAGGCAAATTAGTGAATTCCTGGGTTTTGAGACTTTGAAATTCTCGAAGAGCTAAAAAAAACGAGTCACGGTGATATTTTGGGCAAATCGGCAGATTCCTGGGTTTTTGAAATTGGAAATAAAATAATGAAAAATTCCTACACCAAAACTTTTCTCAAATTATACACGATTTCACGTTGAGTGCTCAATCCCGGGATTGAACATTAATCAATAACGATCACAAAAAGGCTCCGGCATTGGATACATTAGTACCTATCGACGAAATACGTAGTGGGTTCTCAGTAGGACTTATACAAAAATCGACTTTTGAAAAAACCGGTTGTCGAATGTCAATATTGTTCGAGTTTTACAAAAAATGGATAATTCAATTAAAATAGTGAGAAAGGGTTCATTTTATGTTGCTTATTTATATACATAATAATGCACAATATTTGGTGTTACTCTTCAGAAAATATAAACACAAAACGTCCAGTGATCGTTTTATAACAAAATTTTCTTGATATCGAAAATACCCTTTCGCTGGGTAATGATGTGGGGCATATGGTCTTTAAAACATCCAAATTTTCTGTCATTTTGTTTATAGACTCGTTTATGGAAAATTCGGCACAACCGGTTACGAAGTTGAAAAACCGGTTTTCGAATGTAACAAATTTTGACATAAAACCGGTTTTTGAAAACCGACAATACCTAGATCCCAGTTACTGGCCAGTCATTAATTTAATTATTTTATTTATTCAACCATTTTCGCTCCCTATGCGGAGCATATGTACAACTGTAACTATATTTTATATACGATGCACATAAAACAAAAGAAAATTTATTAAAAAAATTATGTAATTTTATGTATGTACAAGTTTTTAAAATTTGAATCGCTCAAATTAACACATGTACATTCAAACAAGTTTTGTACCTGTGTACATAATTTGAAAAATTCAAATTTTGAAATTGAAGTTCCACAACAAATATACGTTAAGCCAAGAGAATTAAATACACACTACGAACACGCACCCCTGATCGCTTTTCTCTTACCTAGAAATGCAGTGTAGCATACTGGTGATTCACCGTATGATGTGTGCACCAACATTACTACCACATCATCGTCCGATAGCAACATCTATCCGACCAGCAAACTTTGGGCCGAAAATGCATGTCATATCGGCCCGATTCAACAATTAGACTTCCTTCAACGACACCACTAGAGTTTAGATCAGGCATGCCCAAACCTTGGCCCGCGGGCCACATTGAAGGTGATGTGTGGTCCTTTCGATGTTTTCAAATTTCGATACATTTTGTTATTGTTGAAATATCAAAAAAAAATATGACTAAATTTATGACAATTTTTTTGAAATTCCGCTGCCATTTGTAGTAATGTCGGCGTCTAAAAACCTAGTATAGGAAGTATAGGAAAAATGTATTATTTACACAGTTAATGCAGTTAGCTATTCAGTCGAGTTGTGGCTTCAATTATTGTTAGACTAATTGAGATAAAGCATTGAAGTTTTTTTTAAAAGTTATTTTGACCATCAATCATTTGATTTTTTTTTAATAGCATGGTGTTTGGAAGAGAGAAGGTGAACATTCAAAGAGAGAGCATCAAAGAATGGGAAGGTTTGTTCATGTTTGTTGAAATTCAAAAAAAATTGTATGTTTGATGTCTCGTGATTCCATCTCAGTTTTAAAAACATGGAATTGATGAAGACATTACGAACAAAAACAAGGTAAAACTGCAAAAAATACTTTTGGCGAACGAAAAGCTAAGCTACAGGTACTAAAGGTCAATGTGATAACTCAACAAAATGTATTTCATTATCAAATTGCGCAATCAAATACTGTTATTAGTGTCATCCTGCGAATATCTCACATTATTGCAAAACAGATGAAACCTTTTAGGGACGGTGACTACATCAAAATCCCTTTGTGCAATACAAGCTGTCTCTCCAGACAATGACACGATGAATTAATGACATTTAGACTGAGATTTGGGCATGAATGGAAACACTTTCAAGAAATTTCAAATATTTCTCACTGACTTGAAGACAGATGAGACAACAGATATCAAAAATACTATTTTCATCAAAGTTATCGATGACTAAATGAATGTGACAGAACTCTTGGACCATGTGAGTTTGAAAGATACAACCACCGGGAAAGATGTTAAATAAGCCGTCGAGACGAATCATGAGATTTTTTAAAAAATCTTGTTACAATTTAACAAATATCACAAAATAAAAATCAATGGTAAAAGAATACAAAAAAAATATTTTGATTGAGAGTTGCTTGATTGTTATTATTATTATAAAAAAACATCATATTATTATTAAGTTTTAAAGTATTTATATGTAGCCTATCAGAGACCTGCATTATTTTATTTGGCCCACCAAGTGATTTCAGTTGGGCATGCCTGGCTTAGACCATGGGATTAGACCAGTGATGCATAACCTTTACCTTCTAGCGGGCCGCATAAAACAAATTATCGTGGGTTCGGGCCGCAAAGAAAAAAATGATTTTAAGTACGCTCAATCCTTTTTTATACAGAACATATGTACGTTCCATGTAAAACAGCCTTAATACCGTGTAAAAAAGATTAAGTGAATTTAGATAAATGAGTAATAGGTTCCATTATATTATTTTGATCGTGTTATTTCGAAAATAAATAAGCCATGCGAAAAAAGGATTATCAGTACTTGCTTATTAAAAATCGTTTCATTGTGAAATATTTATGTTTCATTTATATGCAATTCATAAGTTTACGCATTCTTGGCCTTTTTTACTAGTTTTTTTTTTAATTTGACATAATATTTGTAAACCTGTTTCATGAACCGATTTACTCTTCTTCATTGAAGAAAAAGTTTAGTTACATTTATTAAAGAAATGTTTTACGTGAAAAAAACCTGTTTGAGAAAAAGATTTAAGGGCCGCCACAAAATTGAAAAAGCGCCGCGGTTTGTGCATCACTGGATTAGACAAACTATGTAAGTCCATACCCCCCCCCACTCAATGCCATTCGATACAAAAGACAGACTTACCGTAACACTAACTGTCCGGTTTTTTCACATTTCAACAATATAAATATAGGGCAGTGTTTCTCAAACTTTTTGGCTTACTTTTTCTGTGACCCCTATACCTGTTTTGTAGTATTGAAGTATGAGTGTAAGTAAGGAATTTTGGGACCCAAAACGAATTTCAAAAACCCAGGAATTTCGAATCCAAAATCTTAGGAATTTACGGATTTCGGAAAATGAACACCGCAAGACGTTTTTATTTAGCTCTTCTCAGACATTCCAATTTCTTAAACGTAACAATTTACGGACTTAAGAAAAATTTCCCGTTGTCCTCTTTCTGTTGAGAAACCCTGATATGGAGTATAGACTATTCAAATTTTCCAAACCTCATGTTATAATGTTTTACACATTCTTTTAACCATCCTTTCAGACTCGTTCCGAAGTTGAAGCAATAAAATGTAGGAAAGAATTATTCATTGAGGCCTCGGGTGCGGTGACTTGTGCGGACGACTCTCACGCGTGCCCTCCGCATTGAGTTTACGACTTTGCTTTTACTGCCTCGTCACGAAATAATGCGACCGTGTCATGTAAATTATTTTCATTTAGTTTGGCTGTGACAGATAGCTTGCAATTTATTCAACGATGCGAATCTATATTTCAACATTCCAAATTGATCCATGACTGATATTTCACCGACATGAGGTTTATCAGACCTGATTTTTTCTAATATTTCAATAATATTCAGCTACTGATGGACTTATCGTGTTCCTGCGTATTTGCTCTACCGTGCGTGCGTACAGTGCGATTGTTGCATTGATCCGTTCATTGCAGCAATGGGTACAACGTACAACCAAAGCAGTCTTAAGTTATATGCACCGCCGTAGAAAAATTGTATGGCAGATATACATAGATAGATTCTTAACTCCGACTTATGAGTCAATTTTTCGTTGAATATAGTATGTATGTATAAAAAAATTGTAAATGGATTCTAAAATTGTTTAATGTTTTCATTTATAATAAACGATTCATTCATATATGCAAATGGTTGATATCGTTGTAAAAAATCTAGCGAATGGTAAAAATGCATTAGCAACTATGTACACTGTCATATGTAAGTTTGTTTTATTGTTTAATGATAATTCTTTTAAAAATGATTAATATAATTTCAAAATCAGTTGAAAATAAATGGAGTGCTTTGCTAAAAGACATTTTTTGTCAAAATTATTAAAGACAATGACTCGACCACAACTTTTCAGATTGCTTCTCATTAATAAGACAACATTCGTATGCTCTTTCATCTTAGCGCAGCCTAGCGGTTAAAAATACTATTTACACATTATTATATTATTTAGATATTTTTCAGCATTTTCTTTACCGACTCTTACTCATTCTTTGCATGTAACCATCGACTATCTGATCCACCTTTATTGGATCTACTCATCGTGCTTATATACTCTGTAACATTTTTCTCTGGGCCACACTTCCTATTATAAGCAGTTTCTTCAGACTATTAAATATATTTACAACACTACCTGTATGCCATATCATTTAACCATTTTTTTGTTGTTCATATTTTAATTTTGTTTTACTATCTCTCATTTGCATTTCATATAATAATTTCAAATAAACAAAGTATTGAGAATAATGTCAGGAAAGAGTTCATATTTAACAAATGACATTTATAATTATTTTGTAGATAGTAAGTATAAAATAAAGAAACTTCCCACAATAAATGATTTCAATCAGAGTACCGGAGGGCTTTGCAAATATCAAAACTTCGCCGTAGTCTCGGAACACAAATAATTTGCAAAGGATACAATAAATTTATAATCACTGTGAAACATTCGATAGGTTCGAAATGGCACCGCTGGAGCCAGTTCATTGAAAGTCATAAATGGTCTTTACTTGCAGTTTCACAATATTGCCCACTTTATGGTGGCTAGGGATAGTAATGCGATTTATCTAAGGAACTTTATTGAACGGATAAGAGTTTTAAATTTAATATTTTATTGAAAGAATTTCAGAAGAAGCATTTTTCTATATGTATTGCTAATATCTAATGTAATAATAAAATTGATAACTCTATATAGGATGTGTTTCTCACTCGTGAAACTTGGTCGTTCAAGCGACTGAATAACAAAGATACATTTTTTTTTATCATGTCCGCTCCTAATGTGGAGTTTCTCAAAGAGAGTAGGGGTTGAAGGATTAGGCTAGGACAGGAATAGTCGTTAGCTAATCGCTCTCACTACGACTTTTTTTAGTATATGATGGATGGGAGAGTGGAATTCAAGACATAACATTCATCCATACCTTTGAACATAAATCCATTCGTTTTCGAATAATAATGAAAGTTATATTCGTTAATCTATCTACCTAGCTATATTTTTTCTGATTTCTTTAGCCAAATATACTATCGTAATTTTTAGCAGTGTACCATAAAATAATAAATGTTTAAACTCCATTCTGTATTTTTTTTGAATGATATTGCAACAAGTGAACAATTTTATACTGAAACGACAAATTTTAATAATTTTATTACATGCAAAATACTGAAACAAAAATTAAGTTAAATTAGTAATTTCCACGTCCATGTTTTTTAATAGAGTGGACATTTTTTTACACAATATAACGCAAGGAGTGCGCAGCAATGCGATTTCTTATTGCTAAATATTTAATAAAGAGAGTAAAAAAAATATTTTACTGCAAACAATAAGAAATACAATGATATGACACGAAGTAGGATCCGACTGAATCGTAAAAAAATGCCTGTTTTACTGCAACAAAGAATGTTGTCGTGAAAAAATCATGCTCCGCCAAATAATTTCCCCCTGATGAAAGGACATTCCCAGAAAATGTATTTATGTGTCTGCTTTGCCAGTTTCCACAGCCACCGACGCATTTTCACTCTCTCGCAATTCTAATATTTCACATCATATGCGGTAGATATATTATATTATATTATATTGTAAATATCTCCTGGCTTCTGAGAGCATTTTTGTGTTTCAATATAAAATGAGCCTACCGCGTACCTGGATTTTTTTCTATTTTCCCACCATACTTTTATATAATATCTCACTCATCAATACGTATACACATAAAATATTATTTTTTTACTAAGAAAATTATTTCTGTGTAATAATCGCATATTTTTATTAAAGTCCACCTGTCTCTCTGATATAATAATATTAACATTTATCGTACATACTGATTCTACTTTTCTGAATATAAACTGATTTGACGCAACATTGCTTTGAAATTAAACTGTGAAATATCATACAAGATTCTCTTAATTATTTTCAGTTATAAATAAAAATACCAATAAAAATATCTTTTTAATTATTCTTTTGAAATCTTTTTAAATTTATTTTTGCATTTTTTTACTTTCAGTTGAAAAGAAAAATGTATCTAATTTATCAATCTTTTTTCAAATTTCATTATTCAAATAAATTATATATTTCCACCGTGATTTTAATTGAACACCATAATTAATTAGTTAACTTCAATGAAGTGGTTATCAAATTATCAGCGTATCCAGGGACTTCGAGTGGATGGAAAGATGATACAAGTATATATTTCATAACTCCGTACATACATATATTACTTTTCTAAGATTTCAAAATTGAATAATCAAACCAGTAAAATATTTTTTTTCCTGGAAACTTAATGTGCCTGGGTAACTGAGAGTTAACAATTATTTTAACATTTGGTTCTGCGTGTGACAACCCTGTTTGCGACAGGATAGGATTTCTTCCAATCAGGCCGTAACTCTGCGAGAAATGACAAAGTCACCGTCCCAATAGTCTTAAGGGATGAACGTCGACCTCGGTCGGATTCAGAGTCAAAATGTTTCGACCGGATTATTGTAGGTCGGATTATGCGAAGAGGGATTATCAATTTGAGGCAAAGGATTATTATTAAGATGATTGAAACGCTATATATCATAAAGGTGACTTTTTCCGTTATACCAAATGACTTCGCGTCAATACTTCTTTTCGGCTTGATTTTTTTTATTCTACTTGAAATTTATACAATACTTATTTTGTTCTCTTTTTTTCATGATATCTCATTGGTAGACGTCACATTTTACAGCAATTTAACATAGCATTTTTTTCAAAAATAATATACCTCTCCTTAATAATGTTTTTTTTTGTTGATTAAATTGGCATTTACGTAATATAACTAGACTAGACTACAGTATAGTTCTAACGAAAGCATACGCCGAAATAGCTATAAACTTTAGAAAAAAAAAACAATAGTTTAGTATTGATCGCATTTCCATTTTTCATTAGTCGTTTAGTTAGTGCGGATATTAATTTCCTATTATTAACCGTATCGTAATTAACAATCGTAACGCGACATACCCGAACTGATTTATTACGTAATTACATACTATATATAATAGAATACATCCCTTGTTTGTCACTGCAAAGATAAAATAATTGCATTTGAATGTTCAAACATAATTATTATAATACGCATACACAGCTTGTACATTAGTCGCTTGTGTCGAACAACATTAAACTTCACTAAACCGTAGCATCACTAAATTAATATGCTTTAGCACTAACATCCCATCGTACTGCGCGGTGGGGCGCATTACCTGCTCGCTCTCTCACAGATAGCTATTTGACGAATTCATTAAATTGATAATAAGTGCGGAATTCGCGGTGATCCATACAAATTGTAACTAAACTATCGGTACACAGTCTCGCTTGCAAGGTGAGAGTAATGAACTGTTTGAACTTTTCATAAAACATTGGTATCTGTATCAAAAAGACTTTCTGGCAGCGATATTTTTATTTTCTCTTCCAAAACGATCAATATATCGAGAAACAATCATGAATTTTGTATTTTGATGAGAATATTTTAAATTTATTATTAATTAATTTATCACGTTCTCACATTTTCATCCCTCGCGT
Source organism: Himalopsyche anomala (assembly GCA_031772345.1). NCBI lineage: Eukaryota > Metazoa > Arthropoda > Insecta > Trichoptera > Rhyacophilidae > Himalopsyche > Himalopsyche anomala. The sequence continues at coordinate 27,740,481 of CM062830.1, read as the reverse complement.
TATAATTTAGAGTACAATATTGGAGAAAACAAATAAATAACGCAAACTTTTGAACCGTTATAATTTGAACATTATTTTAAATAATGATATTTTACCGAAAAGTAAAAATACCACAACCTTTAAATGCACATACAATGTGTACATCTTTTTGTATCTAACAATAATTTATAATCATTTTTAGGGTGTTCACTGTCAATAATTGGTGGAAAAGCATTATATTAATAAAAACAAAATATTGCCTAATGATTACCATTACTCACCACTTTAACTTTATTACTCTTCGATGATCTTTGAAATTACATGTTGGAGGTGTTAAGAATTTTAATTTGTGTTAGTCACTTATTCATAATTTCTACTGTAATTTCAAATTCTTTTCAATGCCAATGGTTTATTACACCATCGGATTTAAATTTGTTTTTGTATAAATGGCACTGATAAATTATATTTCTTATCAATTGACAATGCTCGCCATGAGCGAACCTGTCCTGATCTTTATAAAGTGGAAATAAGTACAAAGGAATATTGTGTTTTTCTTAATAATTTATGAAATAAAAAATACAGCTTCAATCAAAAATTGAAACCACATGTCACATTATCCTCTCCATTTTTTGTTCGTACGAACAAAAAAATGAGAAAATCTTTAAAAGATACGTTAGCTTTCGTATCATATGGTTAATACATTGAATATTCATTTATAGCTTCGAGCAACCAAAAATGTGCGATGGAATATGTATATTAAAATATCTGTGTTAACAATATTAATAAATGTATTATCAACATTTTCACACAAACTAATTACTAAGAATAGTACCGATAGTAATTAACAATTCATTTTTATTACGAATTAAAATATATGTATTTTTCATGATGCAATTTTGTTTTTTAAATATATTATAAAAAACGGTACAAAAACAATTTACCATTCATCGGTCGTGTTTCGTGATGCGAGCTAGACGTGGGAAATGTAGTTTTGGAACAAAGCGGCCAATGTGTACAAGAGATAATGTAACTCCGCGAATTTTCCTTTTGACATGTAAATCGCGTTCACTTGATTGGATTTCCAACGGTCAACTTTTTGTTTGCACCGGCACACACCGCACGCCATCTAATCTGAAACAAACGAACCGCTCGCAATAACGCTTCAAATGGGTGAACTTTTTTAGAATAGAATAAAACTATGTACCTGCCCACTTACCTGGAATGTTGTAATTCGCTACGCTTTAAAAGCGAGTAGTTTCGCGGAATTTATTTTTGAATTTTCATTGGAAAATCCCGCCGGTATTTGTGCTGGGATTTTAATCGGTACCCTTCCTAAAAATAGTTTTTTTGAGTGGCCCTTTTTATTATCAAACAACTGAGAAGATTTTGTAACTCTCTATCTTGTCGGGATACTCTTTGTGCAAAGGATTTTTTTCCCGCAAAGTAGTGAACCGAATTTTTAACACAAAAATTATTAACTTATTTTACTTTTAATTAAAAAACACTCGTATCCTTTCTTTTTTTAAATAAATTAAAAAAAAAATCATTCTTGTTAAAAACATTTCAGACGGCTACAGAAGAAAAGTTTGCAATTTCTAAATTCTTTATTATAAATTTAAATCCATGTGCGCTCCCAATGTGGAGCATTTGACTTAGTAGTAGTAGGGATAGAAGAATAAGACCAGGACAGGACTAGTGGTTGACTATATTATATAATATTTCCTAAATCATGTATTTTTTTAACGTCAATTGTTCATCATACGTTAGCATAATCGGCAATGCAAGAATCGTTTTTTTTGTAATTAATAAAAAAAAGTATTTTTTACTCTTCTTGCATATAGATATTCTTACACGTAAATATATGGATCTTGCTGTATTTTTAAGGATATAATTTAAAAGTTTACTATTTTCAAAAAAAGTAGAAACAGTCTTTTGTCAGTCTCCGAGAACCGAGAAAAGATGAAAAAAGTCGTTAATATGTAGATTTGTCTGTCGTTAAAATGCTTTCAAATATTGGAAAAAACCTTTTTTACAATTATACTTCAAATATCATCTCTCTTTTTCCAATCAAACGAATAGAGTATCCACTTAACCCAGACCCTTTTAAAATTATATCTTTTCGCTCAGAGACGGGAATGCTTCGCTTTTCGTATAATAATCATTCGCTTTTTTTTCTTTTTAATAAAACTAAGCTGTTTTATTTGTTGTTGATAAAAAAACATAATTGTAAAATATCTTTTATAACTTTTACAATGGGAATGACCTTTGATATTATGATAGTCATCACTCAAATAATTCAAAAGAATTGGTGGACGTTTTTAAAGATTTTAGACACTCTCTATTACATTGGCAATCTTTGTAACATAAATAAATACGTCTCTCGTAACTGCACATTTGAATCACATAATCGATGTATCCATCATGGAAATCGAATCCTTGGCCGCTCAATCGACTTCAACATAAGCTCAAATACGTTAGCCGCTAGTCTACAGTACCGTTATTTTCATAATACACCATCGCGTAAGATGTATTTTAATTGTGAGTGCTTAGACACAGTTTTCAATAATTTGACTCAATTCCGATGCGAAAAATACATTTTTTTAAATTGAATCGGCATATAAATTTGGCAGCGATAACTTACTGAAAATGACAGCTGACATTTGACGTTTCGATTCTACCGATTAGAGTGTCTCGGCTCAATTATTCCTGGACAAACATGTCAATAAGATCTTACTCGTCATTTTTTCTTGAAAGCTTACTGCAAGTTTTGATAAAACGTCGCTTGACAATTCCTGTACGTAATGTCGTTTTTATATCAGTTCGGACTGTAGAAAAAGTATTTATTTTTTAAGCCCGAAGTCGAGACAGATTTTTTCTAAAGCGATAAATAAAAAAAACGACTAACTGCCTCAAACAAACGTATCACAAATAAACTTTATTTGTCTCATAAACGAATGCGTTAAACTTCTCTATGACAAAGAAAATAAATGTAGATAGGTGCTCAATGTTTCATTTTCCTAGCTCTGATGGTAACTAATTCAAAAAAGTATTAACTTCCACGATGATTATGTAATCTAATGAGATGAAAAGTGAAATCGGCGGTCAGACTAACTTTATTGACTTTTCACGTCATTATCATCATTTAGTATTGTGCCACACTTATAATATGGCATTTTATTCTAATAGCCAATACTATGAACTAGTCACACCACTTGTCTGCTCATTTCTGTCTGAAAAATCCCAAATATATATAATCCTCCGTCTCAGCAGAAGTTGTTTACTCGCCCAACCTCTTCTTCATCTTTCTTATTTTTCTGATAGAAAGATGAAGACTAAGACCAGAAAAGTCAGCCAGTTACTCTCACCATGCTTTGTTGTTAAGATTGGATGATTGGCATTGGGATTGGGAGTGAGTTACAGACTCAACATCATCAGACAATCCATAGCGTCTAACGCAAATCTATACATAAATTTCATTGAGGAAGCATTTGTAACGGGAATATCACTATTTAAAATCACAGCGTTGGAAAATACATTTCTTTTCACATATTTTTTTTCGTACAATTATTTATTAGAATTACCATTTGTTTCACGAGTCCATAAATTTAGTCAGTCTGCAAAGTATAACGATGAAATTTATAACAATAACGCCGATAGATGCACAATAGAAATCATTTAGTACGCCCAAGTCGATTAATATTGCAACTCCGACTCGTGATAATGGATGCGGTGAGTGATTCGCCAGAGCCTCCCGCAGAGTGAAGTTAGGGAGTACAAGTTAGGGCAGACAACGCCTCGCCTAAGAGTGAAGTTTGTTTTGTCCCTCGGTGGGAGTGACGAGTGTATCCGGGATACCTCTTAAAGTGTCAATTAAAATGTTCTGAAATTTTATAAAAAAAACATATTATGTATCACATAAGCCTAATGATACATTAAATTGTAATACCGTTAGTTATCATAATATTGTCTTTTATCTAAATATCGAATCAAATTCAACGTATTTTTAAAACTCATTAAAAATACTTTTTATCAAAAACCTTCTTTTAATGTCCACACTGTAGCTTATTCATACAGTAAAATACCTTTAAAAACATTAGGAGATATTTATTTTCTTCATCTTTGAACAACTGTAAAATATAATTTTTAATTTCGACTAAAGGTGCTCGATGGAATTTCAATTTCAAATTTGAATTGTCTGAATGCTGTACTCTTCAAGTACATTCGTGCTCTTGATAAAACTTGAAGATGCCGAAAGGTGAAACCCGGCTCGTTAACGTCAAGATTAATGGAAGAGTACAGCACTCAGACAATTGAAATTTGAAACTGTAAAATAATTTATAATATTATTTATGAGAAATAAAACAAACACTTTAAAGTAATAAATTAAATCTTACCATGAGATCTTTAGCATGAAAATAAGCTTTCCGTGCATTCTCGTTTACTGTCAGCTTTTATTTAAAAATTGAAGAGGAACTTATTTTTAAAGTTGACACGCGAAAAATTTGTCAGTTCAAGACCTCATTTAGGTGCAAAAAAAAAATTTTGTGGTCAATTTTAGACATTTAATTTAACGAATAATGTAAAATTTCTTCAACTTATGTCGAGCCATTTTATGAAAACTATGTTGTTAAGCTAATTATTTCAAAAACATTTTATTCAAAATGAAAACTTTTGCTTTGTTGTATGATTAACTTTCCTTTAATTGCCTCACTGACTGGGTAGGGTATTGGGTCGATTCACTGGCACCGCTCGCCGGAACAAACTTGTTTCCAATAATTTATCATCGCATCATATTTAATGTGCATCGATTTATTCGAATACTTACTGTTTTGATGACAGGAAATATCACATTTATATATATATTATTGGTAAATATCATCGTAAAAAAACATTATGCAAAAAAACATAGTTTTGAACTTGTGGGTTGATTTTAAATATTTATATTAAAACATTTTAAAATTCATAAGTTTTTGACAATAAATGCGAGCTTTTTCTCCGGACGAACAATATAACGTTTTAATTTTCGTATATTTTTTATTGATATGTTTGTCGTTTTATCACTTTCAAAAAATGAAAAACACTCTTTAGTATGTACTCATCCCACATTTATTTAATATAACCAGGACCGGTTTCGCTCATTGCGAGCATTTTCAATTGTTGATTAATCTGTTGAAAATGCTTCTGATCGTATTAAATAAATGTGGAATTTTATTTCTTGTTGTTTTACTTTTTGAGCTTTCCTAGTTTTGTTACAAGTCTTACCTGTTTACGATGTATTTTATTCCCTCGCGTTCTAATTTTTTTGTAGAGGCATCGATTCATTCGTCTAAATATATTATTATTATCCACGTGTTGAGCTGTTATTTTGTTTTTTTATTTTTTTATGTACCTGTGGATCGAATCGAGTTCCGCTCCTCGGGGACAAACAATGTAATAAATATGGGGCGATATTAATTGGACGTTCCTGGAAACCAGATACAACCAATCCTTTTTTACGCCATTCAATGGTTCCAAAAATTGATGTGTATAAAAAATCGGTAAAAAAAGTCTTACTTTCATATTATTTGAAAAGTTGGTTCCAAAAATCAAAAAATCGCGCAAAAAGCATCAAAAATGTGTGAAAAACTAAAATTTGCTCGACAAATTCGCAAAAAAATGTTTTATTAATTTCTTTATTTAAAAAAAATACAACCAGAAAAAGAAGTTTACAATTGCATTCACCTTTTAATATAGGAGTTATTCACTGCAGTCACTATCGGTTGTTAAATATAATCGTTCGCAATTATTTGAACAAACTTATTGAATTTTGCTTGAATTTGAATTTTGCTCTGAAGAGTTTGTTGAAATACTGTTTTTCCTAGATGTTTGAGTCGATATTTTTTACATTGTTTTGTTGGTTTGTTTTGTTGTTAAATATATTCCGTTATAAGTTTTTGGTGTGTTCATCATGCAATTCTCAGTCTTGTGTCTCAATTTATTTTGAAGTTTTCTATCACGCCTAACGTTAGGATAGTTGGACATTTTTAATCCTTCTTGAATTGTTTCAGCTTTGAATGTTTTCGAGGTTCCTTTGTATCCTCGTCACTACTATTAGCCCTAGCAATGTCTATAAAGTCTTCGCCGTTTAGCATTTGGTCGATTAGAATCTCGTCAATATCTTTAAGAGTAGTGTTGAAGTCTTCATCATTTACGGTGTTGGTACGGACGCACATCTAGAGTACATTTATTTAGTAGATCTAAAACATATTTAGCTCTCTGTGTTTAGATAAAATTTATGACCGAATCGTGCTATATAAGGAATTCAATAAATGTATTTTAACAAGTTTCATAGCAGAGTCCTCACATAACATTATTTGGTGAAAGGTAACCATTTTTTGCCATATTTTCTGTAAAAAAAATAGCGTAACAATGATTAAATTGTGTAAAAAAGAAACGGGACGTCCAAAAATCGTGCAAAAATCAAATAAAAAGATTACTGCAATTTCTGTGCAGTAATCTTTTTATTTGAAATTAACTCGCTTTCATTTCTACGCTTTAACTAATTTAAAAAGAAGAAAAAAGTACGTATACATATTTAAGATGATCATAATTAGTTATAGTTACGCTAATCGTGAGCATTTTTGTACATTTTGTATTATCGTCAAGTTGAAATAATAAGGATGAGCGAGGAGGAAACGGGATCGACATACGAGTATCGATTTCCAGTATCGACATTCTGCCACCAAACTTTATAGCATCATCGACGCAAATCACCGTGAAAACTTAACGTGACGCGATAAGCCGAGCCGGCTCGCGATTCTTCATTCACCCGTAAAATGTGTCAATTAAATCGTGCTATCTCTGTTTGTGGCGTGTTCGCACGCTGTTCTCTTTCCCTTTCACCGCGTGACGCCGGCTCGTTTCTCGTCTCTCGAGGGGTTATCCGACACCGTGTATCATATTTGTATCCATATTACGATACGGGTGAGTGTCGACACTTAATCAGAACCGAATTATGATCATGTTAAATAAGCCCGTACAATAAATAAGCAATATTTGGGTAACTGTTAACAAAACAATATACATTCATTGTGTTGTAAAAATTTGAGAAGTACGTAAAATTTTTGTTATCATCAGATTTACTCATTAAATTCAGGACAGTTTTCAACTATCAAAAATGATTTTCATTTGACACAATTACTGTTTTATAAAATGTTGATTTAAACTTTGTAAAAAATGTAAATAATGTATCGTATATTTCAATGTCAGCTTTGCAATTGTTTTTAATTAAGAAAAATCTCATCAAAAATTGAAGAATACTGTAAAAATAGATTAAAAATTATATCGCTTCAAACGTCAAATTTTAATTGTAAAACATTTCGTCGTACTTGTTTATGATTTGTATGATTATCACACACCAACTGTTTTGTACACCTTATATTATACAAATGCGCAAAACCGGTCCTGGTCGTTGATACATTGTAGAATAAGTAGAAATAATATGTTTTTTATAAATAAAAACATAATACTTTTACGCTAAGAATTTATATCCGTGTTGATACTGATTTAAAAAAATATATTTACCAATGTTACATTCATAATATCTCTGTTTGACACTCTCGATACGCAAGTTTGGTTTTGAAATTCTATTGTTTAACGATTAAATCCTTCCCTGGTTGAGCCGAGATGGGAGCGAAGTGTGAGGTAGAAAGTGTATGCAAAGGCTGTATTTTACCCGCATGCCGATGTAACCTTCTCTAATTAGTGGTTCAGGATAAAGTTTTATTTATTCTTAAGCTGCAACACCAAAACAACCACAGTGTAGCAATTAATTGTAATGATTTATGGGATTTAAGATGCTGCAGACCACCATCTGTGTTCTTTATACTCTTCCATTATGGTATTAAGAATACGCGCTTGGCAAAGAAAATCTCTTTCAAGCTTTTGTATTATCTTTCATGTAGAATACAAAAGTTTACGCGTGTTCTACATATGTATATCCGAATAACAAGTAAGACTCAATTATAAGTATTTATTGAAGGATTATCACTGCATTTATCGTGTACGTTCAATACCAATGCATTATTTTTTATTTTAAAAATCAAGCAGTTTTTGTACTGATTCTACATTATTCTTTTTAAAACACAATCCGTTTTTCTCATCGCGGAAATTATCTACCGATGAAATAAATAACTCCGTGTCGTTATATATTTCATCAGTTGAAAATGCTCGCGATAAGCGAAACCGGCATGTATCCAAAGTACAAAATTAAACACTATTAAGTAATTTGACTGACAAAACAATGTTAGGCCGAATCCATCGAAAATAAAAACTCATCGGAATCATAAAAATCAAACAGTAATTGAAAATTGACGAGGGTTACAGAATGGTGTTTAACAAAGAACTGGTTATAAAGAATAGTTGATTCTTTTAAATATTATGTTGATCGTTAGTTGTTGAGGTTTTTTTAGTTTTGATGCAATCGGTATTTCTGGCTTATTTATACCATGTCCTTTTTGTATACATATTACCTAATTAAATAAGATCAAAAACATAAATCTATTTGCCTCAAAATGACATTACGTAGTCTTCGTCGCAACAAACAGTATTGCATCATTCTGGTTCAGCTTCACAATGTCAAATGAATCACTTCAATTCAAAACACCAGAATCAAATCAAATAACCAGATTTTTTTAATACCTTGAATGAGTATGATTATTAATTTTGTACATTTTCTCATTACCAATCCAAGGTCAGAAAAAAATTAGCAAAATTAGATTAATGACTGATTGTGGGCATCAACAAATAACGAAAAATAGGTGAATCGCTAATCTACTCGTATCATTTTGAACATTATTTATTTGGTTGACCATTTAATCGTAGAATTCACGCCAACATTACAGATTCTATCTCAATTTCAAATGAATACTTTAAATATTCGGTTGGATTGTAGGCTGAAATTGTGTGATGAGTTTTTTGTGTTTTTGCTGGGCCTGTGAGTTTTCAATAATATTTTATTGAATTTTGAATATGTAGGCTTTCACATTATAAAAAGTGGCAACAAAAGTTTCTAATATAATGAATAGGAAAACCGATAGGCAGTATTAAATTTTGATTCATTCGTCGAATGAATGAGCACAATTGTATCGGTCTGCCGTGACAGACGAAGCGTACATATAATATGTTTGATCAATTTATTCAATTGTCAATGAATTGATGAGAATCAAATGGAAAATTTGAATCTTGGAAATTTGGTGAAGCGAGGGATCGCAAAATAGACAGCAAATGATGGAAACAAGATTAGTGGCGCGTCGCGACTCTTTTTCCGAAATACAACTTTTCGGAGAAATAATTTCAAATACATTTTCTCAATTGAGTTTTGCTTGCCTCGCTTTCTAATATTTTTCATACATTCCGAAGAAAATCAGCAGGAATTTGACAATTTTCATCAGTGGCGAATCCAGAAATTGTCCCAGGAGGGGGCTATTCAATTTGAAAATAAACATGATACATAAATAATACTTTAATAAATAGATGATTTAAAAATAATATATCTTTAAAAAAATAGTCGATACATAATTAAGTATGTACATCATATATGGGCAACCACCGGCCCGCCGAGCTATTTCGTCCGGCCCTGATTCATCTCGGCGAAGCATTAGAGAAATAAATTAATAGTTTTAGGGAGGGATTAAATAATGGAGATGACACGGGCGCTTGAAGTGGTTCCACTCTACTAGTTCATGATCACCACCATATAAGAAATAGCAACGTGTTTTATTTAATTTAATATTACTTTATGATGTTTAATAATTTGGTCCGGCCCTTGACTCGGAGACAGAATGATAATTTGGCCCCAGACCTGGAAAAGGTTGCCTATGCCTGATGTACATATTCTATAAAACATAGTAAACTAAACAATTAAAGAGCCCATTACACAATAAAGTTTTAATTAATTATAAAAAAGGAAAATAAACCCCCTCCTTGGATCCGCCAATGATTTCTATTTTAGTGGAATGAAATGAATGTTTCAACATTTTTTATTTCAAATAATCATCTTTCTTTTTGGTAGTTTAAAAAAAACTTTAACCGTATTTCAAACACATCTCACTACTGAGACCGCAGGTCAGCAACACTTCTAAAATTTATTTTGCAACATATTTTTCATGTAAGACAGGCAATAAACGCATTTCTTTAATTGGTGTATATATCGTTGAAAGATTTATTTTCCTCGCCAGTAAAATAAGTAATCTTTATACTTTCGATGGTTTCGGCGGTAACTTTGTGGAAGTTCATTTTAACATAAAATTTAAAATCTCCTTGCTTCCCTAAAAAGGAAAAAAACCCAAACTCCATTTTGTAATTTCATAATTTAAATGTTAGAATCAATCTTGCTTCATTACTTAAGCAAATTTTGCGATAGTAAGTCTGAGGATGCCTCTGAAACAGGCGAAACACTTGTCACAGTTAGTCGCACAATACGTGGAACAATCAAAGTTATTTTAAATTTTATATTAAGTAATCTTTAGTTCGGAAAATATATCAACATTATCTGTTTCATTTCTCCCATCACATTTTAGTGCTGGACGGGAAAAGGTAGGATATTTAATTATTATGAGTATATTATTGTGTTTCAACCAACTGTTACATGTTTCCTCTCACTGTGAAAGAAACCTTGTATGTTGTTTAAAGTGACAATTTCCTTCCATGGAATTTAACATATAGCTTCGAAAATGTTTGTTGCGGTATATTAACATTGAAAAATTGGTTTCGTATCGGTGGCCTGAATTCAATACCTGCTTATTGATTACCTGTCAAATTCATTATCACGGTAATAAATCGAAAGACATTTATTAACGTACGCTTATGTATTATCATATAAGGAAGACATATTGACACCCTCCCCCAAGAGGGAACGTAAATAATAGTAGCAGCAAATGCTACAAGCACTTTGTTCATACTTCACCCAATTTAAACACACTTTAACTGATTATTTGATCAGTTTAAAATCGACATTGTTGTTGTTATGCATTGCTGACAACATCATTCTGTAGTTAAAAGTATCAACTGGCCAAAAATTGGACTAAATAATGATCAAATAAATATTAGCTAATTTTATTATGAGACTAATTCTGAGTTCTTAACGAAAGACACGTTTTACCGTCTGTAAGCATAATGTTTGTGCTTAAATATAGACCCTGACAAAGCATTCGACCATACTAAGCATAAAATACTGTTCTTTTGATGAATCTAATTGTTCGAAAACATACGGAAGAATAAAAAATATGTTTTCCCTACAACCAGAAAGCTCAGTTTACTGAGAGTTGTTATCAGACGAACGAGTGCCACAGGAATGTCTCTATATCAATTTCTAACATTTTATAAGATACTCGAATTCAATATTTAACGAATTAATCGATGATTATTTCCAAAAACGGTTAAAGATTAATTCTAGATTTTTTTTTAAAATACTTCGAACCACTACTAGCAGACATTGCCGAAATCCTGCAATTTTAACGCTTTTAATGCGATACACAAATAGGCTTTCCGTTAATTTGTAAAAAAAAATAGTAAACCTTTTAAAATACTTCGTTTGCCGTTTTAAATAAGACTGAAGCTCAGATTATGATAACGAGATCGGCAACGATACGGCGACAAGTACTGAAACATGACGTCTGCAATCGAGACAATTTGTCGTTGGAAAATTTAGTACCCGATCGAGAGCAATAAGAAAAAATATAATCAAATGTATAATGTTATCAAACTCAATATCGTTGGTGACTAAGCGACATTAGTTTTTACTGCTCATATCTTCTAGCTTTCAAGAAACCGATCTTAAATGTTTTTCAATCACAAATTCGTGCTTTTGATGTTGTCAAAGATAACGCAACAAAAATATAAATTAATTACCATCTTATGCAGTGTGAACATATATAAAGAGATCTCAAATTCAATTTGAATCGTTCAAACTATGTACATTCACACAAGTTTTGTCACTAGCGACCCGAGTTTCGGCATCGTCATGCGTTCAAGTGCATGGATGAACTGAGAGATCTCAAGTAATGAGTAGCGTCTTAAATAATATATATTACCGTATTTCATCGATTATAAGACGCATGTTTTTTACTATTTTGGTGTCTCAGAATTCAAGGTGCGACTTTTATAATCGATGGCGTATAAAATGACACCGTGTAACGTTTTTATTTTATTCATGGTAAATAAAAATAACGGTGGGTTTTGCAACCGATGATATACGGTATATACATACATATATGTATCCATATTGACAATTAATGCAGAATATTCAATGGTGTTATAAAAACATAATTTTGTAAAATAGTTGTACCGTGCTGTATTTAACCTGGTGGCCTGCCCTTTTAAGCAGAGCAGGCGTAATTATAATTCTCTAATGAAGTAAGCGAGTGAGTACAGACCTACTTTGTTTTTATTTATGCGTTTTATAAAATGGCGCTTAAACGAGTCGCAACTCGCAATCACAATATTTTGTAGTCGCGCTGGTAGCTCTCGACGACGTCCCGCCCAACTGAGTATGTAAAATTATTATCCTCTGGCTTTCGTGACAAAGCAGATTATACAAAAAACATACATGTATTGTGAAATAAAAGCGCTGGATAAGTGGTTTAGCAGTCACGAAAGCATTACACTGTAGACTTTAAGCCCGCGATTCTCCAGAAGCATCACTGTTCATTGTTTGACAAAAAATTAAAAAGATCTTCTTATATTCCTTTATAAATTTAGTGCGAGAATAAATCGCGTGGACGAAATATTATATTGACAAGATAATTTCTTTAGTATTCTTTAACATTGTGTTGACGCTGTTACCAATTGTTCCAATCATTTATTATAAGAATAATATAAAATAAAATAACTTAGATTATTCCACGTATTGTGTTACAAACTGTGACACGTGTTTCGTCTCTTTCAGAGGCATCCCCAGACAACTACTTTTGCAAATGCTTGCTTAAGTACAAATGATTTTAATTTGACTATTCTGATATCTATATATATAAAACAAAGTGGGGTTATTTACACCACGTATATCTCGAGAATTAGACCACGGATTTCAATGATCTTTGCTTTATTAAATTCGTATGGGTCTAGAATAGCAGAATAAGCATTAAAACATCGGAAAAATATCACGGAAAAGAAATTATGAATAAAATAAATTTCTCCATACATTTCGTATTTTCGAAATTTCCAAATCGAACGCGGAACATGACGTTGATGCTGTTTGCGGTTAATACACTAGGTGGCGTTGATTGTAAAATTAATATTTTCATACAGTTTTTAAATGAGGAACAGCTTGAAGTTATGAAAATGTCGTTGTATGCTGATTTCATACACTAGATGGCGATATTTCCAAAATTCATTTGTTTCATACTTTGAATTAGAGATGTTCCGACGAACTTGGCTGTGTCAGAATTTCGAAACTAAATCTTTAATATCCATTTAAAAAAAAAACTTTTAGGAATTTATGTCCCATGTTCATCACTGTCGCTAAAATATATACTGAAATATGAAAAGACGAATGAAAGTACATAAAATCAGAAGGTACGTAAAAAAAATCAGTATACTTTTCATGAATATTATATTGTTATAGAATACTATCAAATCATTATTTTATTTTTGATCCCCATATACAGTCAATCCTGTTTTTATGCGGTTTGTTTATGCGATTTCGAAGTAATGTGGTTTTTTAGAAATGAATTTTTTTAAATGTACAATATTTTACGATATATAAAAATGTTAAATATTACATCGAAAGCATATATCGTTGTATTTTGGATAGAATAGAGAGAATCATAAACACAACCGGCATTTGAAAAAAAATGCGATTTCGGACTGTTTAAATCATGTTGCATCTGCCATCGCTGAATTAAGTCCACCTACTTAGGTGTGTTACAGTCGATGAAACCATTGAAACATCGGCAATATCAGCTGAAATGATTACTTTAGCACATGAACTTGGCGAAGAAAGGTTTGATACCTTTAGCGAAAATTATATCGACGTATTACTTACAGATAAAGCTATAAGTGACGAAGATGTCAATAATTTAAATTTAATTATTGACAAAAAACCAGAAGATAATGACGAACTGAAAGAAATTCCAGTTCCTTCACTGCGAAAATAAATGAAGAAAGTCTCCAACTTTTCATTAAATTAGAAGATCATTTCTTTCTAAATGATTCATATTCTGATCGCGCATTCAAGTTTTAACGATAACTTTAAAAAAATTATATATGGGTATAACAAACTGCATAACCAATTAATTATCGAAAAAGAAAATCTGAACAAACTCTGATCACTAATTTCATTGTTAGAAAACAACTATAGTTTTATGAAATTGATGCGCATACTATTTTTTCCGAAAAAGAGTGACCACATGCTTTAAAACACACATAGAATTGTCATACAGTGACTATTTTTTAATATTTTAACGCCGTGGTTTTCCCCTAATTTTCTTATACTTTGCGATTTAGTGTATATTTTAACTCGCTGTTTCAAAGTTATGCGGATTTTAAAATTTAAGTAACGCACCCCACTTTTTCTATGGAAGTCAAGTTTTTTATGCGATATTTCGTGGAACCCATATACCGCATAAAAACAGGATTGACTGTATAACTGTTTGTATGTGTGGAACATTAAACAAAAAAATTTTTTTTTTTTTCTAATGAAAGATAATCTCATAAATATAATATTGAAGATTTGGAAAATGTTGCGTTCTTTGTTATAATGAGAATTTATATCATTTCGTAATATAAAAAATATGAAAATTTAGAATGAACTTTCGTAAAATTATAAAAAGATTTCTCCAAGCATTTGCTGACTATCTGTAACGGCCGTTTTCCTGTCGACGAATCGAATGGATTGATTTCGTTTCTGCCGAATTTTTGCAATTTTGTCTCATCGAAGGACAATCAACAAAGTGTTCCTGAATATCATTGCTAATCACAAACATCATAATTGGTTGAGTGAACGAGCAATTCTTGCAGCAAATAACATAGATGTGGATCATTTCAACTTCACAATTCAAAATCAAATCGTTGGTCTACTGCATTCCTTTAAATATATCGACTGTGCCACGTGAATAGCATCATTTCAATGTAATTAAAATAGTTTTCATTTTGAATTTTGCACATTTATTTAACTTAATTCATTTTGAGTATTCATTTAAACTAAATTTAATTCAGCCAACACAACATTTATTGATTCTGAGGCGGTACGAAGTTCGTCGGGCCAGCTAGTATTATAATAAAAATCAAATAAAAATGGGAGCCAAGGAGGGGATGATAGAAAAACAAACAAACGATAATGTTAATACAAATGACATTTAAATTAAGAAATGATTAACTAATGAATCAATTAGGACGGATTAAAATAAACTTCCACAAAGTTGCCGCCGAATCCATCGAAAGAATTAAAAGAATATTATTTCACACGACACAGATATTTAAGATGATGACATAAATGTTTTAGTTTGAAAAATTAACATTTTTAGCTTCACAAATATTTACAGTTCATAAACTAAAACTTAATTTCATTTAATTAAGATATATTCAATACAAAAAGTATATTCATATAAAAAGTCTAAAATACTAGCAAACTTTAGCAGGATTTTGAAGAAAGGGCCACGTCTGAGGTCTCCGAGGTATCTTTATAATAACTTTAGAATTGGCTCGACGATAATTTTGTGGGAATTCATATTAACATAAAATGTAATACAAAATGAATGGTGGTGTCTTTACTCAACTGATTGTGATGTGTGTATTGCCTCTTTGAAAAGTATTTTCAGATGATCTTCTTTAGTCTGAAGATGTCTAATTTTATATCTTTATAATAGTTTATGGTTCACCTGTTTCGATTCTACGTGCGAGTTAATATATGAATATTAATATTTTAGAAAAAATACATATGCGATAAAAAAAAGTGTTATTTCTTTAAACAATAACTTTTTAAAGCTAATTTCTGATAATAATTAGTCAGTCGCTAATTATTTCTAACACAAGAATAAACACTGATCACTCATTACCTGCGTAAAAATAAACAATTCTTTATATTGCCTTTTTTATAACATATTCTTTATAGTCTTCGTTTTAATGGTTGTTTTACTTTTGCTCCGTGTTATTCAATAATAATAATAAGAATATTCAAGAATATTTTTTACATCACTTTTAATGTGTCCACAGGATCAGGACTGGTTTCGCTCATGACGAGCATTATAAATTGATGAATACTGTGAATTAGTTCAAAAGAGAATTTTATTTTTTGAGGACATCTTTGTATATTATGTGCGATAAAATTTTTCCTTATCTAATCTTACCTACATTTTTATCGAAACCGAAATCTTGATCGAGCTAACAAGGACTGTAAATTGGGTGATGAAAATAATCTTATATTGTATTGTGTTTTGCATGAGGCAAAATATATTTTAATAAACTTTTATAAACTCTATGCAGACTCAATTCGGTGACTAAACCTAATAATGTAGCCATAATAAAAAAAATATTAGAGTGTTTGTTACAACTGAATGTTTTTTTTTGAAATTCTCATATTCTCAATTTTTGTAACAGCTTTTTTTTCTTCGCAGGAAATTACAAAAACAGCGCGAAAGGCTTTGCAAATCCACTCTGAAACAGATATTTTCTCCGAGAGATTGCAATTCGTACAACTTGGAGAGCTCCGTGGCTCTGAGACCCCTTTGGACGGAGGTGGACATCCAGGCTTGGGCGAACGAGAGCGCCTCCTCCATCTTCGAGTGGGTCAACTCGACCGACCCTAACGCAACCGGAATGCTGTCCAACACCACTGATGCCGACAAACTCTCCACACCGATGCCTCAGGTAAAACTTTATTCGAAAAAATACGAATGACTAAATTAATTGACGATTGTCATTTTTTTTCTTTTGTGGAATGAAAGGAGGTGGACTTATAAGATCTTATTATAGTAGTAAAAACACAATATTCCTTTGTACTTCATTCCACTTTATTTAATATGTCAGGACCGGTTTCGCTCATTACGAGCATCGTCAACTGAGCGTCGTAATGAGCGAAACCGGTCCTGACATATTAAATAAAGTGGAATGAAGTAAAAAGGAATATTGTGTTTTTACTAATATAATGCCTTTCCACCAAGTATTGACAGTGAACACCCTAAAAGTGATCTTATTATAGCCTTATTTTTATAACGCATTTTAAACTAATTTTACTTAATCTAGGCTTGTTCCAGTCATCGCCAGCATTAACTCACAGTAATGCTATAAATTGGCGAAACAACCCCTGATCACTATGTAGTACTATAAAAGATGTTTACTTTATTACTAATTTGCTTTTCCACCAAGGATGGACACATAAAAGTTAACATCTTAAAAGCCTTAGGTGTGAAGTGCATATCCTACAATTTATTTTTTAATATACAATAGATATGTACACCTTTAGTACATATCATTTTAATCTTTTTAAAAAACTAACTAAGCAATAGGAACCGATTCATATATTAAATGGCTAAATGTGAAACATATTTTATTCTTGAGATTCTATTAAATTTCGTAGTAGTGTAATAACTTCCAGAAAACCTTAACCAAACGAACGTTTTAGAAACTCTTTCAAAGAAAAGTTTCAGTCAACACTGTAGTTCCTTTTTTATATTTTGCGAAAAAAACATTGCAAAGTTTACCATAATTTTATTCAAAATACTACACACTTTATACATTTAATTGAAATGCATTATTTTTATTTGCAAAGAAAAATCTCATTTTGTTTTTTTTTCAATCACTAATAAACATATTATTAACCTTTCATACTATAACAAAAAATAATTTATTAAATATTTTTATAAAAGCTGTTGTGGAGCTTATAAAAGCTATTAAGCCGTCGAACTGCGTCTTTATACGTTTCATCGTTGAGAACTTAATCATTCGATATGAAGCATTTGGACGAATATATCATGGATATTATTGATTATCAGGACATGTACGTATCTGAAAATAAAATTAAGAGCACTTTTTCTTTGCATTTTTTTCCGCGGTATTTGGAATATAAAATACACTACCTATACCTTTCACCGATGAACCCAGTAGTTTTGTTTTTTTGCTATATTAAAAAAAACCACGAGCTGTAAACCCGTTGCCCGCAACGGGAGAATTTTTTCTTTAAAAAAAAAACGAAATTTTCTGACATAAACAATTAAATGCATACTTACTCATCAAATTAATCAGAATGAATAAACTTTACTAAATCGCCAGATGGAACTTTTATTAGTGAAGTGAGCCAAAT
The DNA here is from genome assembly GCA_031772345.1 of Himalopsyche anomala. NCBI lineage: Eukaryota > Metazoa > Arthropoda > Insecta > Trichoptera > Rhyacophilidae > Himalopsyche > Himalopsyche anomala. The sequence continues at coordinate 27,722,228 of CM062830.1, read as the reverse complement.
AGCAAAATGGTGAAACTTTTCCATTTGACCTTTATGTAAAATTACGTTTTCAATTGTTTTTTGTGTCATCAATTGTCATCAACTTTTGTTTTTAGAAAGTTCAGTTCACTTTTTCCATCATCCTAACTTGTCTCACTTTACCGTATTTTTGTCTTGTTGACCCCAATCTATCAAACTATTTGGCTTACTTTATTTTTAAGCAGTATTTGAGCATAAATTTACCTTGTCCAAAGCATAGTCTCAAATTCAAAAAATATTCCATTTTTGAATTTGTAATACAAATAATAAACGTCACTTTGCAAATCCAAAATTTAGTTCCAATTACCAACTAACATAATATAACTAATACTATTTAAATGTATGAAATATAACGAAATTGGACTAGAGACCGTTTACGATTAAGGCGGAATGTGAAATCAAAATTCTGCAAACAAATTCTCGAGATTATCATGGCAGAAAATAGACAAGTTCTGCTGCGGACGCGGATGAAGTCGACGTTACTAATCGGCGACATCTTCGTCAGCGCAATGCGTAGGGTCGAGACCGAGTCGCCTTCATGAATATAGAGCGACGTGTCAGACTTAAATGATGCATGACGAATCTCCTAAGATTTAGTCTAATAAGATAGTCAAGGGTGGAGAAGGGTTTGCGGCGTTTTACTATTTAAGGATATCGTTATATGCCGTTTCTAGTCATGGCGGATAAGGATACAGAGTGACCTTTCAACGCACCCCACGTCGGTGGCGAATTTAACGCGGGGTGTATTCATAAACTTGAGCTTTAATTTGTAATTTATTTACGAATTCAATTGCACGACGCATGAAATTATCCCCGCGCAAGGATCGTAGTGGACATGGCGAAAACTAACGATCTATCATAACGAGTAACATAAATTTCGAATCGTTTCAACACTTGCTTTCAATAAATCTTATAACAATAATTGTGGGGTTATAATGCAAAACGTACTATTTCCAAAATGAGCGATATCAAGTTAAGTATGCAGATAGGGTATAAATCTGTTTAGTAAGAATCCTGTGTAAGCATGGTAAATCACTAAAAATACGTTCGGTTAGAGCAGTGTCTGCCAAACTGTGTGCCGCGGTCAAAGAAGCCTTTAAAAAATTAATTTTAAATAATGCTTATTCATTTAAATTGACTTAAATTTTAAATAAATTCAACGTAAATAAATTCAATAAGTTCATACATAGCGGTCAACGCGACACATTTTCTCCCCTCTAATATTTACTTTTATTCAATACACATCAGTCCTTTTGAGGGTTACTTAACCACAAGAATTGTTTTTTTTCATGTACATGTTATTAGCACATTATAAATCACAGTCACAATTCTCGAGACATTTTCCAAAAAAGTCCCGGGACTTAAGACAGCAAAAAACCCGACAAGTCCCGGAACATCTTGACACAGAATCCCTAATACCTATACATATTGTATGTACCCTACACTTTTTTACATTTCTATTGCTATTATTTTGTATGAACCTAGTTCTTAGTTGTTTGCTATCTATAAAAAAACATTTAATTGTTTTTTTACCGTTATCGTTGACATTACGCACGTCAGAATTAAGATTTTTTAAATCAGGTCGGCTTGTGCGTCGTCCGGTTATAAAGTACTACGACGTAATGTCGCCGGTCCCTTGGCAATCCTTCTATCCGGATTCTTTTCGGCCGGCCGGTGTTCTAGTTACGCTGTGACGTGTTAATTAATCATTTTAAACATTTAAGCACAAAATTCATCATATAAAATTACGTTTGATAACTTTGTTATTCCACTGATTGTGTTATAAATTGTGACAATTAGTATTTCGCCTTTTTGAGAAACATATTCATACTTATATGTTGTATATCGTTAGGTTATTTATTATTTTTCTTTTACCGTAGCAAACATTAAAACTATAAACATTACATAAATTATATCTGTGTATCCTGCTGATTAATAATGTTGATAATTTAATTTACAATTATTACTAGGGTATAAGTAGCATTGTATTTGGTGCAGGTATGTCGTCTTTCCTACGTACCATAAATATGGAGCCTCTATTTTTTGGCTATTCGATTTTTCGCGGTGAGGATTCGCCACAACGAAAAGATATCTTCATCGTCTCCTTGAAGTTTTTTTTACACATGGAAGCTTTTTCGTTGTCGACAAACATCCTGTTTTGAATATGGAATATGGAAAATTATATACGCAACATGTACTTATGTAATAAAAATATTCTATGCAACATTCTGCGCTGCTTTCACTTAACGAGAGCCTTTACAACATTTTTTTTTTTTTTTTTTTTTTTGGATATCAAATTTATGGAGCTTCAAGTACCAGGACGCGCCAGCGTCAATCTCAAGATTTGCGATGAGCAAATCTGGTCGAGATGGTTATATTAAAATGAGCTATATCTTCATGAACATACCACCAATAATTGTCAGTTTACATATTAAAAATGATATATATTTGATTATTTAAGATACAAGTTTCTTTTTGGTATTTCAAGACAATTCGTACTAAAATTAGCAGAATCAGAAAAACGTATGAGTTTCGAATTAGATACAATAATAAAAAATAAAACATTAGGCACGTTGATTCGTAAATAACTTTTAACTTGTATTAATGGTAAAGAGTGCGTGTAATTATTTTAAACAAATCTACTTCTTAAGTTGAACCTAACAATTCAAAAACAGCCGTCTCCTAGCCTATTCATTATATCTTTACTAAAGACCAAATAATATACATATGCTGGGAGGAATTAGCTCACCTGAGTTGGTAAAAATGTTATAAATATAAGCAAGTATTATATTTATAAAATATAATAACAATAAATCTATGTTCTCTAAACTTTTAGCTCATAGTTGAAAACATTATGATGAGCTTTTGCGTACAAGCGTACGAATACTCAAAAGTGCAATAGAAATTTATTAGTACAAAAATTACGTAAATTACGTAATTACTTGTACGCTGCATACCTACTCCCCTCCCCTCCCCTTACACAATTTATGCTTTTACTTACATAGGTTCACGTACGTGCGTAAGACCTCTATTTTTCACAGTAATATTCTTGTCTTTCTAGGTTCATATGTCTACTAAGGATTCTGTATCGAGACAACCCGAGAATAAATTCTTGGGAAATCGACGCTTTTTACCATTCTCGGATCCTGGGACATTTGAATAAAACAACCCGAGACTTGAGGCTTGCTCATTTATTAGTAAAATGTGCGTAAAATAGATTAAATGCATTCAACACAAACATAGTTTGAGAGTCTTTATAACCTAACAATCTTTGTATATTTCGGAAAGCAATATATTGTTTTTTTTAATCTTCCAATTATATATTAAAATAAAATATGACAATGGTTTCTACGTGTGACAGATGCTTATTTTCAATTACATATAACCATCAAATTTCTAACAAAATTCAATATAAATATCCACAATATGATATTGCCATCTTTTGCAATATTTGACTTAAAAATATGTTCGCGTAAACTTTTGTGTTCAATCATAGAAATATTCGTTTTATTATTTTTTCATTAACATGTTTATAATACCTCAGAATACGTAAAAACTATTATTATTAATATTAAATAAAATAACTTAGATTATTTAATATTAAAATGAACTTCCACAAAGCTACCGCCGAATTCATCGAAAGTACTATTATTATTATTTATTTTTCGGAAATGAATTTGGGTGGTTGAATAATAACCATTTTTTTTTTAAATATCTAACGTTTAAATACTCCATTAGTTGATAATTAAAAGGCTCTGTATTATGGACGGATAAAGCAAAGAAAAAAAACACTTTTAATATTAAATTACCGATATGAAATAGAATGTTATTTATTTCAGTAATAAATAAATATGTCGATGAGACGTATACATGGCATAATAGGTATCCATGTATTGCGGATATGTATTTTGCAGACGGCGCACGTGAGACGAGATTTGCGGAAATTCCTGTTGGAAATTTATTCATGTCGACAGGCGCGGGGGGGGGGGGATGAATAATAATTCACGAGAACCGCTTGTATGTAGATCAAAGTAATGAATAATACTGACTGTCGTCGGAAATTCCAAAACACATCTCATAACACCGCATCGACAACACACGCATCGATTAGGATAATAAATAAACAATTTCCTCGAACATGAGCATGTTTACATCTTTATTATTATATCATTTTCCCGTATCTATTCTCACGACATTCTCAGTTATGCATAGCATTTGTAATCAGATGTAAAAATTAACTTAATATTCCTAAGCTAGTTATGGAATATCTATTACAAAACACATTAATTAACACACAAATTATTCACTGTCAATAATAACAAAGCACTATTTTGTATTTATTCCATAATTTTTTATTAGGTTAAGGACCGGTTTCTTTAATCACGAGCCTTTCCAGTAGATAAAAACATATAATGAAACAGATCTATTTATACAAAAACCAATAGAAATACCAAAATGGTGTTTGTAACTCTTTTTTCGTTGTCAAAATATAAAAGACTCTTTTGTACTATACGATTCTACTTTTATTTATTTAATATGACCAGGACCTGTTTCTCTCATGACGAGCATTATTAACTGAGGAGAAAATACATGAATACAGTGCTATGTAGTCGAATGGTCAATAACGTAGGCTTCGGTTACGGAGGTCACGAGCTCGAATCCCAGTACGAACAGTTTTTACCAGGGCTGTGAAGTCGTGTAAAAAAAGACGACTCCGACTCCGAGGAATTTTTTCAATAATTTCATTTGAATATATATGTATGTATATTGTATATGTATTCTATCAGATCATCTTTAATCATCCAATCGTGAAATGTCAATAGTTTGGACTATTTTGTTTGAATACACATCATTAGATGTTTGTGATGTTTTTAATTTCTTTCCACTCTTCCTTTCTTCGAAACGGGCGGAAAGAGAGCGATTGGCTAAGCAAATATTTTTGTCCTAGCTCTATATTTCTGCCCTTACTATCTTTCTAAAAAAGAAGTGGAGTAACTGAGTTACAAACAGTATTCGTAGGAAACCTTCTGTTGAGATATCTAACAAAAGGAACCCTTATGCTCCACATTGGGAGATGACATGGAGGAAAAATATACTTCCCTGGTTCAAATAGCTGTGCACCATTATAATATCATCGATGCACATCAAATATAATATATGTCAGTGCTTCCCATATGGGGTCCGCGAAAATTTTCATTCTTTCAACATTCTTTGTGATAAAGTATGAAAAAAAAATTCGGGCTCCGCAGATTATTGTTTTCAGAAAAAAGGTTGGGAAGCACTGGTCTATGTGACGCTGGGTACATTCTGAGATAATCAATAAAAACTGATAAAAAAAAAACAAATAAAGAAAATAACACTTCTATGTATGCAAAAATTACGGGAAAAATATTTTCTTCAGTATAATAATACATTTATTGCAAATATTTACCATTTTGATCAAGTTTATTTAGTATTTTATATATTGTTATTACTTGAAAATGCTAGTGATGAGCTAAGCCGGTCCTGATCCTAACAAATTATTCTAGAATAAGTTTCACAATGAGAGTGTTTTATTATTTTTAACATTAATTATTCTTCATTGTATGAAGTATCTATCAATGTAAGCAAATTTAAAAGTAAACAGATATGCTAAATTGGAAGTCATTTTCAATTTCCGACGAATCTTGATTTAATTAAAATTGAATTTTGAATCCTGAAATAAGTAAAGTAATATAAGCGTGTATTTAATTTTGTTTTTGAATATTCATTTCATCTGTTGCTTAATTTTGACACTCAAGTTTTGGATATTAATTTCTGTTTTGGCGCTCCTATCAATCGTGGATATTGATTTTCGATTGACGTGTTGTTAATATTTTTTGTCGCTTTCTGTAGTTTAGTTGGTGAGGGATTTGAAAATTAGGTGGGTATGGGTTCATGCCCTAGCATGTTAAATATCAGATGGTTGGCTTAACACCAGACCTGACTATCCCAAATTAGAAAAAATATGTTTTTCAATCTGAATTACTGAGACATCGAAATTTATTCAACTGCATCTGTAATATATACACATTTTTTTATTTAAACATTTTCAATTTTTATTGGGATCGAACAAAAACTATAAATTTAAAAATGCATATCTTTTTTTTAGTGTTGTCTGGTACTTAACCCGTGATTTTTTTTTAAAATGCAAATTAGAGTTCTTGGATAAGGGTGTATCTTTTATTTGACTTGATGTCGTGTAGGGCCTCCAATCTCCGGTATTCCAGATCCCGTTCAATTTTTTGATCTCGTGTTGGTACGTAGGAAAAAAGTATAAAGTTCGTTTAATCCGATACACATGAAGCATTTCCGTAAAAACCGTGAATTCGCTACTTTTTTGTTGGAGCAAAACTAACCACCCAACTAGCTAAAAAAAACTCTCTCATTTTTCAGTAATTTTAAAATCTGTAAATTCCTAGGTTTTTTAAAACAACCAGCGAACGAGAAAACAAAAAGCTCTCACATTTTTCAATAATTGTGAAATCCGCAAATTCCTAGATTTTTTTAACTCGGCAGCGATAATTTTAGAAGTCAAATAAAATCTCTCAATTTATGACTTTTCTCTCAGTGATCAATTCCGGAATCCTGAAAACCCACTTCTCAATAATTGTGAATACCGAAATCCTCCAAGTATCTCAAACAATTATGACACTATTTTATGGTGTATGATCAATTCCAAGGATCCGGATGATTTTGTATTGTTCACTATATTTAACACAATAAAAAAAATCTCTTGGTAGACTTTTTGTACTATTCTATTCTTACAGATACCACGTATTAAATCGACTAGACAGTGTGAAAACTCTGACAAGATTTTGCTATATGACACAAAAAACATTCGTAGGGGGGTTTGTTACTTGTTTTCAACACCATTTTATGAAAAAAATCAGTATCTACCCATAATTAAAACCGTACGAATAAAATACATAGAAAATCGAGAACCCAATGCGAAGGCTCCAAATAATATCAGTAGCTAGTGGAAAAAATCTCGACATGAACGTACGTTACTTAAAAAACGATTAATTTGTAATATTTTATTTGTTTTAGGTTCTACCACCTTTTCTTCCGTGGCAGACAGTTTGCATAGCACTCTGCTTGGCTGCTTGTATCGTCCTGACTGTCGGAGGCAATATCCTTGTTCTCCTCGCCTTCATAGTGGATCGCTCCATCCGGCAGCCCAGCAATTACTTCATAGCCTCACTAGCAGCTACTGATATGCTAATTGGTCAGTTTCGTCATATTATACAATATTATTATAATCTTCAAAAATAAAAAATAACCTTATTTTGCTCGTGTAGCTGTAAATTTTAGGCTTGCACACCAGTTTGCCTTTAATAATCTTTAAAGTCGCTTAATCACGTGATTAATAATACATTTTTTCATTATCTATATGAATTATAATAATTTTTATTTTAACCATTTTTCTTGAAAATACACAGATTTCATTTTTTTTTATTCTGATATCAGTTTGGGATTTATATTATGCAATACCAGTAGGGCAGAAACTAATCGGGTTGTGCGTAGGAAATTTCTTTCGTCCATTTTGAATTATGACATGTCTAACATACGTATATTACAGAAAAATCTCGCCACGCATAATATAATAAATAAAAAACTGGATTATTCAATTTTAAACGACGCTTTTAAGTCTTATCAACTAATAATTATGGTAAGTCTTACCATTTCAGAGACAAACATATGAATTTAGCAAATCATTATAAAATTTCTTAGTTTTCTTGTTGGGTTACTTTAGATTTGTATTATTATATCTAGGCTTATTTAAAAAAATCTTATGCGTATAAATATATTTTCAGGGACCGTCTCGATGCCTTTCTACACGGTTTATGTGCTAATGGGATATTGGGATCTGGGACCGCTGCTCTGCGATCTGTGGCTGTCTGTCGATTACACTGTCTGCTTGGTCTCGCAGTACACTGTGCTGCTCATCACGGTCGATCGCTTCTGCAGCGTCAAGATCGCAGCCAAATATCGCAGTTGGAGAACGAAGGATAAAGTTATTTGGATGGTTTCAATAACATGGATAATACCGGCTTTACTTTTCTTCATCGCCATCTTCGGATGGGAGCACTTCGTTGGATACAGAGATCTCGCTCCCGGGCAGTGCGCCGCGCAGTTTTTAAAAGATCCCGTCTTCAACACCGCCTTGATCATCACTTACTACTGGACTACGCTGGTTGTCATATTGATTTTATATGCGGGCATATACAAGACAGCTTACGATATGCAAAAGAAAAGCGAAGCGAAACAGAGAAAGATGCAGTCGATGGTGGCGTTGAGCGCGGGTGCCATGTCAGGCATGGCGGGAAGAGCAGCGGGTATCGGCATGTCAAAAACTCAGAGCACTCTTCTCAGCCAAGACAAACCGAAGGCAATTGCCGCATCTCCGGCTCCTATGGTAGGCATTACGCAAGCCGCATGTGTGCCTCCGCCGCCTCCGCCGAGGCGCGGTATCATCGTCGGATCGGCAGACTCCGGACACAAGTCGTCTTCGCACAAGAGCGGCTCGACCGTGAACGCTACAACAGCTAATACAAGCGACAGTGATGATAAAAAAGGTTCAAACAGTCAAGGGGAGACGGAAAAATCGGAACGCTCCAGCAGTCCCGCTTTCGACTCGGACGAAGAGAGCAACACTCCAAATAATCAACTGCCACCGACGTCCTTCAAAAAGCGACCGTCGATTGCAGGTATCGTTGTACAGTCCGGCGCTCTGCAAATTCTCAGCAACGTCCGATTGAACGGTGGCCTTTCGCTCAAATCACCGGATGCTGGCAGGCATGGAGGGAAAAAATCAATTTCACCTATGACTCCAGTATCCGACGTTATTCTTCCTAAAATATTGGAACAGAGCCTTCTAGATTCCGACATTCCTAAAATAGACATGAAAGACAGGCGCTCTATGTCTTTCAATCCACTCATTCCAATTCCTGCATTACCTGAATTAAAATCTCCAGAGACACCGACTCCCGTGACAGCAGCTGAGAACATACCCATTGCCGTCCTCGTTCCTGCCACCGTGGCGCAAGCGATAATCCCGCCGCCATCTGAATTTCAAGGAAGCCCACCTGTTTCTGAAAGCCCTCCGTCTTACGCTGACCGACCTCGCAGCCTCACTGTGAATCCAAGGCTGGAAATCCCGCAGACTTATGATATTCTAGTTGGAATGGACGGCGCCGACCTGCGGTTTATGGACGAGAGTTCAATCATCGTGCCTTCACCCGCTCGTGAGAGCCCACCGTCATCGGTATCTTTTCCTACGACCACGGCCCCTTCGTCTCCCGTCGACTCATCAGCGCACGCACCGCCATCTACGTCTCTGCTGCAAGCTGCTCTCATCAGAGCCACCGCTCAAGCTGAAGCGAACATAGCCGTTATTTCTAAGCCAACTACCCCTATATCAATTCACAAATTGAATACGGAAGTCACTCTAGCTAGCGAAGAATCCAAAAGACCGGTTATATCAATAGTGCCACCAGCCAAAGACGCGGTCTCAAAAAAAGAAAATACATCAAGAGAGCAATGCAACAGGTCACCCGGTGGGAAACGGAGTCCGCTCATTCAGGCTGGAGCGGCAGCAGCGGTCATGGCCGCCACAACTACGGTGGAGACGTGTGACAGTCCTGACAGAGCCGAAGGGGGATCCAGAAGGGACTTTGTGAAAAATTTTGGAAAACGGCTCAAAGGAAAAAAGTCGAAGAGGGAAGGTGCAGGATTTCCAGCGGCGGGTAGGCAAAAATCTAAATCAGAAAACAGAGCGAGAAAAGCCTTCAGAACTATCTCATTCATTCTGGGGGCGTTTGTCGCGTGCTGGACGCCTTATCACATATTGGCTCTCGTAGAAGGGTTTTGCTCGAACCCACCATGCACAAATCCTCATCTTTTCATGTTTTCTTATTTTCTCTGCTACGCCAACAGTCCGATGAACCCGTTCTGTTATGCACTAGCCAATCAACAGTTCAAAAAGACTTTCACTAGGATTCTGAAAGGAGATTTACATATGACGTAGTCTGACCCGTTTTCTTTTTATTTTGTCGCTTTATTAAATGCCCGTTGGTTGGTTAGATAGTAAAATTTTTACATTGCTTAAAAACCCACTTTTATATGCAATATAATCTTATAAATCCTTTGTTTATTATGATAATTTTTACTATTGCATATGAAATAACTACATGTAACGGCAATAATCCATCAAATCAATAAATACTTTATAGTATCGTGTTCACGTACTCTACACCTGTTTTCACTGAAATCTTAAGAATTAGTGATGTACGAGTATTGTGGGGGATATGACAATATAATAAAATACCATAATGAATATTTTCTCAAGAGTCCGGAACCATTTTCAACCCTCTTCATATTTATGTTTAGAATCCTTATGAACGTTTTTCGTCTATAAATTCGCAATCTGTGAAAAAATGCCTAGTCTATAATAAAAAAAGCTTTCCGCTGTAACTCAGTATATAGAGATTTTATTTCGCGCTTTATTTGATGTCCTCGTTCTTATGTATTAATCTTATAATGAAGACAATAAAACAATTTGTTCATAGATGTAATAGGTTAAGAGAGAATTTCCATTAATTATATCGAATAATAAAATAATATTACTAGCGAATTTGAACGTTTTCATAGTTTAAAATAGGTTGATATTTGTAATTTTAGAAAAGGTTGTCTGAATATCTATTATAATAATATAATATTCACATAGGGTACCGTTAAATTATCAATCCACTGACGCTATTTACTTCGTGCATCCATTTAATAAATACTCATTATTATAACTGTAAATAATTTTTCATTTATTTTTAAAATCTTAATATTAATTTTTCTGACTGATATATTTTAGGATCTTTAATTCACTTCTTTATTTATTAATACTCAATGAATTATCTTGTATGCATAACAATTTTATGCGAGTAACTAAGTATTGTCGATCAAATAGTTTTTTTTATAACTAGGTACTCTACATTCAAGGTCAAAAAAGATCAATTATATAGATTGTCACTATACCATCTCCTTGTAATTGTTGTAAATTTCACAATTACTTCAAAAGATTATCAATAATGTAAGATATTAATTCATTTAAAAAGCAATACAATTTTATATGTGTGTCATTACTTTTAGTATAATTCCCCTGTTTTCAAGCGTTTCCTGTTGTATCTTATTTCCACAGCGCAAATGTTTTCTGATCGTTTTCGAATACATATTTTCATAATTAACAGTCTCAGTTTTTAAAATAAATAACTTGATTGCATTTTTTTATAGGTTTTGATATTTTCTGTTGCATATTTATAAAATCAAAGATTAATTTACTTGAATGATTATCTTAAAATTTAAATTAAATATTGCTATATGTAGTTTCAGATTAACAATTTCAATTATACATTTTGTTATAATGAAAAACGATGCGCTTTGGAAATAGCCATATTAGTAAAATTGTGAATGCATCAAACAAGAAAATTCTTTAAACCATTTTTTGTGATAACAAGTTAAAACGTTTATTTTTCGTAGATATACAATGTATATTCCCTACTGTAAGTCGTCTTAAACTGTCCGCACAATGCGAGCTGACTGTAAATTTGTGAATAGAGCCCATTCGTAAATTGACAATCACCTGTTAGCATTGCGCGCCCCATTTACATGTACATATCAATCAACGTCGAAAAGGTGACATGAATTCACTCGATCTCGATATAATCTTCGAATCTATTATCATTCACCGAACGGACCACTGAAGCCAAAATGCCCTTTCCAAAATTTAGTCGCTTTTACCTGTCGCATATCATGTCGATATATAATAATATATTTTGTGTAAAATACTTTTTTGTATGACTATCATGAAATGGCGTCAATCAAATAATATTCACATAGATTTAGAAGCAATGTGAACTATAATAAAATAATATTTATTTTTTAAAGAAAAGTACTCTTCGTATGACTTTTTTAAAAGAAATACACGATAACTAAATTATGGATAAAATTATTTTGATTAACGACTTTTTGGAGACGAGTGTGTAAAAAACGATTAAATGAATCGTTCACTTTTATTTCATTCAACAATGCAAAGATATGTTAATCTTTGTCACGATGTTAAATTATTATCATAGACTGTTTCGTTGTTATTTTTGTGATATTATTTATTTATAAAATGTTTTGGTACTTAATGTGTTGTAAAGCATGCTTAAAATGTTTGATTATAATTAAATGAATTGTTAGAAACCTACTTTTACGGTGGAGAGTTTTCGGTTTGTTATTATTTATTTGTGAAATAATAAATAAGCAGAAATATAAATTACGCAGTTTTTCTTACTAAATTAAGAATTATAATCGCCTTCGTCCCTTTATTGCTTTACATTTTTTTTGTTTCAATTTCATTGCCGAACTCTTTTATTATACCGTAGAGTCTACAGCGTAGAACTACCCGGACAATCAAGCACCTACTACTCGTATGCCGATTAAAGCTTACAAAGTTGCAATGGCCATATTTCGAAGTATCGACAAGCTACATTCCAGATCGCGATTAACGGGACATTGTTGCCGTTTTTTTACTCTCATTTTGAATGAAAAGCACACAAGGCTGTAAATTTAAGCTAGTAATCAAAACTGATGACGATACACTGTGAAAGACTTCGTGTCACGTTTAATGATTCATGGAATACATAAATATATAAACACTATCGTTGATTATTTTTTTAATTTTCGATTGATTGTACAATATATTAAGGCCAATTGTATCTCATTTTATTTTCAGATGGTTGTGGATTGTTTTCTGATTCGAAACACTATAACAACTATTTATTTTCGCACGTCAAATTAGTTTTTCATTTATATGACGTAACGAACAGGCAAGCTCTTGCAAGTATGCGAAAAAATGTGGATTTGATGCATAAACTTCTACTAAATTATTGTTTCATTAAATTATTCTTTGAAATGAATTTGATTTTTTTTAAATTTTCTGATCGACATATTCGTTTTATGAAATAAATTGAGTACTTGAATAATCAATATTATTTATTGTAATATTTTTCATGAATTCGGCGGTAATTATCGACACAACTAGTGTCAAATCAGTTTTAATTTAATATTAAATTATTTTTGTTTCAAAATAAAACGCGCAACTCGCATCTGCCTCTTCACGGAAAATTCGATCGTAACAATGAACAGATAGACCACTCTGTACGCCAATGGACGTTTTAATAATTTGACGCAAAATTAATATCAAAATCTCTGATTCATTGCTTGACTAGTCTTAGTTGTTTCAAATAAGCTTATTAATCGATATGTAATTTTAGGTTTCTTGTCCGATTATTAACTTCTTCTTCAAACAGTCTATATCGATAAACTAGTCGAAGAATCTCAAATAAAAACTTTTAAATCTTTCAAAGTTCTTTCGTTGCCAATTAAAAACATATTTTACGGCACAAAAAATAGCCGACAGCGTCGCTAACTCAAATAAAAAAGGAAACATCTCCAGATACTGACTTTATTCCATTGGCTTACAAGGCAATGAAATATAAAAAAAAGTGACTCTTCGGTGTAGATTCCTCAGTTAGGTTCTTTTCTTCTAGCCACATTTCTAAAGTTGATCGATTTAAGCGTGGGAATAGTTTTTTAGCGCAGCAAAGTTACATTATTGATTGACACCCCCGCCTAGCTGTTTGTAGCGCTCCTGCAATTTTATTGCTTTTTCAAATATGTACTCACCTATAGGAGGGCTAACGTCACGCCGCAAAGCATGATACTTGAGCATACGAGTAGCTTTTCATACCGCATTGAAGTGTAACGAAAGTGAAAACAAAGGAAAACTGTGGAATAACCAGTTAAGTAACATTTCACCAAAGAAATTGCTGGCAATGTTACTCAACTGGGACGATATGCATTTTGATTCACGAGAAAAGATCTACTAACTCATGGAATAATATAAGAATAATTTAATTTCCAGTAGAATTTCTTTCACAATTTTACAGTTTGATTAGGTGGGAGCGTATTCATCATAATACTATTATATAAAGAGTTATGAAACACGGAAGTTAAATTGATTTTTTATTTTTGTATATACATACATACACATATTTCACCTGCAAGAATTCTCGGTTAAAACCATTCATGAATATGTCATTATATTTCGCTGCAAAATTCAAGTCTTCAAATGGATAAGCTATCGCCAGATGGATGATGTCGAGCCCTTGAAATCTTGACTACCTGAACTCTAAAAAAAAATCTCTTTACTTAGACACAAACAGTCGTAATTTCACCATATAGCAACGAATTGGCCAATCACACAATAATTCTTATATTTCTTGACGCACCAACACACTATGGATTTTGGCCTCATCGAGAATCTGCCTCCATCTTTATATTTCCAGAACAGCCTCATGAATAATATGTGTTAATCGATTCAACGATTCGATTTTTAAGTAAATAACTTATCATAATATTAAATATTGTTAGTTACCTAAACTATTCGCGCTAGGCAAGTTGGTTTTAAGGCCGGACTGCTCTTGTGGGTATGCCGAACAGGACGTTAATCACGTTCTGTGGGACTGCCCTGAGATGGAGTCCGAACGAGCAGAATTGTTTGCTGTGGTCCGTCCTCACACGGGCCCAATAGGCCACGCTGACTTGATTGCAACCAAAGCTAACTTCACGGCATTTGAAAAGTTTGCCAATTCATATGGGGATCGTCACAACCTTGATTCCTCTCTAGAGTCAAACTCGTCTACATCGACGAGTTCTCAGTATACGGACTATACACAAGATACTTAATATCAAATTGATTTAAGTGGCTGAGCTAGTCACATTTTCTTTTTTTTATTTATTTATTTTTTATTTTAAGCACATTAGTGCATGGTTCAAAATCATTCCCGTGCAGTTCTGCTCGGGTTATGAATGTGAGAGGTAGACTCCTTTTTTTCTGTCGATAGCGTTGTGGAAGGCGGCCATTAAACGTTGGCTGTATATACACAACGGGTGGTGGTGGGAAACCAACTTGTATATGTATGCTTTTGCGAGCACATTAAAAAAAGAATCGTCCTTAAGCGTTTGTACAAACTTGCATGTGGCGTAATTTGAAGTCAAAATTCACGACGATATTTTTCTCCGCAGCCTTTTTCGTGTGAAAATAATACGAAATCGATATTTCGCAACTCCGTAACCAAAAAGATATTAAGCACCTAATATACTCGTCTCGTAGATAAGTGGTATCAATCACTCCACTCTGTTGCGCTGTCAAGGGATCGAATGGATTTTTTGATCGTTTTATAGATTTATATCCAAAGAAAAAAAATGATTTAATATTATCGGATACATAAGTTAAAAATTCTTTCGGATTCTGACGACGAGCTTTCTAATAGATTTTGGCTATCTATTCCTGCTTAATAAGACTCTATGAAAGATTGGTTAAAACCAGTTCTCGTTCATATAAAATACATTATAATTAAATAATGGATTTCAAATATTTCATGATGAGGAAATAATTGTGTCTACACATCTACACATGTTATCGCCCGCTGTGATCTAGTTGGTTAAAGCTTGCTCTTCCAATCAGACGAGTCTGTGTTCGATCCTCGGTAAAGTCAATGTCAAATTTAGAATTTTCAATTTAATTTTGAGACCTAAGGCGTTGGTGTTTTTGATGTCAATTTACCTCGAGTTTATCTCGAGTGACTTACTAAAAATTTTCATCGAGTTTTTATCATATGATCTTTCAACTTCAAAATATTTGGCGCATTGGCATTAGCTGCGATGCCAAATATTTAAAAAAAAAAAACAATGTCAATGACGTAGCGAAAACGATTACCACACCAACAGCCCTTCCTAATCTTCATTCTTCTATTATAAAATAAAACTGATCTACGTCTCATCTTTTTACCATAATTTTCTTTAAAATATAAGTAATAATATAAAATATCTCTTGAATGATGACCAGTTCTCTTAAAAATTGCTTATGTTGATAAGCTCCAATAGGAGTCTCTGTGCTCATCGTTGCGACAGGGCATGGTTCACAAAAATATATTCATACTTTACCTACTTTGTCTTTTATTGTCCTCTCGATCATCTAGTTCAAGAGTCTTCAACCTGGCCCGTTCCAGTTAAGGCTTCCATGGTGGGCGGTGGCTGATTTTAGTTTTAATCGTTCTCTGTTTTTACCAAAACTATCTTTACATATTACGAAACAGATAAAACGTTTAAAAATCACCAAAAGATATGGCTTTCGTTCGTTCCTAAAGAAACAGTATTTGTATAGTGTATTTCTTTATTAAATTTAGGATTAAGGATTTTTCCAAGAATTTTCCTAATTTAGAAATTTAGATAACCGTTACACTGGATTGAAATACAGGATGTTAACAGGGACGGTAGATAGAAAAAGGTAAACGACCCCTGATCTTAATCATATTAATACAAATTGAGAGCGGATAACAGTGATAATACAATACATTCGATAAATCAACGTTTAATTTTTTATCCGATGAAAAGATTCATCAATAATTTTCTTTTTTATGCGGTAAACTGAATTCGTACGTTAGCACACATAATACGCTTAGTGCTACTAAAACATACCAAAGAAATACAATCTCGAGGTCGTAAAATTTAAAGAAAAAACATGATTTATGCAGTGTTTTACACGAACCTTAAACATAACACAATGCCGCCCACACGAAACCATCGATTATGAGCTGTTTTCTTTTATTGAAGGAGAAATGAAAAATAAATTACACTATACTCGCTCACAACTTTAAACACGATATTTTTTTATTTTACTTAATAAGATTATAATTTACTTAATAAGATTGTAATTGACAATCAAATTAAGTATATTAACAATTTTTATACGTAATTTAAATCCCGAAATCAATACGTGACCCAAAATGCGATATAGTGTAAAGCAGTGTTTCTCAACCTTTTTGGGCCCTTGGCCCCTTTCGAGTGTCTTTATTTTTATGTGGCCCCCATACCATTGTTTTGTCTTACCATACAAATTTGAATTTCAAAAACCCAGTAACTTCGGATCCAAAATCCCAAGAATTTGCGGATTTCTCAAAATTGCCAGCATGACACGTTTTTTCAGCTCTTCTCAGACATTCTAAATTCTAAAACATAACAATTTAAAGATTTCAATTTCAAACAAATATGCACACACTTTTTCTTCCGAACAGGTGCTTCTGACTGGTGCTTCAGACAAGACTCTTGCAAAATAAAATAAAATATTTCGTTTATGAAGGCAATCATTTCATAAATTACAGACTTCAAAATATGAAAGAATGCAATAAGATCAAAAACACATTCTTGAGTCAAGAAAATATTTACTAATTTAATTAATTCACTATTATCAGATTGATTTTAATAAAACTTTGCTTTATATCATTTTATGGTATGTTTTTATAAACAAGTTGATGCAATGTTTAAATTAAACTGTATCTGTTGAATGTGCGTGTTCACTTTAATATATTCGATACAGGTATACTTATTAACTTTTAACTAACCTTATTTCATAGTGAATGTACAGAGTTTGTGTAATGTTGAAAATAATATATCATCATATGTTGATGTTAAATTTTATAAATACACCTTATGTTGTCTAATTTTATTCAATGTCTACTTTCCTGTTTTAATTTATACACCGGGATATGTCATATCCTTGTGATTAGTAGTATATAATATTTGAGAAATATAATATGGATTATGTTTGGGTGCTCTTGGGTTAACAAAATAAAACCATTGGTAGTCAGGTATATTGTTTACTTATTCACTTATTTAACCAGTTTAAATGACCATAAGCAAAAAGGTTATTTGACATTGATTGTGGTCACTTTCTTCATCGACGTTTTCCGAATAGAACTAAAATGCCTTGGAAATCTCATCACAATAAAATAAATCAATTCGAGAAGACTCAAAAAACTACACCCCATGAACAAATTGAACATTCCTCCAAAAGACGCTGCAAGAAAGTACATTAAAAGCATTTGTATATTTGAATCGAGTCGAAAAATTTCATCGCTATAGCAAAAAACTCAATGACTGGACTATGCAACTTCACATTTCATTATTAAAAAAAAAATGTGTGACTTGTTGGGATTTTCTCTTCGGTAATTTTTGACTGAAAAAAGGCAAAGGGCCTTACTCATATAGAAAAAAATATATACAAAGCACAAAAACGTCTTTTTATTATTTTTGGCCAAAGTAAAACTATTAAGTAGACACAACCTCGACTTTCACAAAGACAAATAAACTGGTATCTTATTTACTCAATGTAATATTTATTTAATAACAAGTGTAAGTATTTTTTCATGGTCGCAATATTCATAGACTTTCGTTTTTTGCAAATATAAAAGCTAAATTTAGATACCAATTCGGCATTTTCAGGTTACATAATTTTGATAGAACTTGTATTAAGTTGTATACATTGTGATAATCGAAAATAGGTTTTTTTGAAAAAACTGTGGGATACGTCCTGTTGCCTTTTTTCAGTCGGTATTATTTTCGCAGTTTACTTAAACCACCCTTAATTTTACCTTTTAAACTAATTTGAACGGTTGTATGGATAACAAAAGAATTTCAATATCACGATCATAATAAAGTTATAAATCAAATATTTTGCACATAGTGTTTAATGTATGTGTTCAGTGTATTTCATAAAAAAAACTCGGGACAATCAAATTTCTTGATTCAATCTCATCTTACTATGATTCAATGTCATCAAAGTTATTATGACATAAATTTTCACGCTTTCCACTTTATATTCCTTCCATTTTCTGCTACCATATTGAAAACATCCGAAAATTGTCAATGTTTCGCCCGTCTTCATATTCATTGTCAATAGGTTTTCTATTATCCGATTAACTGAAGCAGAATTAAGTGACTTTTTAGATAGCATATAAGCGTTCTTGTTTGAAATAGATTTTTTTTATGAAAAGTTTTTTGATCACGCAACTCGCAGATTATTTGTAAATACAGCATTCAAAAATATTTATAATATATTAGAAAAAAATCGTGTTTTTAATCGGAATAAAGTATTTTGCGCAGAAAATTTACTTATGCGTGAAGCCCGAATTTATTCACTCTGTATGTATAAATTTCAAATTTTGAAAGTTAAAGATTTTAAAATAGCTATACCTTATATTTATAACATTATTCAAACAGCCCCTAAAAATTATATAAGGTAAATGTGTTTATGGAAACGTTAAAAGCTTAATATTTTGAAGAGTCTTATGGGAACAACTTTTCCAATATATATTTTTTTTAATTAAATTAAATTAAAAAACAGCTATTAATAACTTTGATAAGATGGGACGATTTTCAGCACAGCTCAAAAGTTACACGATGTCATTCTTAACAATTTCAGAATCAAAATATCATATCAAGAATCTTTCCAGTGATTTACAAAATGAACGTACAAAAAAATAGCTACTCGTTTGACGACGTTCTATCGCAAGATGGAGTGGAGTGTTCAGTTTGCAGATCTACTGCAATCGGTGCAGCATGACGTTAGAAATACCTTTTACGTCAGAGTTTTCAAAATAGATGCACGCAAACAATACTCGCTCTGGTATGTACGTATATCATACAAACAGGGGTAGCGTCACACTTGCAATGCCGAACCATTGTTGGAAGTATTGATTACACTTTGCATTACATTATATGCGAGCGCAGGAATTCAATAGAAACTTTTACAAATATTACAAATTTATTGCACCCGAGTTATTTTAGTATTGTACCTGTGCAACCATTTTATTTATTGCTTAGGGCCACCTTCAAATTTGCTCAGTTTTTCCTCCCCATACTTTGAATCTTATTACTCTGCAGTCTAAAAATATATCAAGTATATAAAATATTTTAGAATTTCGACTGAAGGTGCTTCATGGAATTTCAATATCAAATTCGAATTGTTTGATTTTTGTATTTTTCTATGATTTTTGTCGCTAACGACCCGGGTTTCGCCTTTCGGCATCTTCGGACTTTTCAAGTGCACGAATGTACTTGAACTGAAGCGCTGCAAACATTTTGTATCGTTTATATACAAACATAATGTAATCGATATGAATTAACGAGAATTTAACTCATTAACATAAACAAATCCCGTACATAAAATATTATATTTCTAAGCTAACAAATAAAAATATGAATTGGTAATTACATATCAAATCAACCCAAAGCGTAATTATAGATCTCTTCATAACTGTCGCCACCTGTTTGCCATAGTAAACGTGAATCAATGATTGATTTCCTCTTAGATTTTGACTGCAATGAAAAAGAAAAGAATCGGTATATTGAATGCTCTCAATCAACCCTTACAAAACCAAAAAAGATAAACTGTATAAAAACATGCTACAAATAAAGAAAAAATATTGATATTACTGAGATGAAAAATATTTCTTAACTGTAAGTACTTAATAAATATTCTTTTTTTCAAATACATTTCTATAAACTTGTGAGTAACAACATGCCATTGTGCGCATTTGCATTTTGTTCAATTGCCATTCGCACACGACGTGTCATTTCCGCGCTCGTCTGTTAACCATGTTTCGTGAATTATTTCAGCGTATTTCACTCTGTAAAAAATACAATTTAAGGGGCCATATATTATTTTTATACTTCTAAGATCGTTAGTGGATGATGGTTACAAAAAGTAAGCTGCATTTCGAGTAACATGAAAAAGGACGCAACCCACAGTTTTTTTGATGATCACAATGTATACAACTTGATACACGTTATATCAACAAGATGTAAGCTGAAAAAGCAGAATTAGTATCTAATTATAGCTTTTAAGTTTGAAAAAGACAGGCGTGTGTAAAATGCGATCAGGAATAAAGGTTTAAAAAAATGTTTTTTTTTACATTCAATTAATATCAGATAAAGTCAATTAAAACCCAATTTATCAGTCTCTATGCACTTCAAATTTATGTATATGTATTTCATAATTTGCCTTTGGCCATCGTGTCACCTGTAAAATTTGTTTTATGTGGGTTACGTCTTTCTTACCTTCCACAGTCGATATGCATCATTTAAAAATCGTTTTGTTTAAATTATTAGATTTTTCTGAAACCTGAGCAACATGACTGAGTGCTATCGGTTGAGGAACTGTGTTCAAATCCATTTACCGGAAACCACACTCTCTTATTACGTTTTTTTCAATCAAGTAATAGATTTTTTTTATGTCTGTGGTACCTTCACTCATCCGGATAGTGAAACAATTGGCGTACATATATTAGCTCATTTCGTCATCTTCTTATTTCATATTTCCATATGTATCACGATTTTTGGGATTCAATTATTGAGAACCGTCTACTGCGTTTAATAACGACTTACAAATCAATTTGCTTAGATTTGACTTGATTCATTCTTTGCCGTTATAGTCTAAAAATTAAATTACATAGATGTGTCACAAGATTACTGTTAAAACCTTGATGTTTTGTTTATATAATTGAACCAATATATTGTAGAATAAATTTTAAGTGTTCCAAAATCTATTTCACGTCGCGCGTTTGCATTGAAGTCATCATTTGATACAATATAGCATAATACATACTAAAGTGAATCGGAATTAAATTGTTGATCAGAAATCGGAACGGTGTGCACTTCAACAGTGGTGGAATTCTCGTTGCACTGTTGCGGGCAATCGCAGTCGATTCCCCAATCTTCGGACTGCACCTTTTCTGTAAAAATATCAATACAATGTGTAAATTTTGTTATAAAACATATTCATTCGATTGACACATCCTTAATTACTCTAAAACGGGTGCTACGGCATGCCGTATCAGCTTGCTAGCATATACCATAGGAAACCGTCATATATATAATAATACTTTGTGCATTTAATAAAAAACACCTCATTATTTCATGCTATCTTCATGAAAAACTAATCGTTTAACAGATATGGATACGTCATATCATGCTGTGTATGCTCTATAAAACATATGATTATGCATCAGAAGGAAGGTTTTAATAATATTTATGATTTTTCAATAGGGGTCTTCAATCTGACAATTAAACGAATAAATCCACAGCTTTTGCAAAGTGTAAACAAAGCGGTCAATTAATCCCTCGGAATCCAACATTAGCATCGGTTTTAGTGTTAAATCCTTCCAGAGTTATTGGGGTTTGTTTGCGCAATAAAGTTACTTGCCCCTTTATTTACGCACATACGTATTAATATTACTCAATTACCGAAAACGTTCGCGAGAAGTAACTTTGCAATGTATTGTATCATAAATTCCTATTACAATATAAAATAAAGCGAGTATATTGCTTTATATAAAACTGTATGCATACAATATCTCACAAAATTGAAGTCGTGGATTCCATTGCTTCGTCGCCGCATCGTCGTAAACATCCGCATACGATATCTCAAGTTCCAACAAACGGTTTTGATTATTTATCCAGATATGTCTGAAGTGAGTATAAATTTACCGGCTAGAGTGTGAAAGCCCACATCTATAACTACAAATATAACATCGGACCTCACAACAGACATATTTATTTTGTATCTTTGTATCAGAATATACAAATAGAAATAATAAAAAAAAGTCTTTCTAAAACTCACTAAAGTGCTGTTTCAGACAAATAATAGTTGCAGCTCGACAGTCGACATCTCCAGGATCTCGAGGATATCCGAACGGATGGCAGCCGCATCTCGCGATGCATGATTCTATTTCGCATTCCACCAAGCAGTCGACTTTGCGATACGTACTGAAATATCTGAAAATGTTTTGGAGGATTTTTTTAGGAAAGCGCAGTCGATCGTAGGACGCTCGCGCTCAATCAGATTTTATTGTCAAACTGTTATTACTGTATGTTTTTTTAATTAGAAATTGATTATTATTAAAATTATTTTAATTTACTATTTACACAAAAAAAAACAAAATAATATCGACTAATTAGCTATCACGAAGATTCCAAGAAGTTTTACTTCCTTCATTGATTTATAAATGAGGTGTCTGGTAACAAAAAGCGACATTATCACATTTTGTCAAAATCTAGAAAAATATGTATATTATAAATATATTAAAATGAATAAACGTATTAGCGTCCAATTTTACACTGAGTGAGAAGTTCCAAAACTTAATATATGTCGCATACGAAAAAAATATTTCAAATCTTAATTAACGATATTTTCATTTTCATCTTTATTAAATTATATTATGATGTATCAGCTAATAAACGCTGTTATTGTAAGATAGACTAAAATAGAAAAAGAATCTTAACTGACAAAGAATTTTTGCCTGAAACACAAACACTGTTTGCCGTAAATATTGAAATGTGTACATGTCACTTTTTGTAACTAGACGCTTAAAATTACATATGGGGATTGATTTCTTTTATAAAATAAGTGTCTCAAGCTTACGATTGAATTGAATATTCTCGAAGCGAAGAGGCACTATAATATCTGCATACAAATTTCAGTTCTTGTATTCACATATGTAAAAATCTAAATAAACTATCAAATAAGTCATTGAAATGTATGCATATATTGACAGCACGTCTCAAACTTCCTAAAAGGGTAGAAAGGCGAGGCCCCTTCGACGCTCTCTCCGACTTGCTTTGCCGAAAGTTTTTACCCCGCCAGAAGCTATTCAAAAAAGTCACAAATCGAACTCACGTTCTAGAAAGAGAATATTTCGTAAGGAATCTTCAGAAATTTCTGTACATTGAATTATTTTGAACTTCTTCTAGATTTTTTCTTAGGTCTTTTCAAATAAAATTTCAGTATAATAATGATTAAAAATAAAATTTTCATGTTTTTATGTTACTTAAAACATATTTGTATCTCTTTAAATCTATTCACTGTCAATACTTGGTGGAAAGGCATTATATTCAAAAAATAAACACTCATTTGTACCAATTCCACTTTCATTTAATACGATCAGGACCGATTTTGCTCTTAACGAGCATTATCAACTGATGAATGCTGTGTGAATGGTCATGCTCATGCTCATATTAAATAAAAGTAGAATTAGTTAAATGAGAATTTTATTTTCGATGACTTCTCTGCGATAAAAATATTATCGAAACCTCATTCTGATTGAGCAAACAAGGGCTGCCATTTAGGTGATGAAAATAATCATTCATTTTGTTGTGTTTTACGTGAGACAAAATGTATTTTAATAAACTACTATAAAATATATGCAGACTCAAATCAGTGAAGAAACCTTAGAATTTAGCCATGGGCGCAATTGAATAGAGTGATGATACCTACATACTTGGTATATTCCAAAACAAGAGACTTGTGCCATTACATTCTCGCAAGGAACGCAACCCTGGAGGCGCACCGCGATGAAAATAACTTTGAATTGAACGGTAACAACATATTTTACTTTAAAATACACACTTATTTACATTGTAGGTATTAAGGTTAAAATTGAACCAATATAAAATTAAATTTGATTACTTTGTTAAGCTCTAAGGAATAACAAAGTTTCCACACACACCATCAAAAATATGTAATCGAACTAATTAATTATTTGAATGAACAATCATTTTGTATATAAGTCCATTGTAATAAGGTGAAAAATATCAAAGTACTTTAGTTCTACAAATATTATTTAATATATTATGGTTGACAGTCATTCCGGCTTATGTCCTCAGCAGAACTAGGACATATGCCGAAATAGCCATCAACAACTATAGTAAATAATATTTGTAGAATTAAAATACTCATAATCGAGATACGTGATGTTAAAAATGACAAATTTTTATCAAAAGCTTGCGATATTAAGCATAGGCGGGTACTGAGACTATTTTACAGGTTAAAAATCACTTTTATCGTGTTCACTGTCAATATATCGTGCTGGGAAGGCATTATATTCATATAATAAAACAATCTTTCGAACTAATTCTACTTTAATTTAATCTAATCTGTACCGTTTTCGCTCATGACGAGCATTTTCAAATGATCATAATATCGACTCTGGAAAGGAAAAAGGACGTAACCCACAGTTTTTTAAAACAGCTTTTTTGAAAATCATAATGTATTAAACTTTATACACGTTCTATCAAAAGGATGTAAGCTGTAAATGACAAATTCGTATCTAAATTTAGCTTTTAAGTTTGAAAAAAGATGAGCTTGTGAAAATTGAAACCAAGAAGAAAAGATTTTTCTTAGACAATTTCTTTAATTAATATTAGATTATGTCAATTACACCAGTTTAGAAGTCTTCGTGCACTTCAAGGTGTTATATATTTCAAAATTTGCATATAGTCCAAAATCATCAAAACACGTATTTTGTGCCTCCTGTAAAATTCTCTATGTGTGGGTTACGTCCTTTTTTCTTCCCACAGTTGATATATATACATACAAAAAGTGCTATTTATACATTTGTGTTTAGTAAGTATTATTTTTCTTGCTAAGACTATCACTATATATAAAATGAGTTTTGCGAATTTAAATCTATCTTTGATCGAGGGGAGGTTATTTAAATAAAGCGTGTTACATGTTGAGCAAGCGGCCGAATGAATATATTGTTAAATTTCCACGACGACAACATAATATAAAACCGTTATTGCTTTCGTCCGAACATCAATCAAATATCGGCAAATTTTAATAACACGACGTAAATATTCGCGTTGCCTATTCATAAACGGAATGCGAGAACCGATAAATCATTGCGATGGAGCGCTAACTGAAAAACGTAGCAAAGCATTCCTCACCTCAAACTCATTCGGCACTTCAATTCTCAGCGAATCGTAACATCTATGAACATTTAGATTACTGCTGACTTTCTATTAAAGGTTTGTCAAAAGAATTTCGTTTCACGTGACCTACCCATCCTATGACATAAAATTATTTATCTACACGTTTTCAATATCAATAGTTACTTCGAACGAAATATCCAATCATTAAATTTCTCTGAAAAACTTATTTTTGAAGTAGTTTAATTTCAATCAATTTCAATATTTGTATCATAAAAGTAAATTAGAATTCTAAAAGAAAATATGTCTACGACTCATATTTTTTTGACTCGCCGTCTGCTTATATATATCGTCATAAAAACTATTAAAATTGCAAAAATATTTTTTCTTTGATTCCTAAAATATTTCCTTAAAATACTTTGTGTTATATCAGTGGCGGTTAAGCATATGGGAGGCTTTAGGCGCAATAAAATTTGAAGGCCCCTTTTTTCGGATAACATAAAAACGTTAGAAAATTCCATGTAGAATAGATTATAACATGAACAAAAAATATTTGGGTTATATTATGTATGCCATTTTTGAGGCCTTTAAGATTCGGTGGCCTCAAGCGAGCGCCTCGTTCGCTTATAGAGTAGTCCATAACTGGAAACATTGTGTCATTAAGTAATCTCTGTGGAATAACAGAAGTAAGTTTCTAAGCCTTTCGGCTTCGCTTGAAGAGTGATAATAAAAAATAATGGAACCTGCGATGGCCTCAAATCGTCAGCCGAAGAATAGTTTTTTATAATTAAAACATATCTGTTTAATACACATTTTTTTTAATCAATGGCATATGCCAGACAACGTATTTTGCGTTGTATTCCTTCCCACACTATAGCATCGTTCAACGCGTTATTAAAAAAATGATATCTCAAAGTAATGTAGTTAAATGCGTTAACGACCACCCCATTTAAAAAATCATTTTGTATCTCTGTTCATTCAAACAAATCTTTAACTTCTCTCTCAGTGACCTATTTTCTTTATCAACTTCCCAGTCCGTTTTGGTTCACTCCTATATTTACATTTTAACATGTTTTATTATAAACTACATGAATATAAAAAATCTTTTATTAAATAGTTTTAAAGTAATATTAACTTTATCCAAATATTTTTTTCTTATTTTCATTAAAAGTATCCCGAGGCTACTCTGTGGAAATTCATTTTCAAATTCATATAAAATTTGATTTGAGTTTTACAAAACATCAAACTTTCTTTTGCACGGAAGTAAAATAACACTGTTACCAAAGTTATTTGACAATATGTATATGAACGGAATTTATTGATTAGTTGATGGATTAAATAATTCTAAATATGCACTTCTTTGACGTGAACAATGCATATTGCGTTCCTATACTGCGTACTTTATATAAAAACAATAATCATAGTAATAATGTGATATAATTTTATACTTAAGCTTTCTTTCTTGGCCCAAAACGCATCGCCTGTACTCTTCGGACATCTTTAGGACTTGAGGACCTGACATCAGCCTGAGAGGGGTGACAGCGATAAAGATTTCTTTCTTGAGCGGAATAACAATCCTTTGATTACTTCGACTAGCAAAGGAGCGACCGTTGTGAACCAAAATCTGAAATTATTTTATTAGTTGAAATACGAACTACGTTTGACTTCGTGGCCTTACATCCTCTTTTGAATATAGTAATATATGTATGTATTATAGTTGTATCACTACCCTCTTTTTTGCACTAAGCTATTGGCGTCATAATTGTATAAAAACATATGCTAGAAACCTTCCATAAATGCAGCTATCTCAGTAGTATCATGAATACGCAACAAATTCAACAGTGGCGTACAGTCTGGTTTGAATGAGTGCGCATGTAATAACATCCGCAATGGCGGATAGTTAAGAAGAACGAAACAGTTGATTAAAATTTTACTATTAAAGATATTGACTGAGGATACTTTACGGAACTTGAATATCAAATTTTAGTTATTCAAATTCTTATCATTACGTTCTCAGCATAAAATTTAAGTAACTCCAATTGTTTTCAACCATCCCACTCCCAATAGTTAACAAACGGACTGCTTATGTATCTAATATACTAATTATATCGATCGATTCTTTTATAACTAATCGACTGATGGGCTTATAACAGAACTAGTGTCTTTGTAGGTAATGTCATTAGAATTAGCCAGTAATAAAAATATCGCTGATATTCATTTCTTTTAATACAAACCTTTACACGCTCTGCCAATGATAACGAAAATCAAATAGCATTCGTTTATTGGCTACGTCATCAGCAATCATTACTGGTATTCAATTAGTCGATTTCAAACAGAATTTGTTTACATTTTGCATATTTAAAATATTGAAAATAAAATATTTCGATCAACAAAATTCCTATTCACATAATGCCGGTTGGATACCCCTGCTACGTATTCATATCAATTATTCTGGATTTTTTAGTTGGCTTTAAGCTTTAATCCAGTTTTTTATCATTTAATTCTTTTATTTTAACGATAAGAAGTGTAAACACATAACACTTGTTTTCAATTTATAGCATAAAGTAATTAAAATATTTCAATATTGAATTGAATTAAGTTTTTTGTGAAATCATTGTATAAATTATAGAGACATATTATGGGTTACATATTACATTCAAAACAAATACCTTAAATGAATCCAATAGATGATAGGCTTGTTTGCTGTACTCGGTTCCCATGTTGACAACAAAGCTCAGTCCCATCTGGGGGCCGAAGAATGGTGTCGTTATTGACTGGAACGTTGAGCTGGAATTATGAAAACTCTTTGGGGAAAGTGGCCGTAAATTAACCAATTACTTTCGCAGTATACTAGCGGTATGCTGCATATTTTAAATATAAACTTTTTTCTGTGATTTGAGTGCTCAATGAAATGGATGGATTGGATGATATTTTTTTGACCGTCTTTTCAAAGAAAAATCAATTCCCATATGTATTTATTTGATTTAGTAAGTGCAAAATAAACCCCAGCAAAGCACTGCTAAGCTGTTTTGCTTTGGTCTAAAGAATATGTCTTAAATATAGATGCATTTAATGCTAAATTGAAAGAAAGTTTTCGAATAATGCTAATATTTTTAAACATGCCGAATGTCACAGGTTACAGTCCCAGTAAGAACAGCATTTTTCGATTTCTGTTCGAAGGCATGGGTGTTTGTGATGTCTTAAAATTCTCTCCCTCCCTTTCTGATCCTTTAATAACTGGGCGTAGCAAGAGTGATTAGTTAACCGCTAGTCTTGTCCTGGTTTTATCTTTCCTCCCTACTACTCTCTTTGAAAAAGACACGTTAAGCAATTGAGTAACAAACAGTTCTCGTAGAAAAACTTCCGTTGAGATACCTTTATTAGAAGGCAATATGCTCCAAATTGGGAGCGGACATGGATAGAAAAATACAAATATTTTACATAACGAAAATACACGTTAAAAAACACTAAATTTATGAGAAAAGTTCTCCTGAAAAGATTATTCTAACCGGATTAGCCCATAAGCTCAGGAGGCGCGCGCTCGGGGGCCTTAATCTTAGGGTCCTCAAAAAACATGTATTCTATAAAACATAAATATAATATTTAAAATGCAGTTTTGGTATTTCAAAAAACATGGCCTCTAGATTTGATTGCGCATGGAGCTTACTATTGCTTAATTTGTCACTGACTTTAATAGAGAAGAGATGCGACAGTCAATCTTCCCATTCACTGTAAAGTACAGCCACGGCAAGTATGTAAGTCGATAATAAGGAATTCTACCTGGCTACCACAATTTGCAGCGTCATATCAAAAGTGTTTAGTTCTAAACTCCAAATTAGACCCCAAAATTAAATATTGTTATGATCTTTAGAGTGTCAAAATTTGATGTTCCAGATGTTTTTCTGAGAAATAGTGGACATAAATTGTTTCGTGCAAAATACCGTAAAAATAAACTGATTTATTTTATGTTATCGGAATTTACTCAGTAAATATACTTCCTTGACAAACTTTGCTATATTATGTATATTTTTTAAATCTTGTTATCTTTCTACACATTGCAAAAGCAATAAACTTTTTATTTGTATTTTTTATTATATAAATATTTTTACATTTTTTTACGACGCATTATGAGGAAATGAGATCTAGAACGTGGCGGCGTAGCTGCCAACCATGATAGGCGCCGCTTCGTTACAACCGTGTCTCCGTAGACGAGCTACGCCAGGTATCGAAAGATATTATTAGTATACAATCGGTTTGCGGAGGTGAGGGTACAGGGCTGAAACTAGGTTACGCTATACGTTGCGTTCCTGGAAATTTAATGGTATCGAGAATTATTACATCGCGTCGCGACGTAGAATTTTACATGCGCTCAATTTATATTGTATCGTTCGGTGAGTAATTAAAATACGGTCTCCTTTTGTCACCGAATAAGCTAATTATAAATCAAATGAAAATTATTTATCGACGCTGTATAAAAGCGTTCCCGGCGTGCTTGTAACTGCCACTGATTATTGTCTATATTTGTGAATAAAATTGCTTCTTCGCATCATTTCAGGAAGCCAAATAATATTTTCTCATTTTGATAACATTCGACTTATATTCCTGAATAAGTTTCTTAATGATAAATATGTCGCATTTCTAATTATAATTAATTTCGTATATTAAACGTTGGATTGCAAGTTAAATAAACATATAAAACACCGTTTCATCCGCAAGCTGTGTATTTAACGATTTTGTTTAAACTTAGTCAATAAACAGATAAACGAGGTTCGTAAATTCAGCATACGATAATACGTAACTTTTTCTTCGGTCGTTTATCGTGGCCCATGCTTTCGAAATTTTGTTACTTAGAGCAGTGGTTTCCGACCTTTTTGTCATTGCGCCTCCCTTTGAAGAAAAAAATATCTTCGCGCCTCCCCATACTTTATTTCATATAGTAATAAAGACATGTTTTAAAGGGTAAATAAATATGTTGGACTGTTCGCGCCTCCCTTTGCAATAGTCCATGCCTCCTCAGGGAGGCGCGCCTCCCAGTTTGGAAATCGCTGACTTAGAGAGATGTTTCAGTTTTCATAAGGAATAAAAGTAATTTATATATTTATAAAGTAAGTTAATACATACGAATATGAATCGATGAATATATTTCCAGGTAATAATGACCCACGATATTCTTTTTTGTGGTTTCGACATATATACATAAATTAACAATATTTGTTTGCGAATTCATAAGATAATATAATATGTAAACATTGTACATAGTTCAAAATTTCAATTTATATTTCGCCCCGCTTCTTTTGTCTTTTATACGGACATGAAAAAACACACAAACACAAATAGCTATAATATGTTATATGACGGTAAAACTAAAAATCAGACTCGATCATTTATGTTTCATATTATTTACCAATAAATAGCTGAATAAGCTCACCGAAAAAATTATGTAAATTATTTAATTATACGCTATTTTAAATAATATAATAGTTGCAAAAATATGTTTTAATTAAATTAGTATTGTGGAATGCGTACGATACATGGCTCTTCATTATTTTCTATTGTGTGTTTCTACCAGAGATTTGCAGTTAACAATATTTTATTTGCCAATCAATAAAATTGTAACACCTGTTCAGTATCACCCAAAACAGATAGACTTGTGATGTAGCGTTCAACTAAATGTGGTAACGTTTATCAATATTTTAATGAGTCACAAATTTTAAAAAAAATGCCACTCACTCTTTCAAGTTCACATTGTAATTGAACGAGCAACAATAACCGTCGCTGGTGATGGTCCTTTCGAAAAATCTGGAGCACGGAGCGTCCTCGCCTTCCCACCTGCAGTGCAACAGAATATTGGAACATCTAGGAGTCATCTGCTTCATCACTTCGTGGGGAACCAGGCCGTTCATGCTTAAGATTTCATCGAGCATAGTCAGGTTTTGGGGCTCGTCGGGCAGCGGAAACACGAGTCCGTGAAGTTGCGACAGGGCCATCTCCACATCGCTCGGTGTTATTTCGACTGGATACTTACTAAAATTAGTCAAGTTTTTTTTTAAATTATAATTCATAACTTTACTTTGAAAATTAAGAGATAGCGTATAAAAAAGCTCAAATATGTGAGGCTGTGTTTACATTATGTTCAATCTTTTAATCAAGTCATAATATTTTAAAAAATCATTCCAACTCGGGTGCGATTGAAAAAAAAGGAAATTAGAAAACCACCACAAAAGCTTAGAATAATTTTGACTTTAATAATTTTTCAAAGACGCATGTTTTTAAATGTGCCAATCGAATTATGTGTAGGTATTTGTCGGATCCTATGGCGCAGCGGTTAGCGTTGTCGGCTTCCGTGCCGGATCTCACTGGTTCGAGTTCCAGTACGAACAGCATTATTTTGATTTCTGTTCGAAGGCATGTACGTTTGCGATGTCCAAAAACTCCCTCCCACCCTTACAATCCTTAAATAGCTGGGCGTAGCGAGAGCGATTAGTTAACCACTAGTTCTGTCCTAGATTTATCCCATACTCTCTTTCGAAAAGAGTTGAGTGACTGAGTAACAAACAGTTCTCGTAGAAAAACTTCTGTTGAGACACCTCCATTAGTAGGCCATATGCTCCACATTGGGAGCGGACATGTATTTTTTTTAAATCCTCACAGTTTTTCTAAGAAAATAGTCCTGCTTCGCTTGGTGAACCTTCTCGGGGCGCAGACGGTGACAGCGGGAAAATATTGGGAAGCGACCGGTTCAAACTGCGTCTCGTATACTGTCCTGGTGGGCATCGCGCGATAGCGCCTGTAAAGCAGCAGCACCAGGAACGCAGCGAACGCTCCACTCACTGCAGGAATCACTGACCATACCCAGCTACCGAAGTTTAGCAAAATCATTATTTTGGTCATACTGACTTACAAATTTTCTAATAATTCGATGATATTATATTATAGTTTTGCGAAATTCATTTTAGATATAAAATCAATAAATGTGTTAAATTCATCGAGAAACATTTTTTGACTAAGTCTTAGAAGTTAGAATCAAAAAAATATATTATTTAAATATTTACTATTTAATTAATCGTCGGAAAAATCTCTTTCAAGCCGACCTGTTATAACTCTTGAATTATAATGTTTTATTCTTCCATATATGATTTGTTAAGAAACTTATAAAAGTTAATAAATAGAAAAAAAATACATTGGATATTTTTTCTGTTTAAGTTTATTGATTCAGTGAGCAAGAACGAAAACAAACTTTGTTCTGACAATAATGCTAAATAAAAATATCTGTAAACATTTTTTTTTTATAATTTTAGTGAATCTAATCACTTTCTCCGTATTAATATTATGAAAAAAAAATCTTCATACTTTTAAAAATGTTAATTATTTATTGACGCTTAGTCGTCTGCGGAAGCGTGTAATTTTATTTTAACAATGCTTGCCTTGTTACTTTGAATTAATTTTAAATAATATTACGTAAGACACGCAGTTCCCAATTGCGTTGTTGTTATGTAGTTAAAGTATTTTCATTATAACAAGAAACAAAGAAAAACAGATAGTTATCAAAATCAACTACGCAAGTAAATTAACCGAGCGCACGCATAGCTAAGGATTTAAATCAAATTAACACATTTAATTGGACCGGACGACCTGTCCGCCCAATGTCCAGTCTTTGATTGACGTCGCCTGCCTTAATAACTTAATGCGTTATTCGATGACCCGAAAATTCAGGAGTACAATAAGATTAGGGCTAATTCCTTTATAAGCTTACTCTAAAAGAACTTCAATGAAAATTAACTCCGGGCCCAGAGAATATAAATTCACAGGCCGAGATTGTCTTGGAATTATCTTAATTGAAATTGTTTCCTAATAGATTACTTTATAAATCGATTTGGTACTAGCTCAACTTAACATGTATCAATTTGCTTTTAAAAACTGAATCATCGATTTTTATATAAAATAATATAATATTTACGTCTTAACTGTATTCCAGTAAATCAAATAACTACTACAGCACAACTAGGTAGCTCGGTTGGGAGTATTTTTACATAGCTATTGAATATGATCTCAATAATTCATTTAAACATTATTTAATTGTTCTTCATTATTCAATTTTATTTAAACAATGATTATAGCTTTCCTATAATGTTATCAAACAAAAGTTAAATTTTATATACCCAACAATGACCAAATCAAAAGAGTTACATACCAATTTTTAATATTGAGGTGGAAAAATACGCTTACAAGCTTCTATAAGATTACCTTTATAGTTCTTAATAGTTCAAATTCGCACTTCAAATCTGTCATTAAACACTACATTAACACAAAATCGTATTATTATAATGGCTGTCAATTTTTCTATTTGATACAACTATACTGAAAAAACACATTTTGTTTTTCATAAAAGATATTTTTTTAAAAATCCGATATGAAGTTATATTTTTTTTAACGAAAGCGTGTAAACTCAGTTTTGAAACGAGACATAAAATAATATGTGCTAAATATCATATAATATATTATAAAAAAATATATGTACATTATACACATATCGACTGTGGAAAGTAAAAAAGACGTAACCCACACATATCAAATTTTACAGGAGGCGCAAAAAACGTGTTTTGATAATTTTGAGCCATATGCAAATTATGAATTATACACAACCTTGAATTGTACGGAGACTTCTAAACTGGTGTATAATTGACATAATCTAATATCAATTAAATAAATTGTCTAGAAAATACCTTTATTTAAGTATTTTTTCTTGGTTTTAACTTTTTATAGTGTCATCTTTTTCAAACTTAAAAGCTAAATTTAGATACTAATTCGACATTTGCAGCTTGCATCCTTTAGATAGAACGTGTATCAAGTTTGATACATTGTGATTATCGAAAAAGACTTGTTTTGAAAAAACTGTGGGTTACGTCCATTTTCCTTTCCAAAGTCGATATGTATGTATATTATGTGCATTCGAGAAAGAAATAAGGAAAGAAAATAGGGAAGGATATTGATAAGCAATAAGAATCCTGGTAAACATTTTTTTTTTTGAGATATGGTTGCTTTATATACAATTACTACGTGCTTTCTTTTGATTACTTATTGATATACTATGAATCATGATCAAGACTGGTTTCACTCAGCATGGTAATTAGTAATATTTTCAACAGAACAATTTTGTTAAAAATTCTCTTTTACTCAGTGAAACCTTATCATATTATGTAACACACAGTAAATAAATTGCACGTTTCAATAAATATAATGCCTTTTGAATCGACAATGAAAACCATGCAATTGATTTTAAGTTAAGACCGTTTAGCATTTTATCGCAAATTTAAAAAAAATCTCATTCATTTGCAACAAAATAAAGTTGAGGGATGCCTTTCGCGGGGTTAGGAAATGTATACAAATATTTGGCATAAATCTGCAAAGATATGTTTGACAGCAGCTGTCAAATAATAAGGCAAAACGTCACGTCACGGTTGCTGTTATATATTTATAATATGATAAAGCGAAAGTGTGTTGTGTGCTCACCGATCAATTCGTCTTCTCCCGATGGCGTATTTCAGGCCGTGCACCGAAGTCTCGGTGGCGTATTCCCTCCACGTCTGTCTAATCGCTTTCGTGAAAGCCGATTCGTTTTCACGCTTCATGTTTTATTGAAAGCTTTCAATGGAATGATTCCAATTTTTTCAGCAAAGTCACATGCGGCAGGAAGTTTGACTCCGCACTCTGCATCCGCTATGAATATTAATAAAAACAAATACGGCATTTTTGAAAATCGATGACATATGTGTAGACCGGACTGCTGCCGATTACATTTCTGGCAGGCATTACCAATAGCTTCATATTATTTTTTTACAAATTATATGCCGTTGAATCTTTGAACGCACATATTTAACTCTCATATGCAACAATTGTTTTGATTTATTAAGAGATTAACTGAAGGATAAAGGATATTTCAAACACTCATGCCCGAGATATCAAATTTTAGAATTTGCAATGTACGGCGATCAATATACAGTGACGTTTCTAGACTTTGTGCCGCCCTTAAGTAGAGGTCTAAAAAAGCACCCTTTTTCCATTATTTCCCATTATTCTAAGAATACATATACAAATATAGAAGTTTGAATCATCTACTCACCTACGTACTCAAGCAAATGTTTTGTCACTTATTCCGTTTTGCTTTCAAGTGATTC
Source organism: Himalopsyche anomala (assembly GCA_031772345.1). Lineage (NCBI taxonomy): Eukaryota > Metazoa > Arthropoda > Insecta > Trichoptera > Rhyacophilidae > Himalopsyche > Himalopsyche anomala. The sequence continues at coordinate 27,686,370 of CM062830.1, read as the reverse complement.
ATAATATATGTGTACCTAATTGACAAAAATCCTCACGAGTAATTAGAGCCCATATTATTGTTCAATAATTACGAAAAAGTAGCTATAACCTTCACTAAATGGCATAAAAAATAATTTCAATTTAAAATGCACTTACATTTTATAACTATCGTTTCTTGATTTGGTATTATGTTTGTCAAAGACATTGAGGCATTGTATTTATTCTAAACCAAATTCGTGTCAAAAATATTTAGTCATTTAAAAAAATCTGTGATCATTTGTCGGTCCCTAGGACTTGCCGCCCCTAGCCAACTACCAACTCGCCTATGCCCTCGCGACATTCCTGTCAATATATGTACCATTCAACGTAAACGTAATACTTAGACACGAACATTGAATATTGTTTTTTATTTGAATGTTTTATTAACCAAATTATTATTTTTATCCACTTCGTAAAATATTTGTATTATCTACATATGTACCGTTATATTTGTCATATTATGTATTGCCCTTTTTACACTAAATAATTAATAACAATGGTTTTGACATTGTACACTATAATAATATGCATGTTCTATTATAATCAAAATTTACTGGTTCTCATATATTATATATACATTTATAATTAGACACCAACAAATTATAATTGTAATGAATAACTTGATGCTCCGAATTGATATATTATAATATAACTAAACAACATTCAATATTTATCTACCGTGGGTACTGTATGATTTTGAATACACCACTAATTTCTTGATTCTTTTTGACAGGCATACATATAAATATCGTTTTTTTTTTCAATTACAATCAATACGTTCGATATTTAAACATGACATAAATTCATACAGATAATTCTAAAAGTAATTTACACAGTTTGTAAAACTGTTGTACCGCAAGTCTTGTAAGGAATTTTCTCAGAGTGAGGAAGTGCCGTTGCGAGCAGAGCGTCTAAGTGGAACTGTAGAGCAATGTGGTTTTACCCGAAGCAATAGCAAAGCCGAGGCACCGAAAATTTGAAGTGCGTCAAGTTAACTAGTTTGAGAGTTAGGTTTTTTTTATTTTAGTTTAGTTTTATTTGAGTTCGTGTATCTTAGATCCTTAATCAATTTCCAAAATAGTGTAAGTGAGGAAATCAAAAGGAGAATTGTATCCAGCAAATGGATTGCATAAAAAATTTAAATGCTCTCGCTTATTACGAAATACAAAAGTTAGCCTCTGCATACCCTTCATAAGATCAGTCCTGGCGTATGGGCCAGAGACCTGGGCGCTTAGCTCTAAGAATTCTCAATTTTTGGTGCTGTCTGCGAGGATGGCGATGTCGGCACAACCGTAAGCTTAATTACCTCTACGGTGAGCCAGACATTGTCAGATTTGTCGAAACTCAACACCTACGTTAGGCCGGACTTATACCTCGCATGTTTGAATTTAAACCTAAAAAATGACTGTCATTTCCTACCCCTAAGAGAAAACGAAGCGTTGGAAGACCGCGATTTTGCTGGATGGGTGAGGTGTCAGAACCTGCAAGTGCTGAAGTTTTCATTTGTACAAGAATGGTAAAGAGATGTGAAAACCTTAAAAATACTAGAAAATAGTTTTTTTTAAATACTTGGTTTTAATTTTGAAATCGTTTTAATCGTGAAAAGTATTTCAATATCAAGAAGTAATAACTTCGATGTCGTATACCCCACCCACTAGTACTAACAATGGGTGAATGTACACTAATTAAATCACGACCTCTGAGCTTCTAATTACATAACTTTACGTGTTACATGAAATATTAATTTACAGAATGACGACTTCGTAGGTTTCGTTGATTAATAATGACTTTTTTTATGTAACTTCAACTCTTTCACACAATAAATCGCGGTTTTGCAATAACGTTGTGCAGAGTTTCGCTTTCACTATTTAATTATGTGGCAAAGTTGATCGACCCGCTGACTGACTGCATTTCTCTGCGTAGGTATATTAATTAATCTCGACAAAAATAGAAAACTAATAACGATCCTTTCAGCGAAGAGCTGCACGAGACGATGTAACAAATTATTTGTTTGCGGGTACGCTTATTTAACTTTCAACATTGTTTCGAATAAACTTTCCTTAATATTTGCTTTTGCTCGACTTCGCTTCCCGGTTATTAAAATTCATAATCGGTTCACAAATAATACAGACAACTTGACAGTCGCAGCATTCGACTAGCGTAACATCATTATTTGACGACCACCTGTTTTTAACATACTTATAGCAACAAAAAAAAAATTATCTACCCTGTGTAAAAAAGCTTCATCCTTAAATAGAAAAAAAAATTTTTTTTTTAATAAAAACCCATTTTAGAGGATTTCAGCAAAAAACAAACAAGTCTTGCACTCTCTCATGGAACTCATATTTATTTAATCAGTCTATAAATGTTGCTCAAATTCTCGTTTCCGCCAAGAATACGGGTTAAGAGATGTGACTGGACAGATGGTTATCTAATCCCTCTACGCTTTGTTTTTTGGCTCAGGTGATTCGGAGGGAATTCTTAGGCATCACAGACATCTGTGCATTCGAACAGAAATATATTTAAAAATCAGCTTACGAATCTGACTATACCGGGACTCGAACCCGTAACTCCGCATTCGTGAGCATCCGAAGCATACGGCGCCGACCACTCGACCGAGAACATAATTAAATAGCTTTCGTATATATATATATTTTTGTTGAAATATGCTCCATAACGACTAAAGAGTCCATATACTCAACCTTTGGAGAGAAAAACGTGAAAAAAATTAAATAACAAAAAAGAATATTCTTCGTTAGTTCGCCACGATTTTTTTTTTCGCTAACTGAACATAAATTGGGATTTGAAAAAGCATTGTATAAAGTGACCGTGCAAACAAATTCATTATGATCTTAGCGTAGGTCGTATGAGTCGCCGGTTTCAAGGGCTGTTCGGTTAATCAATGCGTCGTTTGGAGAGGTGAAACATCTTTAGCAACATTCTTTGAATTTTTATGTTAGGTACCGATATTATTTTAATGTAACTACTATCTTAATTGTGGAGTGCGTGGCACATTTGCGTAATCTGTAATGTCATGTACTGTCCTTTACATTTGCAACAATAAATATATTACAATATTAGGAGAGGCTTTTATACAATTAAGTTTTTATGTATTAGATTTCTGTCACTTATATATTACATTACAACATACAGATAAATATCGGACGGAACAATAATTTTCCGATCAGTCAGATATATTTTTTTATAAAACAGAAGTGAATATTTTTCTTCAAAACTTATAAAATTACTTTGTTTTATTTGTAATACATACCCAGTGCTTTTTTTATGTAGAAAGTAACGAAACGATGGTCTGATACTTTTTATGGCGGATTTTATTAATAAATAATAGAGGTTTGAAAACTAGCAGTCTCGAAGACTCAGTAATTCTTCTCTGTGGGGATTCGTAGACCGGCTACGAGCGGCGTAGGCGGGGCGCGTTGTGTCAATGCGGGCCCACTTCTGGAAAGGTCGCGCATCCGGTCGGCGGACGCCGGCGTCCCGTTTCCGCCCTTCAGTCATTCCATCAGTAAACTTGTAGGGGCGCTAATTGTCGACACGTCGCCTTGTTATCGTAAACATTACGGCTCTCCGCTTAACTTCCGATGCCGGACTTTTTTATTATTACAATTCAATATTCGTCTAATAAATTATGCCACAGACGTTTCTATAAATTTATGACTTTATTTCAACCGTGTCCGTTTTCAATGTGCCCTATTTGAACTCGTAATGGAGCATCACAGCATAAGTTTTTCTACGAGAACTTGTTGTTATTCAGTCACTCAACCTTTTTTTTCCCAGAGAGGTGGAAGGATGGGGGCTTGGAAAGGATTGGTATTTAGCTGATCATTCTTAATTTGCACTGTTTTGGGTATTAGGGTGTCGGAGGTAGGGTATCCAATCCCGGACCCTTTTGTGATCCCAGGATTTCGAGATTGACAATTTTTCAATTTTTCAATGAAAATTATGTGATTTTTTTTGTTGATAGTAAGTAGCTTGTAGGTAGTTTTTGATTTAATAGGATTCTCTTAGTATTTTATCAAATATTTGTCTTCTCGATATAATTTATGAATGCTTCAACATATTTTGCATATTTGACAGAATAGTCCTAGTTTTATTTACACATTCAATGTTATTGAAGAGCTGCTGATAGTTTAACTGTTCTTTAACCTTTGAGTTGACTTCTTTTTTAAGATTTTTTTTTATTAAGTTCATAGACTTTCAAACTTAGTTAAGATCATTTTAAATGTTGAAAACCGTTCCGAAAATAATTAAATTTTATTTTAATATTTCAAAATGCTTTGTTGTCATTCTTAATTACAGAGACACGCAAATGTAAAGATTCATTTTTATATGAACAAATCACTTGGCTTTTTTTCTTACTAAAGCCGTTTTGAAAAGTTTGTATTACAATAACATTGCTTAATTCATTCTTGAAATCTCGGCTGTGGGTAATTCCATTCTGTGGTTCAGCGGGAAAGGGGATTAAGTTTGGATGTGAAATTACACATGAATATTATTTTATAATATGATAATAAATTCCACACGAAAGATGGAGAAAAAAATTAAGACATGTATTACAGAATGTATTTATTTTATTTCAAAATATTACATAGATTATAAAGTCAAATATTTATACTTAACTGGTTTTCATATAAGAATGATGTATGATTTAAAAAAATACAATATAAGCTATCCAATAAAAAATGATACAAACAATATGGGAAAGCATTGTGTGACTGAGCCTGTCGTGAGTTTGACAGGGCACTGAACAGCAAAGAACAATTCATCGAGAAGAACAGCTTCAGATACCTCGAGAAGTGAATGCTCAATGGCCAACGGTGCACTTGGCACAATGTGGAGTGTGTTATGACAAACATTTAATATTAGTTCCGTTATGGATTCAATTCAATATTTCTGAAAAAGTAACAATTTCCAGTCCTTAGGTATCATAAGCAATGTTCCCTGTAAGCCACGCAGCGGTTTGAAAATCCCACCGCACACGTCCCGGATTGGCGCATACTCTAATACAAATATTTAAATAATACATAATAATAATTAACCGATTCATATACTTTAATTAGAATCGAATTCTGTTATTTGTTTTTTTTTATTTTAATTCTCATTAGTATAAATCATTAAATGATAATAATTTTAATTATGTAAAGCAAAACAAAAAGAAACACCTTTTTTACGAAATATTAAATTATTATAGATGTTTGCATAAATATTTAAATTATGCCGCGCATTTGTTGGATTGGCCTGTTCAGCCCGTGACTTTTCCACGTAATTAACTTTTTGCCCTAGAGGGAGAGAGGATCATAACAATGTGTAAATAAAGGATAAGGCAGTGAGTGATTTATTATTTAACGAATAATAAAATTAAAAGTGTAATACTAATTTTTAAATTATTTTAAATTCATTGTATTCCTGCATGAGAATAAACAATGACTAATCCTACAACATTCATTCTTTTCTTTAATTTACGACATCTTAAGGTGATTAGAATACATTCCATCGGCAAAATGGCATTGTTATGCCAAATTAAAAAAATAATTTAAAAAAAAAACATTAAAATTGTAGATAAAAACTGGAACACATGTAAGACTTCATTTGGCAGTATTACATGAATATCAGAAACAGAATATTTGACATGAACAAAAAAAAAATGTAAAATATTTAAAACCATTCTTGACCAAAAAATTCTTGACATATAGAGCCTTTTATGGCCAGCTTACAGCCCTGATCCCAACATCATTGAGAATTTCTGGGAGATAATGAGCAATAAAATTGCAGACCTTTTTGCCAGAACAAAAAATGAATTGAAAAAATCTATTAAGAATGTTCAGAATAACCATATAACTTATTTAAAAAAAGTTTAACACTGTGCCATGGTGAGTAACAACCCCAATTAAATCAATGGGTGGGAAATTGGATAGTAATTGGAATAAAAATCTTTAAAGAAATCATGGATTTTTTTAATGTATCTTAATATTCCCTGGATGTTAAAAGTTATCAATAATTGAAAATTACTTAATAAATACAACAATTAATTAATTTTACTATCTGGGCTATCATCAGTTTATTATTAGCTGTTCAAAATTTTATCAAAAATAAAATCATTTATATTATATTTATATATCGACTATGGAAAAGAAAAAGGACGTAACCCACACATATCACATTTTACAGGAGGCACAAAAAACGTGTTTTGATGATTTTGGGCCATATGCAAATTATGAATTATACACAACCTTGAAGTGCACGGAGAATTCTAAACTGGTGTAATTGACATAATCAAATATTAATTAAAGAAATTGTCTAGGAAAAACCTTTTCTTCGTGATTTCAATTTTCACATGCTCATGTTTTTAAAAGCTAAATTTCGATACTAATTCGGCATTTGCATCTTGCATCCTTTTGATAGAACGTGTATCATGTTTGATAAATTGTGATTATCGAAAAAAACCCGTTTTGAAAAAACTGTGGGTTACGTCCTTTTTCCTTTCCACAGTCGATATACATGCTTAGACACATTTTTAATGATACATATCAAGATATAATTTATATGAACTCTTTCTTAAAGGAAATTTTACAGTACAAAACTGAATTTTCGAAAGTGCATGAAACATTCTTGCGCAGACTGTATGTGAAGAAATAATGACAATTCAATAAAAAAAATAAGAATGACAATTGATATTAGACTACACGAAATTTGGACGCACGTAAGCGGCAATACTCATCAAAGGGTTAAGCACATATTGAAAGAGAAAATCTCAAAAATTACTTTAAAATAAGACGTGCAGGATAGCAAGTTTGATTCTTTTATATTGTTAGTATTTAATATTGTTCCTGGGATCTAACAATTTCTGCTTGTGGATAACTTTAGGATAAGATTCCACAGTTGATATTTATCATCATTTTACTTAAAAATAAAAAGCCTTCCCATTATTTGAAAAGTTTATCACTGGTATAAGACAAATTATTTTGTTTAACAAAAAAAATGTGATGGATTAGTTAAGACACCTATTTATATAAATATATAGATTATTACATTCCATTTAAGATTAACAATAACACAAATATGAGATATACAATCACATCAATAACAAATTCTCAATATATGTATGTATACACAAAAATAATCCATTATAATCTAATCTAAAACCATCCAAAAAATATGAAATATCATTCATGATTATACTACGAATATTGTGTATAAGTATACCTAATGACTTTTATTGGTTTATTTAGAACATATTTTATGTATAAAAAAATAATTTATTTAGATATTTTAGACTAATAAATATCGCTATACCTTTTACTTGTAAAGATAGTACAAAAATTATGGCTATAAAAACTGGTCGTTTTGTTTTCCCTAAGCGATGCTTCAATGATAATACGTGTTCATTACATGTCAAGTGGATTTAAGAGGTAAATTATTTTCATTCATAAAACCCCTTTGGGAGGAATGGTAATTTTTGATTCACTTCATTCTACATATTATATAAATTGCATAATAAGACAAGAAACTAATGTCCCATCAAAGTTTAATGATTTTTACACGGCAATATTATAAATTAGTATCAAGATTAATAAAAAGTTTACTCGTATGAAGTAATTAAATCAATAAGTATGATTTCCATCAAATGCATATCAGTAAAATATTGTTGTTTTCTACGAGCACGTATCTCAACATTTGTTCTTCCTGATTAACATCCTCAAAAATATTGAGAACAAAACCATTCCAATGGTGTTTTATAGCTATAGTGATAGCGGCAGTGATAGCGACAGAATAAAGTACATTTATGTGTCTCCTGAAAACTTGTACTTTTTGAGATATGAGGTTGTAGAAAATTACCAACGATATATGGGAAAGCTATATATTACCTTACCCTTATACAGGCAGGGAGAATAAATTCTCAAGTCAGGTACAGTAGTATATATCATTAATAACATCAACAATTTGTTAAAATAGTTTTTATCATAAACTACATACCTGAAAATGTAGATACTTATGTCAAAAAATTATATTTCATTATTTTTGAGAAAAATATTCTATTATCTTAACCCTTTTACGCCCAAGCAGCGCATTCGCGCAGCTTAGTACTTGTGCTAAATCAGTTAAGCAGCACGATCGCGCTGCGAAAACTGTTCCACTCTAGTGTCCTTGAAGTTGTTTTAACACATGTTTTATTAAACTATTACCCTAATAATCTTGTACCAAAGAAGTTGGACTAGTAGTAATTAGTTGCGGCATTTTATTTCACGCCGACAAATAATCCCGTGATATTGTGTCACACAAACAACAGACAGTTGTTTTTTAGTATAGTTGATTTTAAAAATACATATCAAATATCAAAACTTTTTAGTGTTTATACTGATAGACAATAGTTTAAAGATATATTCTGCAATAAATATATGTGAAATAACTTACAATATAATAACTTATTTTTTATCTCAAAATCATTTTTTCAAATATTTGCTAATTTCATGTTTGTGTATTTTTTTAGTTGTTTCAGTAAATTAAATTACTGTTTTTTGAGATTGTATTATCCTAAATATTATAAAAAAAAACGTAAAATAAAAAAAACAGAATTATAACTTTAAAAACTATAAAGTTATGACAATTTTTGTAAAACAACCAAACCTCAAAAATGCTTGGTAGTTTTAGCAAGTCCTCCAAAAAATAGCCAGAGGTAAGAGGGTTAAGCAAACAAATCATATTTTATGCTTGATTTCAATGAAACAGTACTGATAAAATGGGAAAAAATCATTGGAACATATTATTATATATATACCATTTAATATTAACTTCATTATGAATGTACATAACTCTCTTTTTTAATCTGAAAAATACTAGCAGACAAAGATTTTTATTTGAAATCACAATCACCACAAAAATTAACTAAGAAATGTTAGCACCTAAATGCATATCATAAAAAACTGCAGTTTTATTTCTTTGAAGTATGGCTGCTTTCTTTTTCTGGCACATAATACATGGAATCAATGAAATGTTTGGTGATGTCTCCGACCAACGATCGATCTGCAATCGATTGTGCAACTCCATATATCGCCATCTGTTAAGAAAAAGAAAACTATTATCGACTGATCGAGTGAATCGTTTATATTGTGTTAATGTGCATTAAGGTTAAGTAAGTGTAAAACTATTTTTCAAAATTTACACCAGATCTTCTTACTTAAATAAGGTACGATAAATCCCAATAGAAATAAATTTAACAATGGTGATCTGCCTATCTTATTTAAAATGTTATATACTAATTTTTCCTTTCTTTTAATCTCACAGATTCAATAGAGATTGAATAGAGCTCAAATGTAACTGAAATTACACTTACTAATGAAGAGAAATAGAAGATGTAAAAAAAGTAGAAGGAACTGATTACCTTTCCCTCAACAGGTTTACCGGGACTCTTCATAATTATAGCCACTTCTTTGTTAACATCTTCGATAAACTGATCTGCTATGCCAGGCTTTGTATGAAGCAACGTTACACATATATGTACTCTGAAAAAAAATATTGCGCACACTTTAGTACAACACATAGATAAATTACGTGAAAGCAGTCACACAATTACTTTGAATTTAATTTGTTACCGTTTCAACATCTAATGTAGAATGTGTGGACAGAAATTGTTAACAAAAACTGGTTGTAAATTAATCGCTCGACCTCTCTCTCTTCGGAGTAAGGATAAAAGGATAGGTTTATTTTTGTCTTCATTCCTTTTTCAGGATCAGACAGATGAGAAGGAAAAAATGAAAATCATCACCGAAACGGATAATCATTTGGATAAAAATCTATTAATCTACTGAAAAATCAATATAAAAAGGATTGCATTCAGAAACACTTGGCAGTGCAACCACGCAGGACGAATTAGCAAGAAAATCATTCAGCTGCGTGACTGTTTTTGGCTGAAAGCATTAATGCAATCTTATATTTATAAAATAACTGATTAGTGATGGAGGAATATGTATATCAATGGAAGACGTCAAATCTCAAGACATGCTTACCCTGACGGGAATTGTAAAACGTTGAGACTCCATCCGAGCTTTTGCAACGCATCTGTAAGCCGTAGAATATCAAAAACTTTAGATCCGATACCGATCACCGAAGTTGCCGGCGTTCCGAAGATGAACACGCCTGGCACCAGACGCAACCTGTGATGAAATTTATAATACATTTTTAAAATGTTTTATTTGAAAATCTCATCGATAGCTGTGATAATTTTGAACCGTGACATACTTTTCTTCGATATAACGCGCTGTCGTTATGATACTTTTGGTCATTTCGATGTATTGATTCTTGCCAAAGAAGCGCATGGTCGCCCAGCAAGCGGCGATCACGCCTCCCGCTCTAGATCCTGATGAAGTAAAACAAAAATGTCTCGAGATCAATAATATCCAAGTGCGAAACGTCTCTGAACATCATTTTCGGCTTGATACATTTTACTAATTGAATGGCAAGATTTACAATCAATAAAGCTATTCACATAAAAACAAATAGTCCATTGAGAGACACAAATTTCGATATTCATTAATGAATATTTTTTAAGAGTCCACAATGTACAATTGAGTACAGCTGTACAGCTGTACTCGATTAAAACCAAATGCCACTTGTTCAACACTTGCATTCTGCCGGTACTGCTTTACGGTTGCGAATCATGGCACATGACGAAGACTCAGAAAAACCGTATACTGAGCTTCGAGAACAGATGCTTGCGTCGGATAATGGGGGTGAGGTGGTTTGATTTTGTGAGGAATTCAGAGATAAGGGAGCGTACAAGACAGCGTCCTGTCACGTCAGTGGTTATGGAGAGACGTTGGAACTGGCTGGGTCACATGCTGCGGATGCCTCCGGAAAGCCTCAATCCTGCCTGCCTTTTCTTTCGACCGGTGGGATTCCGGCGTCCCGGACGTCCGTCGGGTACTATCCATAGGATGTACTCGGCGGAACTGAGGGATGCTGGCATGTCATGGGAGGATGCAAAGCAATTGGCAGGAGACAGGGAAACATGGAGGTGCCGCGTGGCGGCCATATGCTCCACATAGGGAGCGAACATGGCCAAAGAAGAAGAATGTACAATTAAATAAATACGAATGTCCTAAACGAAATAAAAATTAACATTGTAATTGACAAACCATTGACAGTAGGCGAGCCGTAGACGCCGCCAGGCCAATCAGTGGTGACGGTGTATTGATAGTGACGATAACTAGCCTTTCTGTATAATATCACTGACGATCCTTTAGGAGAGAAGCCGTACTGAAAATTTTTATAACACAATAAGAATAGAAGCACCGGATAAATTAATGACACGATTAGTCTCGATGTGTATTATAATTGACATTAATTTATCGATTACCTTGTGAGTATCGGCTGATATACTGGTGACTCCTTTTAGTCGAAAATCAAACGGCGGAGGATCAAAACCAGCAAATGGCATAAATGCTATTAAAAATCCTCCTAGACACGCATCAACATGAACCGGTACTTTGTACTTTACACCGAGCTCCGCAATAGCTTTAATATTATCCATTGTACCGTAGGGGAAATTGGGGGCTGAGCCGACCAGCTGAAAGAAATGTCACAAGACTTAGTCAATATTACTTCTATCTTCATATGTTCACAGTACTTTTGTTTCTTGACGGATCTATATATTGATAACGAAAAGTGACATTAGGTAAAGAACTGACCATGCATGTTCTAGAATTAATTGCTCTGCGCATTGCTTTGATATCAACTGTATACGTTTGAGTATCTATCGGAACAACTTTAACAATAATTCCTAGGTATTGAGCGGCTTTGTCGAATGCGGAATGGGCGGTCGTAGGAACGACCATCTCAGGTTTGCTGATACCGAAATCCCTCGCTCGGTCCCTGTAAGCCTTGCACGCCATCATAATAGACTCCGTACCGCCTGTAGTCATCTAGAATTTGTATTAAATATATTATGTTATTATGGAAAAAAAACAAAGTTTTCAATTTGAAAGCTCAGTTTTCAAATACATTTTAGATTAATTTCTTAACAGAATTTGATTACATTATTAATCAAAAAAAAAAAAAATAGTCAGATAGTATCTCAGATACCTTTCAATATATTTAATTTCTCCTGAAGATTTTGATAACCCAATAATGGAAGATTCTAATTACACCTTCAAAGTTAAAGTAATAAATACACCAGGCATACATATAACAAATGACTCTTACGGTGCCGCAGGCTTCGACCCCTCCATTGAACAAATTGGCAGCCATTTTTACGACTTCTGACTCCATTTTATTGACACCTGGAAACACATCTGCATGCAAAGGATTGGTATATGACGAGAGCCCGTAGACTTCCGTTGTCAGCTCACGAAGAGTATCATCGAGACAGTAAACCGCTCCGGATACCTTTCCTGCACGCCACTCATAATCGCCTGAAAGGAAAACGAAATTACATTGCAAATCAAATAAGCTGTTTATGATGTCAATGACAGACTAGCTCTTTATTTTTTTGAAAATCCATAAACTGCATTGATCTTTCTTTACCCAACTTCAAATGCTTCTGTACTTCTTCTATGACTTGCGCTTTAGTCATGCCATCTTCAGGTAAAAATGTGACGCATTCCATGCCGTTAAAACGCTTCTCTACGCCGTGGATGAAATCCGATTTGACTTTCGCCATTTCATTGTCAATCTTCCTTTTGACGGCCGGTACTTTTCTCAACCACTTGAAGAATAATTTTCTAGATTTTTTTATGGCACCTGTGACAAAAAAATATGTTTTCGAATTAGTTATGATCATATTGTCATTGAAAGAATTATGAAGCTTAAACGAATCTCAACGGTCAACCAATTTTTATAAGCCAAGCTTAAAATTTTTTACCAACATACTTTGTATGGCTAATACGAATTATAAAGCACATTCATTGACATTTTTTTTATCATGACCACTTTTAATGCGAGACATATGAACTGCTTATAAAATTTATCTCTACAGAAGTTTCAATACAAGAACTGCCTGTTATCGCTTATAACATAGTTATCAGTCTATAACAGTTGACAAAAATTACCCGGAACCAACCCAGGTACCCGGTTAGTTTACAGAAAAATATTGGAGCCAGGCAATCCATTTGGGCTCCTTGATTACAATGTCATTTCTATAGAAATATAGAGTTGAAGAAAATATATATTAATTTATTTTTAATCGCAAAAAGAAAAATCTAGGTCACCACATAAAATATATACTTTGCCCTGTTCAACCTGAATGGAGAATAAACATTACGATTTATGCTTTTTGAACAAAGATAAAACCATACATAATGCAATATCTCATCTAAGAGTGTCAAAGGGCACATACAATATGGTTGAAAAAATACTTTCCTGTATGTATTTATTAATTTTTGTTGGCAATGGTATTTTTTACTAATTTGTTACTAAATAGTCAAAAGTATTTCATATTATATTTTTTTAGCAATATTTAATATTTTACAACAATTAGAACTCGTATCGTAAGAAGCTATCACATGACGGAATGATTAGCACTTTGAAAAAGTATTGCAAAACAATTTTCACTGCATATCAATCAGAATTTTTATACATAGTTGGCATAGCAGAATTCGCAGTGTCTGTGACTGTAAGCGTTCGCTAACATGTGCCCGCTGTGGTCTAGTTGGTTAGAGCTTGCTCTACCGATCAGGTGGGTCTGGGTTTGATTTCCGGTAAGGTCAATGTCTAAATTGGATTTTTTTCAATTTGAGTTTGAGATCTAAGACATGGGTGTTTGTGAAGTCAATTCTCCTTGAGTTAATTAATCTCATGTGACTTTCAAAAATTCTCATTGAGTATATCTCGTATGATCTTTCAACTTCAAAATATTTGAAGCTTTGCATTTTATCACTTGGTAACTAAATATTTTGTCCATATTTTTTTTTTTCGCAAAACTAAGGGAAATTATAGACTTGGATTTTTCGTGGAAAAAACCAAATCCCTAATTTTGTATGAGATTCACTGTCCCAATTACACGGTGCCGACTAGTGTAAATGGGGGTTTTACAGTAGCTAGCTATTCCAGCATCATATCATTTTCATAGCTAATAGTTATGTTAGTAAAATTAAGATTGCTGTTAAGCAAATAATTCTAGCATTGGTTGCCAAACTTAATGGTTATATTATTACAGAAAAAAAAAAATGAAAAACTCACCATCGCCCTCAAATATAAAATCCCATAACCATACTGAAACAATGACCGATGTAGCAGTTATGGAGACAATCTGCCACGGTTCTTTGTTGGAGAACACATTGTTTATTGAAGTTTTGACTAAAGTAGCAGAGTTTTTAGCAATCTCCATTTTTTATATATCCTGAAATTACAAAAAAAAAATATTCATAACCGATCACTTCATCTCAATTATTTGATGGGAACAATATTATTTTCTATTGTATTCTGCTAAGGAACAATATTTATTTTTTACCAACATTCTATGTATTCGTCTCTGAATGACATATGAAAATGAAGAGGACAGTATAGAAGACTTGTCCGGTCCTATTTCAGACGGAGCATAATATGAAGTATCAGTCGATAATTTCAAAAATACCAAACAAAGACAAGTTGTCATCTAATCATTCAACCATTCTCGCCAAATAGGATATGGATACAGGGCAGGAATTAAAAATAATACACCAATGCATATTTTGTAATAGCAAGTAGGATAAAATTGATTAAAACATATCCAACACCCAAAGGATTGGATAAAAATCCGGATGGAAGCTTTAAATATTTATCAAATATTACGTTTTTATTAATAAATATCCACCAACAGACTTACAGCCACACAATAAAATTTAACAACTTAAAACAACAAAGGATCTGTATCACTGAGCTACTGCAAAACTGATGACTTCATTAACACTCAATCAATAATAGTGACTAACTTTTAACGATCTTGTATTCCTAAGATAATTTATTTATCTCATTGTAATTGATAACAGTAATAACATGCTTCATAACATAAATGGTGAATCTGTGACACCTGTGTTAAAATACAAATCCTAGTATGATTCATTGATATGAATCAATTTATAGGCATGTTAAGGGCACATTTGATGGTAGAAAATAAAAATCATTACTGTTTAATGTTAATTAGGATTAAAGAATACTTTTAAAAATAAATTAAATATGTAAAAACTTGTGAAAATATTAAGACTACATTATTGTTACTGTTTTACTTAATTTATGCATAATAATTGATTCACTAAACCTGTATTGCGCCAAGTTATATCTGTACGAATAAGCAAACTGCTTTTCATAAGTAAATCCAAAATAACAATAATTCAATTTATGTAACTGTGCCAATATTTACTGATAAAAAATGATTACATATTCCGATAACACAGGATTCCAAAGATCGTTTGGTACCTTTAATACCTTTTAATAATCTTCGATATTTTTTAAAAACCGTTTTATTAGCCATAAATATTTTAAAATTATACGCGTCTTAAAAATGTAAGAAAAATGTTAAATACAATCGAACGACATCTCACCAGTAATCTCCTTTTGTTATGAATCTACAAACGTCAAACGAAGCTATGAACATGAATAGAATACCGGCATAGACTAAATTACATTTGTTTATTCCTCAGACTCACCTACCACCGACACTTTCCATAAGTAAAAAAAAATATCGATAGCAATAATCTCTGATCAAAAAAAAACAATTTGATCAATCAACAACACAAGTTGTGCGGTAGGTAGTAAACTCTAGACATTTTTTTAAATATATTATTTAAAAATAAGCACTGTGAAGAATTTCAGAATTTGTTTTGTCAGACTTTCTAGTCGCGTACGGTGATGTTGCGTGTGCTGTAAATATATTTTTTAAAGACGATTTTTTGAAACTTGTATTATATTTTTATTTATTCTGTCGTTTGTTAGGAAGTGGAAGTATTTCAAATTGGACATTCAAGAAAATCAGAAAAAAAATAACAGCAATAAAGTATATCCTAAGATTTAGATTGTCGAATGTTGTTTGATACATCAGCTAGGTATAGTAAAAAGTTTTTAAAATATGTAAAGAAATCATTTTGTTTAAAATTCTTCTAAATAGCTTAGAAAGCCTCGTATTCTTTATTTATTTTATTTTATTACGGGATCAGAGTCCAATAGTTCACATTGATAAAAAATTGACGAACTCGGCGAAAGAGCTAAACAAAGGTCCCACAACAAAAAGGTTGCGAAACTATGCTGTATAAGCCTAAAAAAACTAGAAACTATTGCATTACATAGTATGTATATTATATAATAGCAGGCTTTACATAGGGACTATGCGCGATTATGCGGCGTTCTGTTGCAAAGCCAGCTATTTAGAATGATGATTATCCTGGCAATCTTTTTCGAGGCGTATTTTTAGCGCACCGTAGTCAGCTGACAAGTCTCATGACAGTCGTGTTTTCATTGTACAGATATCTAAAATTTATTTATTAATTCACTAAAATGGCTTTGCATTCAGCTGTGAAAGGCAAATTGATAAGTGTGATCGGCGATGAGGTTAGTCATTTATTTCAAATTATAGTCGTATTAAAAAATCAATAAGTAATAATGCTGATAAATCATAATATGCATCGATTGGTTATATTTCGCTATGTATCATTGCAGGACACTTGCGTCGGTTTCCTTCTGGGCGGTATAGGCGAGATCAATAAAAATAGGCATCCTAATTTCATGGTCGTGGACAAAAGTAAGTAATCACCATATTTGTATCTAAGTGCTTAGGTCCTGTAGGGATTGAACATATATGAGTGATACATAAACTCTTCTACTGACATCTTACTCGACAACTCAATAGCGTTCAACAACAAAATCATATAAAATTATGAAATTCTATGACACCTCTATATTCATTAGCCTCTATTTTCGTCAAATTCGATTGTCACACATTGATGACACTAAAACGTTCCCGTATTCTTAAGTATTATCTTTATTCGTAACTCCCTTTATTCGGCACCTGTACTGCAACTAGGGTTGCCAGGTGTCCCGGATTGGCCAGGATTGTCCCAGAATTGGAATCGCTGTCCCGTATCCCAGATGAGTACTAAATTGTCCCGGAAATTTAGAGAAAACTAACTTAACTTTGAATTAAGATTCGAAAGTCTCAGAAGAGCTAAAAAAAAAGATATAACTGCATCATATCATCACCAAACTATAATTAACAAATCTTTTCGGTTTTTTTTTTAAATATAATAATAAGCGATAAGTAGATTAATAAGCACTGGATTTTTTTTAAGAAAATCAAGGTGGGACGTTGATAGAATGTCTAGAATTGAACTCAACATTATATTACCCACCGTACCAATCAATTTATTTGTTCTTCACGCTCTTAATAATATTTAAATCTTTGATAGACACCGCAGTGAGCGAGATCGAGGACTGCTTCAAGCGCTTCATCAAACGAGATGACATTGACATTATTTTGATCAACCAGAATGTCGCCGAACTCATTCGTCATGTCATCGATGGGCACACACAACCTGTCCCATCAGTTTTAGAAATTCCATCGAAAGACCATCCGTACGATGCCAGCAAAGACTCTATTCTCCGCAGAGCCAGGGTAAATATTATGTCTAACATGGATATAGCTTTATAAATATTTGATAAAATAAATGGTTTACGAGACTTTTCTATAGATTATAGATCGATACCATACGAGACCTCTGACAATATGTGACTTGCATTATTGTATCTGTCGTTCAATAAGTCGTGTAATGTTTTCAATGTTTAATTGATTTTTTTTCTTGTAAACCTTCAATATTTGATTAGCTTTTATGACGTACACGACCAGGACCAAGCGATCAAATCAATTTGTTGAATCAATACAGTTTTATATATCCACAACCAAGAAACATTAGCCAATCTAAATGTTTCCTTTATTTTAACTGTTTCTTTTTCCTTCTAAAACATTAAAAATGTCCTTTTCAACATCTCGTTTTTTGTAATATTTTATAGTCAGTTAAAAAATATTTGAATGAACGAAACGAGTATAATTCAGAAGGTGATTTTTATGTACAAATTTTCGCTTTCTTTTTTTCAGGGTATGTTCAATCCAGAAGATCTTGTGCGTTAAGAGGAAAAAAAAGTTTTACAAAAACGTGAGGCTTCAATTATCATCAATATTCTACGCATCATATTCAGTGTACTAAGTATTAGAGTGTCTGTTGATTTTATGTATATATTCAAATCGCTGTTTTCAATAAATACGCCTGAAAAATATTTGTCAAATATCTGAGCAAGTTCAGCTGCATTCATTTTTTCGTCTTAAAATTTAAACATGCAATAAATTACCAAGATTCTTTTTTTTCATTCTTTATTACTTTAAAATTTTATAAATATCATTTATTTATTGTAAGAGTTTATTCATTCCAATTTATAATTACATGTACTATCGTAAAATCTTAGAAATTAAATTTAATTGTTCGATTCTTGTGATGAAATAAATTTGAAGATAGTGTGTAGCTAATGAAATGTTAACGGTTTTCAATGTAAATACCTAAATAAAATGTTAAACAAATTCAAGTTTTATTTTGAACTTCATCATTCCCTACGGGCCGCTTGAACGGCCCACGTAGAAGGGACATATATACTCGAAAAGCCAGTATTTCATCTTCAGCGTCTAACACAATAACCCTAACAGCCATTTTATCGACTCATGCATAAAATAATAGCCTTGTTCTAACACTGTATGCCTGTCCAAATCACGCGAGATATTCCTAAGATAAAAACTGCTTTGAAGTATATCATACCAGGATTGAATTCTTGGAGTATTATTTTTAGTTTTTTGTTAAATTACTATCCTTTATGCAAAAAATAAATAAGTAAACAGAGAGATATATATATATATATATATATTATTTTCCTCATTCTATTGTTAGATTGATTTGGGTAATTGTCAATCACTAAAAAAACAAGTTGAGTTGGTTGAAAAGTTTCCAGGAGCCTGGTGTCCATCGCTGTGGGAGCGTAGGCTTCAAAGGGTTAAGAGACGCATTGTTTTAAGTCTGATCCTTGTGTAGGTCATTTTTTATTTACAAAAAATTACTTGCATCAAACCTCTTAAATTGATTAACATAAAGTATTCCTAAACTAAATCAGGTTGTAGGATCTTTCCCAAACATAACCTGCAGTTGCTAAAAACTGCCACTGGAAAACTCAATTGGCGAATAACAAAACATCTGCTATAAATGGGTACTATATGACTAAATGGGATAATAATTAATAACTATAAAGCTTCTTTGTTTTAATAATATTTTTATTATAAGGTAATGTTAATCTTAATTGACATACACTAAAATTTGTGATTTACAGCAATAGCTTACTTAAAACAATGTTAATATAACAAGCGATGGCGACAAAAAAGAAACAATAATTAATATTAGTATGGCAGTTGTAGTTTACTACTTTAAAAATCACTCAAAAGCTATCAATTTTAAAAATAAACTAGACTTAATATTATCAATCATATTCACTCGAATCTCTATGTTATAATTGACACTTTTTAGTCTGGCAAGGTTTGCTTATTGTGTAATTATTAAATCAGATTTGTTGGAATTTATAAAAATAATTTGTATTCATATTGTTCAATAGATTTGTAAATAACCTAGTGACATTTTTCCAGGTGCCAAGTATATTATCATGTATAATAAATCTTATGAACTATATTATTTCTTATAAATAACTTAATACAACAGATACAAGCAATATGTTCCGCATATTCACAGTTAACAATATTTTAATATCAGTACGAAACTAACAACTTATAATTGCATAACTGAAATTGATAAAAGACTCGACGTGTAATTGAAACAGTCGTAAGTGATCTGAGTTACAATATCATGTAGATTAAAAAAATTCATATCGTTGAATGAAGTGAAATAGTTTTCTATACACACATGATACAAATTGTGTGCTTTTGTGTAATTCTAAAAATATAATGAAAAATCTACAATATATTGACATTAAATTTGCATGTTTTGTACTTCAGCTTCAATCGTCTCCAATTTCATTATCGCTATCATTAATTTCATCGTCTTCATCGAGAGAGTTTGGCCCCAGCCAGTCCCATTTTGAGTAATGAACATTATTGAATTTGATATACTTGGCTGAATTGCCGGTAACAGTTCTCACGAAGACTCTTCTATTATACAAAGGCTGCAGACGACGGAAGTTATCCACCAGCATTGCATCAGAACTGCCTGATAATTGACGAAACTTTTCCATCTAAAAATCAAAAGGAAATTACTATTATTACATTATATTTTAGATAATACGTAGCATATTTCCCAAAGCGTGACCAGTGGGTGACTAAAGATTAAGAATTTTAGATATTTAGGCAGTGAGATGGTAAACAGTTGACCATCTTTTTAAATAATAATTCGTGTTTTTGTATGAATGTACGCATATTCTATCATTACTTCTTGATCAGGGGTCGTACACCTTTTTATACCTACCGCCCACGTTTGTATATTTTTTTATAGTAAAATTTCCTCACCGCCCATCAACATCG
The DNA here is from genome assembly GCA_031772345.1 of Himalopsyche anomala. Lineage (NCBI taxonomy): Eukaryota > Metazoa > Arthropoda > Insecta > Trichoptera > Rhyacophilidae > Himalopsyche > Himalopsyche anomala. Next base: position 27,665,806 of record CM062830.1, on the reverse strand, counting down.
AAGTAATGCAATTTAATGTAAGGGTGAGCTAAATTTTAGCAAAATCTTAAATAGATTTCCAAATAAGTATTGGAAAATTCTTGAGAAAATCATCAACCCAACGTCGAAAATTGTATGCGTTTAACTTTTCTATAAACACTTCTGCATAAAAATTGGAACACTACTCTTAGGGTGATTTTCAAACATTTTCTCTGTTTGGTCATAATATACAAATAGTTTCGATAAAAATACAAAAAAATTAAAGCCCTCCGAGGAAGCCTACTTGTGAGCGGTACAGACCAGGTTGACAACCCTAATCCTGATCATTGATATGTTTGTACTGACTCCAAAAATATGTCAAAATTCTTCTACATGTAGTGGTGAGTGAATTTACAATTGCTTGTACTTTGCAATGAGATTATACATTATTATACTGGAGAAGTATTCAGTAAATCTTATTACAGTTCCATGTTTCAATAGTAGTCTTACGTACTCAACATACTCTGATTAACACCTTTCTGATAAGCTAATGCTGATAAGTATGTTTTGTTAACCGAGGCTACAGTTTTAACATTGAACCAATCATTATTATCATTAATACAAGTTATTTGATTATTAGGTCAGTGTGGCATACAAATATGGTAATATGAATTTAGTACCTACTGCTTAGCTCTTAATGTTAATGTTAAACCTTAACTCAATCGAAAAACTTATATACATGTCAGCTGGAGGCCATTTTGAGACTATTCCATCAATAAATATGGTTTTTCAAACTATTAATATTAATAGAGGTCTTAATAAATTTATATAGATGGTATGATTCACTCAGTCTATTGTGATTAATTATTTTATCTTGATTTTAATGATAAACTTTTCAATACCTAACAGATAATTAGTTCTACTCTTTTTAAATTTAAAAACAACATGTTACAGATTTTTGCTAAATTATATTAAAGTATCCTTTACTGATGTTTCAAAATGCATCAGAGATTGAAATATGATACATACACGAGACATGCGTGGCTATTCTCAAATTCATCAGTACGTCCTAGACACTATTTAGTTTTTATGGTTGGTATAACTCAAATCTAATAATTGCAGCTATTTTCACTGTTGTTATAATCTATCTGTCGACAAATCAAAAGAATGTGTTAAAAAGAGATGTTTTTTAAACAAACTATCAAAAGTAATGCAAGCTTTTAAGCATATTATATATCTCATCACAATCACTTGTATGTGTATTCTTGGAATTTGACAGATTGACTATAGCAACAATGAACATAGCCGCAAATAGTACATTTGATTTATGCCAACCTTAAAAACTAATTAGGTTCAAAAATACATGTCAAGTATTAGAGACCTTTATTAGTCTATATCCTAATAAATTTGAGAATAGCCCTGCATTTGGCCAGCTTGTGGATTGTCAAATCAGTGACGAGCAACCCTCAGTATTAAATAATGCATAATATGCTTCATTTAGAATATTAAGAATTCACTAAAAGACTACTTCTGTGGAGTAAATATTAAGCTTAACTCTATCAAATAGAACAACCTAAAAATTATTTTTCTGCAATAGATAAATTAAAAATGTGTGTGCCAATAAGAAATGAACTTATGTAGACCAGGAAATATATTTTGCATATATAAATCTACTACTCAATTTCAATAGAAAAAGATGTTTTGAACTATTCATAGATGTGAAATTTTATCAAAGAAGGATTTTTAAAAATTACTCTACTTTAATTACCCATGATGATTGGTAAATAAATATCTCTTATGGATTAATTAAGAAAACAACAATTCAAAACATCCTATGGTTAGTTAATTAATACCCAATTATAAAATAATACATAATTTCACTTATTGTTTTACGCTCAAGTTCAATAGCAATAAATAGTTACCTGAAAAACTGAAATTGGTATAAGATCCGGGAAAAGTATCCAGGTAACGGCTTCAGAGCACGGAGGTGTCGTGAGAGAACCTTTATATGTGTAGAACCTTTCCGTGTTGGAGGGCAATAGAGACGCAAGAGTGAAGGTCGTATTTAGGATCATACTTTCATTGAAATCTTCAATCAATGTCAGATTTCTCACCAGAGGGTTTAACTCTTTTGCTTCTTCGTCTTGTATCTGCAAATAAATAAAAAAATTCTTACATAACTTGATAATATAATATTTAGGTAACTTTGAAATCCGTATGAAGTGAATTAACATTAGCATCTTATCAATTATAATTGATGCATTGTAGGCAACGTTCCCTCTAAGCTGCGCGCGTGTGCGGCTGCGCAGCAGTTGGGAAGCCCCCGCGCACTCATTCCAGGTTGGCGGCCACTACAAGACAGTTGGTCAATTAATATTTGATCAGTCTGCGCATCCTCCGTGCAGCCTTTAAAATTTCCGCGCAGCTAACCTCTTGCCTCAGAGGGAACATTGATTGTAGGTATATTATTATTTATTTGACTAAATATATTTTCTAAGTGCAAATATTGCGTGTACCCGATTGAGAATTTTTAAAGTCATATGATAATCTAATGAACAGAGCTATAGCTTTTGGGTCTCACGTTTTTATTTATTGTATGATTGCTATATTTTCTTTGCTATACTTTCAGTGTAATAAACTGTTTATTATAAATGCATTTAGTTTTGGATGAAAGAAACTAATTCTCATAACGCTATCATATTTTATCATCACGCCTGTAATTTATTTATGCATAAATAAATAAAAATATTCATTCACATAAATTCCTCGTAAATGAGTGAAGTGTTTTGATAAGTAGTGATAAAAGTGTTACCATAATATTATACAATGAAAATATTAACTATTTTATTATTCTTCTGACGCATTGTGTGATCTTGTGGCATGCAGAATTATTTTTATTTCTGTTAGTGCATGTATCAGACAAAAGCCACTCTTAAATTAGGTAATTTAAAACATAACCACACGTACACACTGTTCCTCTAAGCCTGAGGCATTTATTTACATATATTTTTTAATGGTGGACATGGTACACTTTTTGAATTTTCACAGAAAAATATGTGAATGGTAAAACAGTACTGTGTTAAATTAACATGATTGAAATCAGTCAATATTAAATGTTTCTCATCATCAACGCATGTCTCAGTCTCTGTGTGTAAAAAGTCTCAACATTATTCTTAGGATATTTAAAAAATAGAGCTTATTTCAGAGAGCAATGTTTAATCGATATGTGATACTAGTTTTCCATAAACTTTTATTAGCAAGGACTCCCTACAATTGTCTAAAGTTTTACAAACCCCTTATGATTCTTTTTTATTCAAATTACAAAAATAAAAAAATACATGTTCATTTTAAAAGAATATTAGGCAAAATAAAATTTACTATAATATTTGATCAATTTCGAATGAATTAATCATCTTCCATGGGCGAAAACTTTTACAATGGAATTCAAAATAGGAATATTGATACTTATAGAATTTGGCAATGAGCTTGGCTTAGAATAAAGATTCGTAGATGCCGTAATTGTGAAACCAAAAAAAATCTAAATATTTTAAAGAATATATTAAAAATTTTACATAGCAGGAAACCAGCGATTTCTTTCAGAGGTGGACTGCGGAAAACTGACTTTGACTTCATACAAATTTGTCTAATTTCAAATTTATGATCGAATTCTGGATGCAAATGACGGTTTCGTGTGAACTGTTCAAATTTAAATCCTTGGCCTTTAATTGAAAAAATCGCTGTTTTTCCGCTATGTAAAATTAATAAAAACGATGTACAATAATATCGCGAAATATTTTGACATGCGACAAATTTAATGCACACAATATGTATGCAAGCGACGTGCAAGAGTTAAAGCCCGGGGGTAATAAAACGCGCCAGAGAAAAGACGAAAGCCAACAAAAACAATTATTTATTTTTAGCGTTATCAAAAAGTTTTCACTCAAATTTGTAATACATTTTATTTTAACAACATTTCTCTGCTAACTTAGTATAAGTATATCGTATAGGTATATCTAATAATAAAAACTAGCTGTAAGCCCGTTGACCTCAACGGGGGGATTTTTGTTGCATTTTTAAGAAGTCAGAAAATTACAAACCTATTTATTGAATAAGCCAGAAATTCTAAAAATAAAATAAATATATCTCGGGCCATATATCGACAGCATGCCCTGTAGTATTTAAATTGTAAGTTATTTAATTTTTGGAATAATGTTGAGTTTGCTAACAATTAGTTTTCCTATTAGCAGAAATATACCTCGTAAATTACCTAATTTTTGGAATAATGTTTAAGTTTGCTGACAATTTTTTTCGTAGTGACAAAAATTTCGTAAAATATTAAATCTTTGGAATAATGTTCAAGTTTGCTAACAATCATTTTTCATAGTAGCATAAATCGACCTCGGCGCATATATCGACAGCCCTGCAGTTTTAAATTGTAAATTACTTAATTTTTGAAATAATGTTTAAGTTTGCTAATAATCATTTTTCACATGCAAAATGGTATAAATTAATTGCACATTTTATCAAAACAAAATTATCAATTTTCCATGTTACAATCAAATGCATATTTATCAAATTAATCAGAATAAATTAACTTCACTAATTCACCAAACGGAGCTTATTTTTAGGAATATATGAGTCTTTAAGGGAACCAAACATAAAAATGGTGAAACTTTTCCATTTGACTTTTAAGTGCAATTACGTTTTCAATTATTTTTTGTGGGAACTGTCATCAACTTTTAATTTTATATGAAAGTTTTTTCAATAAATAAGCATAAAAAAGTAATACAAAATAACTTAGATTATTCCACGTATTGTGCTACAAACTGTGACACGTGTTTCGCCTATTTCAGAGGCATCCTCAGACAGACTTACTTTCAGTAAGTAAAAGTAAGTCTGTCTGAGGATGCCTCTGAAAGAGGCGAAACACGTGTCACAGTTTGTAGCACAATACGTGGAATAATCTAAGTTATTTTTTATTTTATATTCAAATGAACTTCCACAAAGATACCGACGAATCCATCGAAAGCATAAACAATGTATTTTAGAGAAAAAATGATTGAAATTATGCAATAAAAAGGGTGGGTTCAGTTCACTTTTTCCCATCATCCTAACTTGGCTCACTTTGCCGTATTTTAATCTCGTTGACCCCAATCTATCAAACTATTTCGCTTACTTTATTTATATTACTATTTGAGCATAAATTTACCTTGTCCAAAGCATAGACTCGTTTACTCGTTATTTAAAACAAAAGATACAAAACTTTTAAATTATCGGGATAAATTCTAAATACCCTCTGTTAAAAAGTAAAATATTTAATAGCCGTCAGCATATGACACACATGGAATATTTGCATTTAACTGTCGAAACTATATTATGTAAAATATACCACATTCATATTTGACAGACGTCACAATCTTGAATAAAAACAATCGAAGTCAGTTTGTGAATCACAAATATCGTTCCATTTTCAAATGCTTGATTTATATAATGTATTTTTATCGCCTTGATATTTATGACGTTAGCTCAGTTGATAGAGAGCTCGACTGGTAATCCAGAGTTCTGTGTTCGATCCACGGTCGCGGCGTTTTTTTGTATGAAATTTTTTCAGCGATTTGTATCGTCAAATAATAAACAGTGTATTGGGAAAATATGTCTTTAGTATGAATAAAAATATTGCGTCAGCGGAGCTTTGAGAAGGGAGGGGGAAGGGGCAGGGGGAGGGGATATCGCGGACAATCATTCAGACGGACGGACATTATCGAGTATTAATATATAGATATTGTTTACTGAGGCAACATATCATAATAGTATATATTATATTATCTATAGATGGGAAAATACATATTCGAAGTAAAGCCTATTGCAAGCATGTCTAGAATATAGAACCAAAATATATTTTCTGGAATCTGTTTGGCCTTTTCAAATAACTCCAAATCCATGAAACGTGAACCAATACTGAATCAATATGTTTAATAAAATGTTTAAATATGCAGTATATTTAAATTAAAAAACGCTGTGATGTACATTTAGTATAACTGACATATAGCATTATCTACGACGGCATTATCATAAAACTTTAAGCAAAGAATTAAAGCGAAACGACTATAAATTATTTATATGCCAATCTTTCACTCTTGCAATCTATCTAGTGTAGGTAAACACATGTTCAGCTATTGGTAGTAATTAAACGACGATACATTGTTTTTTGTTAAATAAACGATAGCCTCAATAATTTCCCCCCTTATCCGGAAAACCACGAATAGCCATAAGATTGAGCGAACCCTTGTTAACGTATCGACAGCCCACCGCTCTTATCATCATCATTCATCTCCGTACATTCATCGAAGATATCAGCTGGATCATTATCGTGTAGTCATTTGTTATAACATATACAATCAGAGAAACAGTCACTTCAGAAGTCGGAACATAGCTCTCTCCATTCAACTGTGCGCACCGTTATAGAATATAGACCATAGTTTCTCAACTTTTTTGAGCCAGTGGCCTCTTTTGAGTCTCATATTTTTCCGTGGCCCCCATATCTATAGTTATTAGTGACACAATTATTTCGTGATCTCGGGATTGATGATTGGGGAAAAAAGCGAGAAATTGAAGTTAGGAATTGACAGATTGTACAATTATTGAAAAAATTGAGAGCTTTTTTTATGATTTAAGATTTCGACTGAAGGTGCTTGGTGGAATTTCAATATTAAATTTGAATCGTTCAAACTATGTACATTCTCACAGATTTTGTCACTAACGACCCGGGTTTCGCCTTTCGGCATCTTCAGGCGTTCAAGTGCACGGATGAACTTGAACTGACGCTTAGTAAATGAATGTTTCGTGTTTATATAATAAATAAATGTATCATTGAGCTTAAAGCCATTGCTGGCGAAAAGGATAAGCTCATGGGAATGCCCACAGATTTGAGTAGTAAGTAGTTTTAAGAATTATATTTATTTGTTTGTAAGAGACATATCGTATCCATTGCTGATGGCGATTTGTTTGAGCGTTCAAGTTCATCCGTGCACTTGAACGCCTGAAGATGCCGAAAGGCGAAACCCGACAAAATCAGTGAGAATGTACTTCCCTAAAAGAATATTTTCTTTGTGGTGGCCCCCTTGGAACATGCTGCGGACCCCTTAAGAAACCGTGATATAGACGATATATTATCTGCCAGTCCAAATCGGAAGTGATACATATCGTATGCCGCAGACTAAGTGTAATATCAACCACCGGTTATTGTTTACGCTGCACTGCTTAGACGATAAAAATAAAAATGAAAAAATAGCTCTAGAAGTTTTGGAAAAAGATTTTCCACGCGACATTACTTTTTATTCACACCGCATACACAAGCCGATACATCGTGGATAACAGGTACAATAGATTAGACACATTATTCAATATTTATATTTACATCACGATTTGCAAATACTTCAATACAGTAGAATGCTTTGCAAATAATACGTGTAATATGTGATAATTGCATTTTCAAATACCTCACTTAACAAATTGATTATCTCTCAATATAAAAAGATCTAAAAGATAGATAATTTTTCATACATATGCAGTCAGTATCTTGTCTATTTATTATTCTTCCGTTGTTCAATTGGTAAACTTGGTATTCGCTGATGATGCCGCATAGCAAGCCAAATTATGTTGGATGGAAACTTATTCGCGATGCATTGTTTTAAATAATCCATCACATCTAACATACTCGTGAGCTTTTAATGAATTTCTTCGATATTGTTAAATTATCATTTATTGACATAAAAGTTAATGTATTATTAATTGTATTACTTCAAATACACCTAGCATTTATTCTTTCGCCGGGTATGTTTCAGATAACAAACAAATAGAAAAGTTAAAATGTTACAAATGGGGAAATGAAAAATAATTTGCCGTAATTTTCGTGACAAATAAAGCGAGAAAAAGTTTTACTTAAATTAAATTTATTTTAAAGTAACGTAGTTTTGGATGAGTTGAACCTCGCATTTTCTCTGAAAGGCTCTGCCTACATTTTATATTAATTGTATCTCTGTTTTATACATTAATATAACATTATATAGTATAATAAAAAAAAATCATCGTCAACTCGATTCTAGTTTTGATTGCAGTTATCTACCTGATAGAAAAATGCCAAGACTGTTAGACCGTCGTGGTGCTTGTAAGCTTCAACGGCTGTGGGATACTTCCTGTTCCTGTGGATGATGTGCATCTCCATCGGATATCTGATGTCATTGAGAACATGCTCACTGCCACGATTGTTTTTGTCTCCCCAGTGGAAATGAAGTCCTTCCAGCTCATATTCGTTATCCAACCGTCCGCCGAAGATGTAAGGAAGCTTAGTCCCGTCTTCTTGCTTGGGCACTGATAAAGTTACTGGAAACATATAATTTTGAAAAAAATAATAATATAGCTTGTCAATCCAGCCATTCTGCTATTCAAATCTATGAAGTAGATAAATTGCCGTAATTATACATGTCCATTATTACTTATTAGTATGTTGAATCCTGTCTAAAATTCTTTTTAAAATTCAGTAAAATATTTCAAATTGAAATCTTAACTTATAAGTCGTATTTTTACTTGTAAAATTCGTAAAATTCGCCTATGACCTGTTTCAATAAAACAACGATCAATGTAATAACACATATTTAAGAATCCTGAAAATATTTTTCGTATTTTCACCTTGGCTATCTATTATCAAGGTTTAATGTTTCTAGGAATTCGTAATAATGGATATATTTCTACGTTTACATTTTTTTTAACTTTTTGACAGATTTAACTTATTTACTCAAAATTATTTATTTGCCCGTTATAAAACCTTACACTAATTAGATAAGGCAATTGAAAACATTCAAAATATTTTGTAACTCGCGTCATTGAATTTATAGCCCAAATAAATACACACTGATATACGTAATTTTATTTTATTATACGTGGATACATACATATATCATTTTTATCTGAAAAGTTTTAACAATTGAAAACTAATATATGGTAAATTCTAAGCACAGCAAATCTTTGAAAACCTCTTGGCATTGGTGACTTAATATGATTGACAAACTAACATTAATGCTACGCTCTGTTTACAAAGTAACATCTCAATTTCTAGTATATCTTTATGCATAATGTAAATAAGCTCATTGAGTAATAAAGAATAATTGGAAAATTTTATAATATTTAATTAACATAATATAGCTAGCTCTAAGGTACGTCAATTTACAGACACGACCAAAATAAATTAAGATTTGTAAACATGAAAAGTAAAATACAATAATATTTATCTCAATTCTGCATACAACATAATGCAAGACATTTAGAATTAATTTTAAATAGCGAAAGTCAATTAATCTGAAATGATAAACATTTATGTCGTTTATTAACGTATTGATAATAAATCTACGTGATTGGAGTTTATGAAAGTTATTATATTGAGATTTTTCTGCTTGCAGGTAATAAATAATATTATTGATTAAACTACAATAATGATTTTATTGTATGCTTCTGTAAAAATTCAACATATAAAATATTGGTGTCATATTTTCCTCGGTTATCATATTCCGTACTACGATGGCCCATTTTTTTATTTTCTTGATTTAAAATCTCAAGTGTTTATTTTGCAGATAGTAAACTAAGCAGTGGCGTACCTAGTTCATATGTCCCGGCCGCTGAATCAGAGATAATTATTTTTTGATTGTACAGTTTTATTATTATATTTTACACTACAATATTTTATCAGAATTCTCAATATATATTCAATTGAAATAATTTGGCCTATAGTGTTTTATTGCAAAAATCGTTTACCTGAAATTTAGTTGAAATTTGTCACATTTAAAATCAAAGCGTCGAAGTGCTTTGTGCTTAGATCTGGTTTAGGGAGGATCTACAGGCGCGTTGAAAAAATATTACTATCCTTTTTTTGGCTTTCCCAAAGAGATGTTCAAAGGTTTTTTGATGGGCTTAGGAGAGTGGTTTTCAAGCTTTTTGTTAATATAAGACTCATTAAAAACAATTGGACCCCTTCTATTATTTAACCTTTTTTTAATGGTCAAAAATTTACTTCGAAAAATGAAAACAAAAATAAAAATGAGGGCTTTATCTGCGTAATCGTCCCTGGGCGCACAATAAAGCAACGCTACTGCATCGCAGTTTAAAAACTTCGCTGAAACTCTACACTTTGCTTGTGTAATTTTAAGCAAATAAAAATTGAGCTGAAACAACAGCATATTTATTAATAAATTATATTACATACGACTTAAAAGATTCCAATGATTTCGTTTAACCACTTGAATATTTTAGCTATTTTTGAATAAGAGATAGGTAGCACATGCTTCATGCAATTTTTGTCAGATATTGATATAAAAAAATGTTGTATAAATTACTCAAGTTATTGATTTTATTCCGTTTCAATGTTAAATGTCTTGAATATTAACTTCTGTCCATTAATGAACACGTATTTTCAAGGGGTTCCTGTTAATAAATTGTAATTTGATACATTTCTTAACAGTTAACAGAACGTCTACTGTTTTCAATCAGTTTTATTATAGCATGGTTTTTTCATTAATTCCTGATCATTATTTTAATTTCTACATCTGGTATGTGCTTAATCCTTAGATCTAATTACAAACGAACAATGAGTGAGTTGAAATAATGTAATATAAACATGCATATATATGTATGTAGTCGTTCTGGAATTTGATCCTTCACAGCTACAACTCCACAGGAAATAATAAAAATTTAATGTGAATAATATTTAAAATAACATATAACGTAGATTGTTGGAAGGTTTAAAGCAGTGAGCTTAAACTAGCTTCCCTTACTATTTTTCGAGATAAAAATATGAAATTCATCTTTTGATGAATTGTTTATTAAACCTTTTTATTTCAATTTGTTTATTTTAATAAATAACACTTTTAAATTCTATCAGTTGATAATGCTCGCCATGAGCTAAACCGGTCTCTGATCTTAGTAAATAAAAGTGTAAATAGGTACAAAGGAATATTGTGTTTTTCTTAATATAATGCCTTTAGACCAAGTATTGCAATGATCACCCTTAAAGTGACCTGTGAAGAGTGAAGTGGAGTCCATCTCATTAAAAACACACTTAAGCTTTAATAACATTAAAAAGAATATATCTTTACAACTTACTGTCGAATCTAAAGTTAATATGTCAACCATTTGCCCAGCGATTACGTCAATAAGAATAATTCTTCTCAAAATTACCAGAATGTCCATTGTTATGAAGTTTGATAGGTCCAGGTAAGTGGTTATGGTATCCAATCATCTCGAGCGCCGGCATTCGCAGAGGGATGGCTCGGCGCGTCGCGACGCTGATAGGCGACTGCATCTTTCCGCCACATCCTATATGACGTCGGCTCCAGCGACGTTGGTCTGCGTTGTGATACCCAAAACCTTCTGTCAATTCTGGAAAAAAATTCATCAATACAATAACAATAACAATTTCAATAATCAAAAAATTTTTGCGAAATAAATTATTCTCTTATATTACTTTACTAATAATTATTATGTGATAAAAAAAAAACTAGCTGCCCGATAATGCTCTCTACGGTACCGTAAAACATTACCCCATAAAGTTGTTTATTGTTGATTTTGTATGGTATGACATTTTTATAGAATCGTAATGTGACCTTTGGACCAAGTCTTGGGTAGTAGACTGATTTTCATAACGAAAACTACGAGGCGCAGCAATTTTATGTAGCCAAATTCAAACACACATACAGAAGTTGCCAACCAGTGGATGATAAGAGTTCTATGAGGTGAATTGTTTGGTTGCAAGATTCATGTTTTCAACTGAAACATGAATACCTTTTGATAATTGTACTGCAACTTCTGTTCATTGAAATATGTTTCAGTAATTTTAACCTGTTAGTAATAGGTTGGTAAACAATTATCTTTTCCAAATCAAACATTTCCTCGAGTGAAACGATAAAACAGAAACTTGTATGTCATTCACACAATATATTTTTTTGAATTCGAGAACTTTCACAGCTTCAAAAGAATACATTCAAAATACAAGTGGCAACAATTGACTATGATCAATGCAAATTATTTAGCGACAAAATAATAAAAGTAAATTAAATATTATTTCTTTCTGTAATAAAAATTACTGGTTAGTTGAAATGTGAGAATGCATATACAAAAGGAAACGACTCACATCGACTGTGAAAAGGAAAAAGGACGTAACCCACACATATAAAATTTTACAGGAGGCACAAAAAACGTGTTTTGATGATTTTCGGCCATATGCAAATTATGAAATAAACACAACCTTGAAGTGCACGGAGACTTCTAAACTGGTGTTTAATTGATATAATCCAATATTAATTTAAGAAATTGTCTAGGAAAAACATTTTTTTCTTGGTTTCAATTTTCACAAACCCATCTTTTTTCAAACTGAAAAGCTAAATTTAGATACTAATTCGGCATTTACAGCTTACATCCTTTTGATAGAATGTGTATCGAGTTGGATACATTGTGATTATTGAAAAAAAGTTGTTTTGAAAAACTGTGGGTTACGTCCTCTTTCCTTTCCACAGTCGATATATGAATCAAAAAGATATCTTTAATCAAATAACTCATATTTTCCTGTAGCACAGATTATTTTTTTGAGTAAGCCCGTGGGCCGTGATCATAAGAGTGTGGCCATTCCTGTTTTGTATGGACTCGCAGCTGACTTGTTAAAACTTTATTTTCATTCGCTTGCTCATGGTCTCGAATTAAGATTCATGGATTTTATATACACATAAAATAAATAGATATATACGATGGTATAATCCAGAAACAGCAAGAAAACCGATTGACTAATGTGAGCTCTTTGTTAAAGCCATTATTATATCCTCACCCTCTCTGATAAACTAGATTCACATTTCACACCACATTGAAAATGCACATGGTAAATATTTATCTTTATTCGAGTTTATTTATTGGTTATTATTTCAATTACTTGTAAACGTTTACAATAAAAAGTCACTATTAATTATTTGAATATCAATAAAGAAATCACACAAAAGTTTACCTATCTCATTGTAAATTGTATTACGGACATAGGAATGCAAGAATTATTTAACATTATTTAAAATTGAATAATCATTGGCATGATTTCAATTACTAATGCACCGACACAATATCAATAGACCGATGGAATATTTTTTTGTTATATTGTCTGACTACTTAATTTTTCGTTATGTAAAAATGGGTAGAGTCACTACTGTATAATCGCATTTTATCCATCTACACAAACATAGTTAAAACTTTTAAAATTATCATAAATTATACATGTTATGTTTGCAAATAATAAATTAATAACAATAGCTCGAGATAAAAAAAAAAAGTGGCGAATTAAGTCGTCATTGTATAAAACTAGTAACAGATCCGGAATAACCGTCGCATAATCACCCTCGATAGATCACATTCGATAGGCGGTTTTTGAACATAATTTCAGACAATATTCTATCTCTATAGTGTGTTTGACAATTAACGATTAATAATTGATTCCAACAATAATAAGCCACCCTCATACACGTAAAATACAGGTAATACATTTGTTAAGACGATATTTACATAGGGACTGTAGTTACTTGGTTTCCATAAGGAAATATAATAAAATTATTATTATGTACCTAGCTTTTCTCAATCTATACTTTTCTTGCTGCCGGAAAAATCCTTGATTCAAATATTCGATAAAGATGTCCCAATCAAAACTTTATATACAATAATTTTAAGCGCTTTATTAGTTAGGTCATTTATTCCATTTCGCCTAATAATGAAGCCCACTTTTGACAATCTTTTCCACTTAATCGGTTCTCTGCCACTGACGTATTAACATGCCATACAATGTCGTGCTCGTAGGGCCGGCCATACAAAATGTGCGTGTTTACACGCAGTACTTGTGACGCGGTTTAAAAGCCACAAGAAAAATTTTAAATAATTTAAAAATATCATGCATATAGTGACATCTCTTGTAATCATAGTGTGATACTTAAACTTTAAAGATGATTTGTAATCTATAATACATCGATTGAAAAAAAAGCTTTTTTGTCGTGTTCGAATTTGTTGCTAGCAGAGCTATGCTAACGTGGCGGTAATCTCCGTTTTTGAAACGTTTTTGGATAAATGATGGCGGAAATGACCCATCGTGTATTTATATGGTAAGTGTTCGTAGTCTACTATTATTATATGTCCAAAATGTACATATTTATTTGGTTTTATTTTTTGAAAGAAAATCACGGCCCTCCATGCACGGCTATATTAATACCGCTCGGCACAGCACGGGTTAAACATCTCTAATCTACTAGTAAACATTCATTTGTGTTTTTATGAAATTTATTTGAAAAAAATAATATTTAACGACAGTCAAAAGAAAACAAATTAGACAACAGCCAAACAAAAAATAATTACACACAGTAGTTTATGTTTTATATTATACGTATGATTCTATTGTGATTTTATTCTCTGAAATAATTGTAACGCGATATTTTTAAGCAATAAATTGTTACGTGGTCCTAAAAATAAGAATACTTCAGTATTTTTTTGCTTGGGCTTTTTGATTTGACAAAAAGATTATTATAATACTTCAAAAATTATGTATATAATTACACTTCATACAAAAACACACGTTAATCCGCTTTATTAAGATATGATAATTCTTATGTGCACTGCCCAACGGACATTCAAAAAAATGTTTTTTTTCATTTAAGAACAAACACGGCTGGGAAAATAAATATCTAATTAAAATAATAATAAAACATTTTAATGGTGTCAGCCTTAGATTAGCAATGACAGCTTATTTAAATACAAATTAAAGCTGTCTCGGTAGGAAAGGTTTTTTGTCTGTTCAAAAACGGTGTCACTATGCGACAATGATCATGAAATTTGATATTATTCTACTATACTTATAATCTCACAATTATTATTAAAAAAAAAAATATTTATTCAAAAAAAAATCTGAATATTTAATACTAACCATTTAAAATTAATTAAAAAGCTCCTTTAATACATAGACTTTTGTTTTTCTATTTATTTATTATTGTTTTGCATATGCTGATGTTTTATAACACTGTTATTTTATTCATCATTGATACATAATAAAAATATAGATTATTATCAACCACTATTCAATTTATTTCAGACATGCCCCACTCATATGAAATTTTTTAAAGGTGAATCAAAATTTAAATAAAATCGACCATGCGACGAAATGCACTCAATAAGGAAAGACAGCGTTGTATTATCATATTTTGCAAAATAAAAAAATGTTTGCTTAACTAATAATATGGTGACTTTCATACGTGTATCCATATGTTGCAGAAGCCTAGACTTTAAAGACACAACTGATACTTTGATATTTCAGAAGTTGGACATCAAAGCACATGCTTATTAACCGCTTTCGTGCCTAGATCGTAAATAAAGAGCTATGACTACAGGCCGCCTGTTTTTAATGTACTAAAAATGTCATAAATCTCATCACAATCACACATTTATTGTTTCTACTCTAATTCTACTTCTAATCATTTATTGTTTCTAATATATTCCGGCTAAGCATGGATACGACTAAACGTTCATAAATCAATGTCAACTAAAAATATTAAGTGTCGCGCTATTTGAGACCTCAAAGTTGCCCACATACCCGTGCGTGAGGCACTGAACTGGTTAATTAATTAATTATACGCACTATTTACGGGTAACCAAAAATCTTTTAAATACTACTGGTACCAGGCAGTGTTGTGGGTAAAAGTTTTAAATCATATTATGTACTTGTAGTGTACGCTAAACTAGAGATACAGTGGTCTGTCTTTATCAGAAATAATAGAGGACTAACCAGCCCTTTATTTCGTTAAAAAATGCGATGATGGACCTGACACCTGGATAGCCTGGGATAAAGCAAAGAGACTGGCGGTGGATATAAAATATTGGAGGAAACGTGTAGTGGCCATATGCTACGAATAGGGAACGGATATGGATTTTTAATAATGTTAAAGACAGTTTTGGAGAATCGATCTATGTTATAGAGTAGTCACGATTCACGGTCGGTAAATTTTTGGTTACTTTTATTTATGATACAATAGGAAATTGAGATTGGCTAAATGTGCATCTTAAAATAGCGAAACAATTACATATTCCTTAGTTCGTGTTACACATATTTGGAAAATATTCGTAAGTTATTTCGTAGTCTAAATAAGTGTTTCTCAACCTTTTTGTACCCGTGGCCCCTTTTGAGTTACTTTATATTTATGTGGCCCTCATTTCTGTTTTGTCTTCCCATAAAAAATCGAATTTCAAAATCCCAGAAATTTGCAGACTTCCCAAAATGAACAACGCGAGAAGTTTTATTTTATAGCTCTCCTCAGACATTTTCCAATTTCTAAAACACAATTTCCCGATTTCGGAAAATTTGCCCGTGCCCCCCACACTGTACTGTGGCTCTCCCCTAAAAAAATCGTTGTGGCTCCCCGTTGAGAAACCCTGGTCTAAATGGTGTTGCGTGACTCGTGATCGCATTTCAGATGGAGCAAAAAGAACGAAAGGTATTGTCATACACTCCGTTTATAAATTGGCAAAATAACTGGGGATTCAATAATTGAAGCATACGTATCAGTTTTGGTCTGAACTTTGGTATTGCTTGGCAAGACTCATAAAATGCTAGCTACCACTGGGCTATGACCGACAGTAAATTATGCCCGTTGATAAAATTTCAACCATCTCGAATTATTACATAACGACACCAATAAAACACTTTTGTTTTGGTTGGCGTCGGCGCAAATTTTTTTCAGACTTTCTTCGTCGCTGAAATTTTTAAATAATAATCTTTCCGGGTGATTGGCGGTATTTAGTGTCAGCGAGAGACATTCACGGTCGTTACCGTATAATTGTATGTATTTTAAAAGTCAACATGACGTCAAAGTCGCAAAAAAAAAACAAAAATAAAAACTCGGAATCCGACTGAAATATGCCAGACCGAGTCACAGTGGCACGTCTTAAATGTTTTGTAAACAGGGTGAAAAAATCACATATCAGCAAACCTGCCAACAAAAATAAAGTTGGCATCCTTGAACACAGCATTTAAAAAAAACAGCACTAAATTTTCCATTTCACTTTTCAGTATTTAAATTTAAATGGATAACGGAAAATGTAACCACACATTTAAAAAAAAAATGTTTCAGTCACGATTTTTTCTATAAATTTATCTCAGACATTCGTTACTTTATATGTAATTGTAAGATCGTATGTATCGAATAGTTCTGACGATGGCGAAAGCCGAAATAGCTATCAACGTATAACATATATAAAAAACTGTAGAACTGAAATACCTTGATATTTTTACCCTATTAATTTTAATTTTGTTTCTTCTTTTATGATGATACAATTCTAACTATTTTGACCAATTCAATGCACCTGTTGAACTTCGTCCATATAATAATAAAAAAAATTATACATAATTGTAATATATTTTTTTAATCCACTCTCCAATAAAAAATGTTCCAGTAAACATATTGGAATTTTTTCTCACCTATTTTCAAATAGTAGGAAAACGATGTAGCTCTTCTACTATCTTCTAGTGGTTTGGTGGGATTTGGGCATTTGGGCATTTTTTCTGTTCCGTGTTTTCAACTTTAGAACAATTTCAATGAAAATTATTTTTTGTAAATTATGAGATGTCAATATTTTAAAAGAGCTTGAAAAAACAAAGAAAAATATATGCATAACTCATTTTATGAAAAAATGTCGGTTACGTGTTGTCAACGTATGGCCCTCGATATATAGTTATGTAAATATACTTTAAACATTGTTCTAATGAGGGCAACCATATATATTTGTAGAACTAAAATTCTTTAATATTTTTTTAGCTTATAAAATGTTTTCAGTGTGTGCTTTGTTACCGCATTGGAATTATAATTAGTTTATATAATATTTATATCATACGAAGATTACGCTTAGCAGCTCGTGTGAATTGGTTATATTTTCTATCGTTTGAGTGACATTTCCCTCCAATAGGAATAACTCAGATGCGCCAATGCTGGTCCAGATGCTTGAATATCAGGTAAATGTCATTATTCTGCCACTTAGTGAAAGCTTTCTTGGATCTGGACCAACTGTCAAAAATCCCTAATTGCATGAATCTTAAACATTTATTAATATAGAATTACATTAGCTTTATTTACAAAATATTTGTTTAACCTTTATAGAAATATTAGTCAAACACACCGAGGTGGTCCACTAAGCGAAAAGACATGTCTTAATCATGATGGTGAATTTGTTTTTCGGACCCGATATGACACTTCTCGGAAAACGTGTGTTTTTACTAGGAAAAATTTAAGCAAAGTAATTATTTAGTTGGGTCAACCCATAAATGATCTGCGATCTCATAAACTGTATTTCTTTTGTAGTTTGTAGCTTCAAACTAAATTAAGACATCATTTATAATATTAACTACAGCTTAATTATATTACACCGATGACAATTAGTTTCGATTAAGCGCAATGATTGTACTACTATTATATTATAACAATTATCGTCGGCTTAACTTGACAAAATACGTTTAGAAAAATATCGATAGCTAGATTTTGAAATTTAAAAATTCACTAAAAAGAACGGATCCTGTCATTTTACAAGAACTATTTTTTCTAACACGATTCCCAAAAATAAAAAACACAGAAGCGGATAACGGATTTATTAATAACAAGAAATTCAACAACACAAGACAGTAATAACGAACAAAAGGCTTTATTAGATCTTAACACATTAGATGTCCCAGATATTTCTAGCGATAAAAACGATTTATGTCCAGTCCCTCATAATAGTATCCTTATATAATCAAGTACCAATAAATATTATTATTTTTATTAATTAAAATACATGTATTCTGTACACTTCCATAAATTTTGTCGATAACGACCCGTGTTTCGCTTTTCGGAAGTGTACAGAATAAAAATAATTCAAATTTGACATTAAATTTCCATCAAGCACCTTCAATCGAAATTCTTAATTATAAAATACATTTTATAATATGAATAATATTTTGTATTGTTTAATTATTGGGTCTTAATTATTTCCTTTTTCACACGATTTTCTATACCACAATGTTGCTCTTTTTTTTTAAATAGAATTTTTTTTAAATTCAGAGAATTAATGTTCATTTTTTTTTTGAGTTATATAACTTTTATTACACGATTTTCTGTATCGTATCTACCATGTAAAAAAAGATTTGAGTTTATATCAATAAAATATTCATTAATATTCAACATATTTTATGTCATTCAAACTTATATTATTATATATTTCTCCGTCAAAACGATGACGACATTATTAGACATCAATTTGATTTGGTCAGTCTTAAAATGCAATTATTATTCTTCCAAACGGTGTTAATTGTGACAGGAAATATATTATCACAGTGCATCTCAAACAATTAAAGATATGTATGCGACAATACAACATGGCGTCCTTGTTTCGTTATTTTTCAACAAACATGTTGCTGGCATGCTCGGATTATAAAACTGAATGGGCGAAGCTCTTATCTGATGTCCGAACTACTTTTTTGCGAATAACTTCGAACAAGAATAATAACATTAATGACTAAAACATGCGACTTATGAGTGATCGGCTTTAAACCAGAATGAAATAAATGTCACAGAAGGCCGAATTAGCATACATTTGAATACAATATCAAAAGATTTAGTTTTTTTTATGTCAACGTACCTTTTGGTATTACAGTAAGCTAAAAAAATACGAAATCACGATAGTTATAATCTTGAAATGAACCTTCACGAATTCACATCATATCTCACTTACAACATGTGTTATTAATATTATATTACCTAGATCAGTAGCTGAGTGTTTAAAGCTCCCTCGTTTTATTTTTTGCATGGATGTTTGTGATATCTTAACATTCCCACTAATCTTTCCAATCCCTAAATAACATCACGTAAGCATTAAACACTAGTCCTGTCTTAGCCCAATCCTTCTATTCCTACTGCTCTCTTAAAAAAAGGGGGTTGAGTAACTGAATAACAAGCAATTCTCGCCGAAACACTTCTGTTGGGGAAAACTTCACTATGAATCCATATGCTTCACATTGGGAGCCGACATGTATTTTAAAAAAAGCTATAAATTCAGCATATTATTTATTTAATAAGCAGCACGTTATAATTCAACATTATATTTTTTAATGTTTTTTTCTTTATGCCACAATATGTTTTTTTTATATTATGTGTCTCTCTCCTATCATAGAAACATGTACCATTCAATTCAAGTATTTATAATAAAGAACGTTTTCGCATACAAGTAAATATTTCTATAATAGAAAAAGGATCCACGACTAATTTAAAGTTGAGAAACGCTGATTTAGGACCATACCATGCTTAGCTATAATAATCGCCTACCTACAGGCTTATTTAAATTCCTTAGAAACTACTATTTTTAAATAGATATTTGAACTTTAGCAGGTTCCTTAAAAAGGTATTATATATTCATGAAGACCGGTAATGCATCGGTATTGTTAAATAATAAAAAAAATGTTGCGACCGCCATTATGTATAATCTCAAGGAGATTTGAAATTTAGCACCGGCCCTCGTTAAAATTCTAAAGCAACGATTTATATGGAAATGTACTTTTCAAAACTGTTGAAAGACGTGAACCTCTCCGTTGGCGGTATTGACTTCTCTTGTGAAAATTTGTGATACGTAATATTCATAAATTTACTGTATTGATAGTATGCATAAGAACTTTATTTTATCACGGAAAGAGTTTTTTTTTATAGATTGGTAAGGGTGATATTTTCAAAAGTCTTTATTGATATATATGAAAATTGAAAAAGTTAACTAAATGTGAGAATATAATACTTTCGATGGATTCGGCGGTAACTTAACAATATTACTTAAAAATAACTTAGATTATTTCCTCCCACTATTATTATTGCCTTTTTATTTGATTTTAATTATAATATATCAGAATAGTAAAATTAAAATCATTCGTACTTAAGCAAGCATTTGTGAAAGTAGTCTGTCAAAGGATGCTTCTGAAAGAGGCGAAACACGTGTCACAGTTTGTAGCACAATACGTAGAATAAAGAATAATAAGTTATTTTATATGTGAGAAGAGAACATTATGTTTAACCATGCACACTTAAACAATATATGTTTTCAACTATTTTCTCCGATTCTTTTTAGTGATTACAGCTTCCGAGTGTTTCGGGTTTGAATCCCCGTTCGGACAGTCCATGCAATAAAATTTCAATCGAGGATATATTCATCCCACCCACTCGATTTCAAAAAATAAGACGTAGCTAGAAAAAATCGCTCACTGCTAGTCCTTTACCAATTCCATTATTTTATTATTTGATGAGAGGTTAAGCGGCTGGATAACAAGCGGTTTTCGTAAAAACCTGTTGAAATTCTTTGTTAGTGGACATGGTAACATTTTATTTGATCCTCTTATCTCATATGAGAAATATATAGAACAATTGTGTTGAAAATATTGACCGTTACCAGATTGCACATTTTCCATTCTCATGTGTATGGTAGATGTAAATATTTTTACCCATTAATACTTTAAGTATGAATTCACAAATGTATACATATATTGATTAAGACTGTTTATTATTCAAATTCTTTTGTGTTTACTTCAAAATTCACTTTTCGATTCAGAATTGATGACGGTGGTTTGGTTGCCAAGTTTTTCAAATTTTCCCGGTAGGTTAATAGTGACATTTTATGATGAATTAACCATTTGAGAACTCTTGGAGACGGGTAATAAAAAAGTCTAATAAATCAACTCATATCGTCTAAGTCTTGGAAAATGATCACTTCTGAAACACTTAAAGAAATTATCGCTTACCAAACTGTCAATAATCGATTTAACAATGAGTAATTCTGCATATAAAAAAACACTCGTATGGAAAACCACTTACCGCAAAAAACAAATTATTGCATTATCTACTATAATATTTACGTATAATATGCTTAATGTTATTTCAGAATCGAAAAAAAGTTTTATTAGATGTTTCAGTCATAAGATTTCTATATTAATAAAAACACAATATTCCTTTGTACTTTATTCCACTTTATTTAAAAGGTCAGGAGCGGTTTCGCTCATTGCGAGCATTGTCAACTGATAATAAATATAAATAAACATTGTTATTTAGACACAAATAAATTGAAATAAAAAGGTGTAAACAACAATTGACATTGAAAAGAATTTACAAAGTATAGTATGTGACTCTATAATTACACAAAATTAAAATGTTTAACACCTCTAATAAGTGCTATGATATGGATGATTGTTAGGTTAGGTTAGGTCAACGCGGTTGACTTCCGTGATGGACCTCACGGGTTCGAGTCCCAGTACGAACAACATTTTATTTTTCAATCGATTTTTCGATTTCTGTTCGAATCCATGGGTGTTTGTAATATATCAATATTCCCTCCCACCGTTACAATCCTTAAATTATATCGAGTAGCGAGGGCAATTGGTTAACCACTTATCCTATCATAGTCCAATTCTTTTATCTCTTCTACTCTCAAAAGAGAGAGATTGAGCAACCGAGTAACAAACATTTCTTGTAGAAAAGCTTCTCTTGAGATACCTTCATAAGGAGGCCATATGCTCCACATTGGAAGCGAAGTGAATAAAAAAAATGTTTGACTATGACTATTTTTTCTTTTATATTCAAGTATAATAAAATTTATAAAATAGTAACTTTTATCATAGTGTCTACTCTATTTTACAATTATAAACTTTTTTGTATACGTCCTTATTATTTTAAATTTCAAAACAGGAATTAAGTAGTGTAGCATTGTATTTTTTTATTTTTAAATAATGGGAAATGTTAAAAACTGTAACGCGCTCGTTAAATTATTTAGAATAATATGTGTTAACATAATAGACTTCCCATGTGCCAAATATAATACTTAACAATTTTCACACTTCTTAACGTAATATTATTTCCGCATATCAATGTATTTTCATTTACGTGTTATCGCCCACGCTTGAAAATCTGTAAAGTTATTAAGTGTTTAACTACATTACGATGAGTTTAATGACCTATGACAACAACACACGGCAAGAATTTCAAAAAATCTGCTGAATTAGGCTACTAGATATCCATCCACCCATGGTACTTCAGAACATCTAATATATAAAAATTAATGTTTGTTTGTTCGTTCGTACTCTATGGGCTGCCAAACCGCTGCTCCGATTGCAACAAAACTTCTACAAACTTTTTGCTTGCACTTTCGGGAAGATTATATGCATATTAAAATTAACTTACAGTAAGTCTTATATATAAAAATCAATGTTTGTATGTCTACCGTATATCAACTGTCAACTGACGATCAAACAGCATTCAGACAATTCAAATTTGACGTTCGATTGTTTGTATTAAAAATTTAAAAATGGAATATTTCAAATCTATCAAATCGTGTGCTCTACATTTTGACATTCCGTTAAAATGTGCATTCGAGCATTTTCTAAGAAGGTATATTATTTATTATATATTCGAATATCATTTTGATAGAATTAATGACGGCTTTTCATATAATGCATAGAAAATAAAACAAAATATACATATTTTAAAATAGAAAAAATTAAATTAAACATTTATTACAATTTCGAGAAAAAAAGGTGCCGGAACGCCGTTCCGCCGCGTTACAGGGTAAAAAAGCCCTGATTAGGTGTGATTGTTTTTTCGTATTTTATGCGTTGCCACACCGCTCATCCGATTGCAATAAAACTTTGACAAACTTTTTGCTTGCACTTTATTAAAATTAACTTACAGTTGGTCTTATATAAAAATCAATGTTTTTACGTCTGCCATATTGTTCATGCAATTTGCGCGAAGGTTATAGGCGTAGTACAATTAAACTACAGTAGGTGGCGCGAGTATCGTATCATAGACAATCGGCAACAAACGTCAAACAGACATAAAAAGATGACATGCACTTTAATTAACACAATCAAAACACAAACACTGTATTTCTTTGAGTGGCATTGCAACGCTTGCCTGGAACCGGCTAGTACTAAATAAATTACAGAGAGACCCAATTGGTGTATTATAGAATGAACAATATGGGGATTAATGCCCGAATCAATGCTCTAAGAAAATTAAAATAATATGTTGTCTCTTAGCACTGTGTCACGAAAGATATCTACATTCATTCGCAATCCATTAAAACTAACGATAATGGCGGATAAAATATTGTTATTACTCCGAAATGCGTAAGCTTTGAAGATTTGAAATATTGGATAGAATTTAAAGTGACCTAATTATATTATTTTTTTGGAATCGAATAATTTAAAGTCAAAAAGCTCATTCTTAAGTTTGATTAAATTAATGAAGCAGAAATCATTTTCTAATATAAAATGTAATATGTTAATCAATAAATATGAGACTTTCGGGTCTGTATCGCAGCAGTCAACGTTGTTGGTTTCCGTGACGGATCTCTCGGGTTCGAATCCCAGGAGGAACAGTTTTTTCTCTTTTTTCAAAAGATAGTAGGGATAGAAATATAGGACTAGGACAGGACAGGACCAGTTGTTAGATAATAGCTCTCACTTCACCTGTCTTTAAGATAGTATGGGTGGAAGGCATTCGAGACATCCATGCATCAGGACAGAAATCCATAAATAAATTGAAAACCAATATATAAAAACTGTCCTTACAGGGGTTCGAACCGGTGACCTACGTATCGAAGTCAACGACGTTGACCATTCGACTACCAAGCCGGTATTCAATAGTATTATATCATAATTTTTGCATATTAACATAATTAAGATTAAATGAAATTTCAACCAAACAATTATCAAGAAGAATGAATTAACTCAAAAACGTAAAACACTTGGAAGCTGGATTTGTAAA
Organism: Himalopsyche anomala; assembly: GCA_031772345.1. NCBI lineage: Eukaryota > Metazoa > Arthropoda > Insecta > Trichoptera > Rhyacophilidae > Himalopsyche > Himalopsyche anomala. Next base: position 27,640,973 of record CM062830.1, on the reverse strand, counting down.
TAAAATGAGCAATTGGTACTTTTCCCACAATTTTGTGGTATGCTTGGAACTGGATTCGCTTTCAAACTGGTCTTGAACATAGTATAAAATTACGAAATAAATCTTAAAAATATGTTCGTAATCGTAATAATCTTCCAACATTCAACTACCTTTTTTAAGCTTTACTCTATAATTACTGTTGAAACAACTTTTCTACTGTTAGTGAGGTAATATTGTATGAAACGGATATCATTTACATAGTTTATACTACATAGATTGCTTGTGATATTTTCCCATTGTGAAATTATTTGACTTATATAAAATAAACAGAGAAAAAACTAAGAAATTGAAAGATCTGTCTGATATATGGCCAACTTCACTTCAAACGTTTTGTGGCTGTTCGTAAATTTTCCATTACGACTTTGGGTCCCGCGAAAATATTCGAATGTAGGTCACAAAACTATAGCTAAGCAAGTAAATGGTATATATATTTAATCATTAGTGTTTCATTATTGGGATCCAATATTTTTCTTTTTCTTTTTTTCGTGACATTGTGCACACCACAAAGCGCTATCTAATTTAACAATTATTAACTCTTTATTTTATTTTGTCGATGGATTTTGCAGTAACTTCGTGGAAGTTATTTCTCAATTCTAATTAGATCAATTAATAAAAACACAATATTTCTTTGTACTTTATTACCACCTTATTTAAACAGGTCAAAACCTTAAAATGTTGTATTTTTATTAATATAATGCCTTTTCACCAATTATTGGTGGAAAGGCATTATATTAATTTATTTGGTGAAATTTATGTAGTGAATATCCTAAAAGTGCTTAATTAGATAAGATAACTTTGTTATTTCGCATGCTGTGTAACGAATTGTGCCACAAGTTTTGCCTCATTGAGAAGCATCTTCAAACATAAGGTAATTTACGAAAATTAAAATTTTCTATGATTTATTTCCTCGTTTTTGACATTTTTTGTTTCATACAATGCCCGTGGCAGGAAAAATACTCATGTAAGTAGTTTGATCTGGTAGTTCCTGCCAAACAGTTATATTTTCCTGTCTATCTTCAACTTAAGCAGGTACTTTTTATTTATCCAGATTTTTTTCTTCCTTGTAAACTTAAATTCTCCAAAATAAAAAGACGAATCCAGTCCGTTTGATTATTTTGTCTTCACAGGGTATACATACCGTAATATTGAAGTTTGTAGTATAATTACAATTTTTAATTTATTGATATGTATTCCCATAGTTGTAATTATTTGATCTGCATTCAGTTGTATCTCGTTTTACGCACCATAATCCATCACATCGTTGAAGTTATATGATTCCTCTTAAAGCATAGATTTCGCAATCATATACAATATTTTATCTTCAGTAATGTGCTAAACAAAATTATACATGACATCGTTAAAGTCTTATCTTAATTCAAGATTTAAAAGTCGAATACTATTTTTAATATGTTCAGATATGCAGTCTATGTGGTACTCTAAGGATTGAAGGTTAGCAAAACGACAGGGTGATTGCGAAGAGAGCTCTTATTTTTAATGGTGAATCCGTTTTTTTCGCTTCCTTCAAACATGACTAATCCAATAAAAAACATTAATTTGTTTTTTTTATTCAACGTATTTGATTTAAAATGAAGAGATATTAAAACTCAACAATTAAAAGAGATATTCAATTGATTATTTTATCAAATGTGCTTGAAAAACTAAATTTCAACGACATCCGGTCATAATCGAATTTTACACAGCGATGTTTTGTTGTATAGATAAGATTATATTACATAGTATAATTATACGGTTAATGTATTCTTTTAAAAATTAGAATAAATTATATTTGAAGCCGTTAATAATAAAACCAGTGGTGGGTGTATTTTTAAAAAATATTGCCGTGTAGCATATTTGCAACTGTCAGTTGCAATTCACCCAATATAATATCATGTCGGTCGGGAAAGTGTCGTGAAAGTAAATGGCGCAAAACATTTACAAAAGTTATTTTAGATAACGTCAAAAAAAACGCTTTCTTATTATTAGCGTTGGCATTTACGATGATAATGATTTATAATAACTCTTTTTACATCGTTTAATTAGGTTGCAGACCCAGGAGACCCGTGATGACGATTTCAATATACCCACAAGTTTTTAGAATAAGTAACATGCTTTTTGCTTATTTAAGAAAAAAACATTGACTTGTATTAGATTAGGTAGTAGAATATTGATATAAAACATAAAAATGCTTAGATTATTCCACGTATTGTGCTACAAACTGTGACACTTGTTTCGCCTCTTTCAGAGGCATCATCAGACATACTTACTTTCACAAATGCTTGCTTAAGTACGAGTGATTTTAATTTTATTATTCTGATATATTATAATTAAAATCAAATAAAAAGGCAATAATAATAATGGGAGGGTATAATACATATTATTTTATATTAAAATGAACTTCCACAAAGTTACCGCCGAATCCATCGAAAGTATTCTATTCTCACATTTAGTTAACTTTTTCAATTTTCATATATATCAATAAAGACTTTTGAAAATATCACCCTAACCAATCTATAAAAAAAACTTTTTCCGTGTTAAAATAAAGTTCTTATGAATATTATGAAAACAGTAAATTTATGAATATTACGTATCACAAATTTTCACAAGATAAGTCAATACCGCCAATGGAGAGGTTCACGTCTGACAACAGTTTTGTCATACGTCCCAGTCTCATGAGTTGGTTGGACAATACCACGTTAGATAATTTCTCGTAAGGGTAACTCGTTAAACAAATTGTATGTGCCATATTTTTCCGTTTTACTAGATATTAAACCTAACAAAAAACATGATTAAAAAAATAATTACAAACATTTTTTATCGAGCTTTATCGTCATTTGATAATGCTCGCAATGAGTGAAACTGGTCCTTATATTTAAAGATAATTTAGAAAGAATAGAATTACTTCTTATAATACAATTAGAATATAATTATAAACATGCTACGGATAGTTACAATAAAAAATGTTAGAATTAAAAAATATATTTATACAAGAAAAGCAATATGTATGTATCTCTATAAATTTACAAATAATTGCTTAAAAATACATTATTTTTTCATTTTCATGGCATCCTTGTGTGTTATGTTATAGATAAAAACTTATATTATATTTGATTCGATAAAATAATATCAAATTTCCGATATATAATTTATTTACACAAATAACATTATCAATAGTAATTTTATAGGGTATACAGTATAGAAAAAAATCTCTTGGAATTTATTTGGCTAAATACGTGCTTTCTGAAATAATAATTTCGGAAAACAGAATAAGCAGGTTTTAATGGTTAAACATAATGTCACTTTTAAAAATACATTTTTTTTTTCGAAATAGAATTCGAAGAGTTATGGTATGCAGCTGGTTCTGTTTATGATAAATTTAGCTTACAGATAATAGCGATAATTTATACATACGAATCTAGACGAATCTCACTTTTATGCGGTCTTATAATATGTCATGAACGCTTAGGACGCATTGTAAAATTCATCTATACTATAATTAACGCTTTTATGCATATATTTACATGTTACATTTAAATATAGCAACACAAGAATTCTGCTCCGCCTGCATGCATCTGCCAATTCCGTCCTGCCCTGCGCTGCGTCGCCTGCGTCTCAGCATATTATGTACACCTTGTCTTACTGTTGATTCTTTAATCACAGAAGAGGCTAAAAATTGTATCTATAACCGCATGCATATCTTTGACTAATTAATCCGTCACACGTTATCTCTTGCCTTCGATCTGTATAAATTGTATTAGGCAATTCGGTAGCTTTCTTATATTTCTATAATTTGTCAAATTAAAAATAGTACAATAAATATCCTCACACAATCATAATATCAAGTCGCAAATTATTAACAAACACAAGGAATATGTTTTTTTCTTGTTCTTCCTCACATTTTATACTATATTAAGTGACTACCTCAGTATTTTTTGTATTATGAAATCCTGTTTTCCATTAAAATATTCTGAAATTTCTTTTCTGCATATTTGAGTCTTTAAGATTTTTTCGGAAAACAAACCGTAATAATAAATACAAAAATAGCATATTCATGAACAATGAAATCTCAACATTATTTTCAACGATAGTACATATTTATCGTTTATATAATTTAATGTGCGAAGCTAAAACCGGTGCATTGAATTGATCAAAATACTTGGAATTGTTTCCTCGTATCATCATAAAAGAAGAAACAAAATTAATATTGTTAACTCGAATCAAACAGTCTTGTTAATAAAAAGTTTATTTAATTAATATTGTGTCAACAGATTATTTTAAATAAACATAATAATTATTTTACTTCAAAGTGTCTTTCATTTTCATTGATTTCTCAATACTTATTTATTTATACAGTTTTTTGAATCTCCTGTAAAATTGAACAAATGTCGGTTACGTGTTGTCAACTTATATTAAATACATGAACAATGAAATCTCAACATTATTTTCAACGATAGTATATATTTATCGTTTAAATAATTTAATGTCTATTGTTTGTTTCTAGTCGTGATAATATTGTAAATCTAATCAAATATTAAATTCTTGAAAAGAAAATGTTAGTAAGGTCGAAATAACAGTTTATAGGTATTTCATTGCTCAGAATATTTCATTGTCGATAGCTATCATCTAGCGTATGGGATGGGTATGACGCCAGTGTCGTAATTAATTAATTATCTTAGAGATAATATTAAATAACATAACTTATATTGTATTGACGAAAGATGGACCTTCAGTGAGAAATCTAATACCTTCATAACCTCCTAACTGGTCATAAATTGAATGAAACGTCAAACTAATGTAAATTTTAATATTTTACTCAATACAAAACAATTTATATGAAAAAAAAAATCGAAATATCCCATCACGTTTTGTGCGTTACTTGCAGATAGCTAAATTATGATCCTTTTTCGTATAATATAAATAACATTTTTTTAATAAATAATTTATATTTTTAAATCCAACATAGCCATTACGTAATATCGCATATTCAACGACACCACATTATTTTTAATGTGACATTGACTTCAAGAATAAAATATTTTCTAGTATTGTCTACATTATTCCGTTGAAATCCTGTATCATTTAATTTATTGTTTTTTAGTGAGATTCTTCATAAAAATATTTTATAATTGCAATGCGAGACAAACATTTAACAACGGACAACAGTGCTGTCCGCTTTGTATTCAGTAAAATGAAAACCTTTTTTAAACATTCTTTACGCAAGAAAATTCTAAGTCAACATATTTTAAGAAATGGAACACTTATTGAAATTTTTAGTTTCAGCTTTATGTGTTATATATATTTTCTGTTCATTGCGCAAACAATTACTAAAATGTCGAGTAAGCGATTATATATATTCAAAATAAGCATTTAATTAATTATGACTCGTATAATTGTCATCCCATACATAAGGGTATATTAAATAATTCCAGATTGAACAAAGACATCAATTTGGATTGAATTCTTTCTTCTTGTCGTTGTTAATTAATTTTTCTCAAATATCAATCCTCCGTTATACAAAATAAACGAATATTGAAAACAGGTTAATTTATCTTCTAAAATGGTGCAAGACGAAGGAATCCATTTATGTTGTCGGTTTCTCATTATTTCATCACAATTACAGTGAATTATCAATAATGAAAAAAAGTGTGTTCAAAGCCGGTATTAGTCCGTTGAAAATGTTTGCAGGTAGACTTTTAAATTTAAGTCACGTCACAGATGTGAAACTATCGCATTCATAATAATTAATGAAACTGGTAGGTATTGATATTTTCAAATAATTACTTTCATTGAATTAATTTGTTTGCAGACAAAACAGGTAAATTAAAACAGCAAAAAAAATGGTGATTAAATTTTCTGTAGTGTAAAAAAAAAAGACATTTATCTCGTTATCAGAATTGGCTGTGACCGAATGTTTTGTGTTGCGTACACGTTTGTGTTTTTGTTTTCGCGTAAAGCACATTATTACTTCATGTTCCATTTATTTTCATGCGGTAATTTTTCAGCCGCCTGTTTGGTGATAATGACAGAGAAATTTCTTTGACCGGGCGTGTGAGCGGGGCGTTTATTTCTGTGACTGTAGGTACTGCAACACTTGGCAAGTACTTGAAAGATTGCAAGACGCGAGATTTATGGATTGCGATCTTTAATTCACACTACCGTCGACTAGCGACTGGCTCTGTCCTCAATAAATAAACTTGTACATAGATCAATTTTATAATTTATAGTACACATTTTTCGAACACAAACAATTCATAAAAAACTGTTTTTTTTTTAAATTTCGCGTAATATAAAACTAAATATACATCGCTCATTTTTCATTTCACCAACTACTCGAGTCAGCAATCGTCAACACGTGGCTTAGTGATGCGTTCATTCTATAACCTATTCGCGTTTATTATAATAATTATTATTTATTCGACAATATTCGAAGTAAGACGAGATGAATGAATAAATATCAATTGTAATGGACAAAGAAAAAAGGTGATAATAAATCTATATTGAAATTAAAAATTAAGGGTTTACCCAAGTCGTACTTTATGGAAAGTTATAAAACACTATATAAAACGATTATAATTTCATCAGTACATTGAATAATGACTTTGAAGACACTATGACAAATAACCGATGTGTAACGATTAATACTAATACGTTGTGAAATGCGATGGTGATGGAAAAATGATTACACTCTTATTAGCTACTTTAATCCGTATAATCACAATATTCAATAGTTCAGTGTTAAAAAAAATACCTTCCAATGCGAGAAAATTCAGATTCGTTCAGATCCCAACAATGACGGTAAAGTCAAGCATTGGTCATAAAACTGACTTATTTGGTCATAATACTGACCAAATAATTCTAGCAGCAGAGAATATTTTCAGCTGTATTTACAGTGAAACCCCGATTCTACGTTTTCCATGGGACCGTAATAAATCAACGAATAATGCGGGAAACCGATAATACGGGAAATCTTCAAATAATACCAAAAAATGTTGAATTTTCAAATAATTTCCAGATAACTTGAATATAACTTAAATACATACTCAGTTGTCTCTTCTTAGTTTGGTACTTAAATTTTGAAAGACACCCTTCAAACTCGCGTTCTTTTCTAGGTTAACTTTTTTTGCTATACACATATGTCGACTCGTTTTTGTCCTAGATTTTTTTAAACGCCTAGAATTGTTTTTAGTTTCTCAGTTAGAGTTCTAGTTTACTTCATTTAGGCATTTTAGTTTTAAATTTTGAGGTAGAAAAATTCGCGCAACCAGATGCGATGTAAGACTATTTATGAACGAATAAAGAAATATGTGTAACAAAAACGATCAATCGGGATAGCAATTGAGACAGGGCGATAATATTTAGATGATAGATCGAGGAAATCGGTAAATCGGTGAATGATTATCGTGGAATCATTAAACATTGTTATTACGGGTCTTGGTCGAGTAAAAAATAAACGATCCATGCAATAAAACGAAGATAGTGAGAACGGAAGATCGGGGTTTCACTGAAAAAGCGCGAAACGAGATGCAAGGCAACACTATCATTGAGAAATATTCAACGAAAACGGTCAATCGAGATAATATTTGTGACGGGACCAAAATATTTAAACGATAGATCGAGGAAAACGGTAAATCGAGGAACGATTAATGCGGGATTATTTTACATTGCTCTTATGGGTGTTTGCCCGGGACTATGAAAAATAAACGATCCATGGGGGAAAACGAACAATGCGAGAACGGTAGATCGAGGTTCCACTGTAACTTATAAAATCATAAATTTATCACAAATTAAGATAGTGAGTATCAATAATTCACGCAGAATTAGTATTGCTCGGGATACTGACCACAATATTTTGAAACACTAATTTGAACTCCTTAAACGTAAAGATTATAGATCATTATTTCTTATTGGTAATGAAAATATTTTATCTCGGATACTATAAGTGCCACTGACAACAATTAAAATGGCCGCATGGGCGTCTTACTCTGAAACGTAAAATGAATTAAACTGAGCATTCATTAAGGAACAAATTGTTTCACAACATAACCCGCAGCACAACGACGTGACGCTGCAACGTTGCGCACTGTCTCCCCAGTAGTGGGTATTTTCATATCACCTGAAATATTTTTCATGCTGATGCGAACGCTTTGGTGGAAATTAACAAGCAGTATGTAAATATTATGAGAAAAACACATTATGTTTGAAAGAAAAATTGTGATTTGCATTAATATTATTTATCGACTGTCTTTTACTTTTCAATTTTATGTATTGCTGTATAGTGTATAATCATATACATATATGAATATATAATCATTAATTTGATACATTTCAAGTCATATTATGCTTAAAGTAGTATTTATTTTAAAAAGCGAATAATCGCGCCCACATGTAAACAATTCTAAATCTTTCTCATATAATTTCACACATTTTTTTACTTTGCTGCTAGTATCTTTAAAATTTATTTATCTTTTTAAACATGACGCTACGTCGTGACACCTGTCAAAAATATGACTTTGTATAAATTATAGTAGGCTATGGATTCCTATATAAGCAGTCATAGTGGAAGATTGAATGAATTTATTTTATGTTTTAATGAGCTTACAAACATTATAATTTCACTTTACTTGCATTGTTTAGAACCAATAAAATATCTGTACTGAATAGCACATACTAACATAATTTCAACGGGTGACATTTCTGCGACGATTATGTGACCCCACGTAAAAATGTTTCGGGACATTGTAACCGGTGCGTGAACGTAGATGTTGAGCGTCATGTAACGGGATATTTGCCCCTCTCAGTCTTTTGGATTACATTGAGAAACAAAACGAAATGAGTATGTATCTATTGCCAGGCTATGGTACCATAAGTAATCGAGAGGGTAGATAGGAAAAAAGAGTACTGAAAACTCAATTCCACTACAGAATCACATGGACAGTCGCCAACTACGAGAAAATACTTCAAGAAGTTTGCGAGTGAGAAGGTTAGAGCAATACACAATGAGAAACACAATGATGAATTTGACAGGCATTTTTTTGCCGAGAAATCTGGTGGATTTTTTGTTTAATAAAAACTGTACTATTTGCCTGTAAAATCAATAAATATTGTAACAGAATAGAAATAGAAATATATAGAGCTTTGTGTTACGCATTGATAACAAAATACATGTATACAATTTTCATACTGAATTCTTTGAAAAGAACATGTGATTTTTTTATATACTTTGTAATCTTTGCGTCATTTAATAATCTTTGTTTCAATGTTTTTTTTATCTTTTTTTAAACATATCTAAAAAATCATATTTTACAATCCCATTAGTTTAATATTGCAATTTGTACTCGACGTGGATTGGTTGTGAAAAACGTTTTTGCTCACTTTATGTTTTGAGTATAATATAACAATTATAGTATAAATTGTTGATTAAATATCCATAATAGCAAATCACGTTAATTTTATTTCCGAAACGTGTTCACGTGTAACGACTTATTCTTCAACTCCGCCAATTTTTCATAGAAGACGATACGAAGAGGTATTTCAATTTCCATTATTGGTATACGAATGATCATTCTATTGTTGAAACGTGTAAGCAATTACTTGATTAATAAACTACTGTCCATAAATAAATGATATCGCATCCAACTTGCGTGCCACAGTTTAGCCATATCTGGAATATTAAATTATAGCAAACGTTTTAAGAAGACGTCTATAAATCAATACATAATAATATTTAATAATTAATGCCATCCTTCTACGTTATTTTATTATAATAAAATGATTGATTTGATTGAAACGTGTTTCATCTATGCCTGCAACTTTTTGTCGTATATCATAATATTACTTACAAGCGTGAATCATATGATTTTTTTTATAAATTGAGATTTTACTATTATAATTCATTTTGAAAGCGCCAAATATTTTCAATAAAAAACCTATGTAGAAAAGTGTTTGGTGTTTTTAATAAGTCATGGAAGAATAGCGACAATTAGAAAAACATCATTTTATATCAATACCTACCTGGAGCTCAAATTCCATGCGATTACAATGCATTGATTTTCAGTAGATACAATGAAAATCCAAAGGCATACACCCTTGTGATGATGAAAGGCACGTTAGTAACCATAGATGATCAAAAGTATAACTTATTATTGAACAACAATGTGGTCAATGTATTAATATCAAAAAAGTAAATTTATTATGGTATATATATCACTAAGTGGTCGGATACTATTGTTTACACGTTTCTGTCAATACTAATGGATGCAAATAAAAATGCACGTTCAAGTTCACAATCGTTTTGAATGACCGCAGAGTCAAAGAAAAATCACTTTTAATGGAAAATTAATTCTAACATTTCTAAAATAGCCTTGTGTTTGCATCGGCATGTGTTGTTTATATCCAAATAATAATTTTCTATTAATAAAATCACAATATTCCATTGTGATTTATTCCACTTTATTTAAAAAGGTCAGGACCGGTTTCGCTCATGGCGAGCATTGTCAACTGATAAGAAAAATAATTTAACAGTGCTATTTATACAAAAATAGTTTGTAAAAAAAAGGTGTAAACAATAATTGACATTGAAAAGAAATTAGAAATTACACTATAAGTGATTCTATAATAACACAAAATAAAAATGTTTAACTCCTCTAACATATAATTAAAAAATCGTCAAATTAATTAATCCAAGTTATTTAAATTTAAAATTGTATTTTCTTATCAGTTGACATGCTCGCAATGAGCGAAACCGGTCTTGACCTTTTAAATGAATTGGAATAAAGTACAAAGGAATATTGAGAATTAATATAATGCCTTTCCACCAAGTATTGGACAGTGAACACCCTAAAAGTGATAATAATTTTCTGCTTTATTATCATTTATCAAAAGCAATTTATAGGGACTCGACAAAATAAAGTGCTGACTTTTGACAGTAATTATTGTTTATTAAAATGCTTCACTACTTAAAGAAGCGGGCTACTCTAATCGAGTGATAAATCTGGGCTGTTGTTTTAAATCTTTTTTCCAAAATGTGAATCTGTGAATTAAGACTCACACACATAGAATTATGTATTGATTGGTAAATTTAAATATTAACGAGTGTTATGTATTCTTACTCGAACCAATCCTACAAAAACAGTGTAGACGGAGTTTTTAGCTTTTATAACTTTGCTTTAAGCCTCATCTTTCTACTGAACTAATTTTTGAAAAGGAATATTGATCGATTAAAAGAAATTTCTCACCCAATACAAATTCTCTCCGAAACAAACCGTGTGTTCTAAAGCGGAAGTGGACAGGGTTAATTAAACATATAAGTGATAGTAAATGATATTTCTTCATATTTTCTACGCTATTATGATATTAAAACAAATAGATTCCTTTATACACGGTGGCGTAGCCGACCCATAACATAGTCATGCAACGCAATAAAATGAGGGCCCAGCGAATTAGAGGGTCCAAATTACTATGTATAACAAATTGTGTGGGGAGGTTTTTGCGTGACGTTTGCACGAGTGCCCCAAATATCTAGCTACGCCACTATTTAAACACATATACCACGTTTTTAGTGCTAGATTTTTACTTTATTTTGACACAACTTACTCAATATGAAAATTCTTATTTCAGGATTAAGACATCATATAATAAAGTAACTCACTTTTTGCAACTTTACAGATTGTTTTCCACTGCCGGCTGCTATAAATTTCAAGCTTATCAGTTGTAATCGATAAATACAAAAACTTTTGCTTAATTTTCTTGCAAAATTACCAAAAACTAGTTACTGATATATTCGTTGGGTGCGTCACTTTGTCGTGTAGTGGCTACAAGAATCATAAGTGGACATTTATCACCCTCATCGATAAAGATATATTGTATAATTTTGAAAAAAGATAAACATCAAAATTGTGGCCACATAAAGTTTTCGTTGCTAATTTAACGAGTACTGTCATCCACTGTTAACCAATAAACTAGTTTATTTACAATTTATTTAGATATTGTGATGGCTCATTTGTTCAACACATTCAGCAATATCCGTAAAAGCGGTGCTGCATGGAATTAAGTTGTGGATAGAGTATAAGTAAACTTATCTATTTAAACTCAAATTCTTTTGCAATAAAATAAATTTATCCCGATTTTAATCGCCCTACGTATCTAATATAAAAATAACACATCGCTTTACAAAAATATTTAATGCTGCTTTTCAGTAATATAACAAATTGCGATTTATAATTATTCAGTTTTTCACCAACCTGCTATCGCCAGAAATGTTAGCAATATAGCACTTAACACCACAGTTTTCATTTTGGAAACAAAAACAATACAGTTTTTCAACTTTCACAAAAAAGCGGGAAAACTCCGGATATTCCTCCTTCAAGGAAATTACATAAATTCTTTTTTCACTTTCGATCACACCTCAAAGTAAAATCATTCAATTGTTTTTCACTATTTATCTGTATTTTTTTTATTATAGTCACACGTCTAGACCTCGCCGATCAACGTCGGGTAGATCATTGCGAATGCCTACAGAAGTAATATTCGCTCTGTGCCGTGATATCGCCCCCGACCCCACTACTAGCTTATCAGGGCTGAATGTACATTTTTTTTTATCATTCCTTCAATTAAAATTAAGTGCAATTATTATCAAATATTATTTAAACGACACATGAAGCCTTTGAATATGTCCGTTACACTGCTTGACTTTAAAAACTACACTTAAAATATGAGTGACCGTGAATTGTAACACTTCCGATCAAAAGCAGCATTTTCAATGACAGATTCGTGAAAGCCACTGTTTACCAAATCTGTGTATTTAACAAACATCATAATATTTAATTAATTTACTATCAGCTAACTGCGAGAATAAAGATTTTTATTACGTTTTTGTTTTTCTATCACAGGCGTGTTTTCTTACTTTATCAGATAAATTATTGCAAAGAAAGATATGTACTCTGCTTAATTTAAATATTTCCATTTTTGCTGTTTTTTTCACCTTAGCGAACGTTAATAATTTGATTTAAAACAAAATTTGACCTAGACTGTAACGAAAATTTTGTAAAATATCCAGTTCATCATTTAAATGTAAATTTTCTTTATTATCACAACATGTCGATTGTTTAATGCAAAGATATCGTACATACATATGTCCAGTTTTTGTCGAATTTTAGTTTACATTTACATAATGTTCTTCTCCGTTATATCATCATGCTGTTAACTAATTGTCCGTTCGAAAAGAGTCGTGATAAAATAATGTATAATTAAAAAACTTAATATGTACATTTCAACAATACTTAGCTTGCAAAAAAGTTGTTTGAATTAGATTTTCTCAAAATATGCAGAACTGTTTGCACTAAACTATTGATATATTCATTCAATTATTATATTGAGTCATACACGCACAATCTTTTTTTTCTAGTGGGCAGCGTAAAATAAATATAATGTATTCGGGCCGCAATGAAAAATAAAAATTGAAGTACACTCAATCCTCTATCAAACAGCCGTGTAAAAAAGATGAAGTGTATGATAGGTTTCATTATATTTGACCGTGTTATTTAAAAATAACCGTGCAAAAAGAGTATTATTTGTACTTGTTAACAAAAGCTGTTTTTTTTTGAAATATCAAGGTTAAAAGTGAATGCTATTTTTGCTCCTTGATAATTAATTCTTAACTAATTCTTAAGAATAAGTCCTAATTAATATTTTGTAGTATTCAGGCACAATCGAATCCATATTTTCACCAGTAATCATGTTTCTATGAACCGATTTAATCTCATTCATTAACAGAAAAGCTTGCTCACATTTATTGAAGACAATAACATACTTGAAAACAAAATTTATTAAATTTCAGTTTGGAATAAATAAATCGTATAAACTGCATTATGTAGAGGTAGACACTGTCGGTTGATGGATGATGGTTATCTCTCGAAGTTTCATTGAAAATGGTTGTGAATGTGGATGAGAAAACGGGTGAAAAATTATATGATGAAAAGCTTTCGAAAGCTAAAATTGACACCTAATCACAATACGTCAACAAAATGAACTCTATAAAGTTATAATTTAAGATTTCGACTGAAGGTGCTAGGTGGAATTTCAATATTAAATTTGAATCGTTCAAATTATGTACACTCCCACAGATTTTGTCACTAACGACCCGGGTTTCGCCTTTCGGCATCTTTAGGCGTTCAAGTGCACGGATGAACTTGAACTGACGCTTAGTAAATGAGTGTTTCGTGTTTATATATTAAATAAATGTATCACTGAGTCTAAAGCCATTGCTGGCGAAATTATTTATGATATTATTTATTATATTATCTAAAATTTTAGAAATTAATAGGGCATAGTTGCATAGTCTTCCGATTTTAAATGAAATATTAAACCTTCCGGGCTCTTCTATACCCTATATAAATAATATCATAAATAATATCATAAAACCTTTGCCGACAAACAAATAAATATAATTCTTTAAACCACTCACTACTCAAATCTTTGGGTATTCCCATGAGCTTATCCTTTTACATATAATTACATATATTTTCCGAGAAAACAAATTATAATATATATTATTTCAATACGGTAAATAATAAGAAATGAAATCAAGAATTTATTTTTATATATTAAGACATTATCATAGTTTGACAGTTTGTCACTAGTTTGACTCTATGATCAGATTAAAATTTTAATAACTATACATTTGGTTTCTTGCGATTTTTCATGCAAATATAAGTAATTTACGATGCGGTCATATAATATGAAAAGTGGCAATATTGAGGTTTTATTAAATGATGAGGCTTCAATATTGGAGTAAAATATTTTATTTTTAAATTCGATACGCACAGATACAATAATATATTTACTTAAAACATAAAATATCACGTGAAAATGAACATAATTCTAGTGATAAACATTATACTGTTAAAGTAATAACATTGACAATTTTACCCCAAAAATAAGCTTCTTTAAATTTAATAGCTCATGTCGAGAAATGCTTTGGCAACGAAACCGGCCTTTTCTTTAATAGCTTTTGGATACTCGTCGCTAAAAAGCAATAATCTATAATTAAAGCTTCACAAGACCGGTTAAATAAAATGAAAAATCGTTGTGAAAACTTTTCTATTGTTTAAATATAAGATGAATAATTTAAATAGATTTACTAATTCACTGTTATAGTTATTGTTTAAGTGTTATAAAAAAGTTACGTGGTTAAATACGAATTAAATACAAACTCGAGCAGCTAAATCCAGGATATCAAAGACACGGTTCATCAGAATATTAAAGACTTTCAAAGCAAATTTTTCTTTGACGTACAACGAAGACTTTCCGGACTATTTAGCTTATTAGAAATGCAAAATACTGTAACTTATTAATAAATAAAATAGAGGGCATCAAAGGAGTATGTAGAAGGTTCTATAGACCATTAAGACTTTAGATCAGGGGTGTCCAATCGAAACCATTTGTGTTTGATGTCTTTGATGGACCACACTTAAAAACCGAAACACCGACTGCACTAACTCGTGTAAACAATATTATTTTATAAATGCACGTGTTTACTATTCATTTTCATGTGCATATTTAACGAATTTATCTAGATTTCCTAATGTGTGTCCTTTAATAGAATTACATGCTTCTTACTCTAACTCTAACCATATGTGGCCCACGAACCACGAGTTGGAAAAACCTGCTTTAGAGTTTCTAGGTTACGCATCCTCCAAAACTAGCTCAATCGTTTTCTAGATTCGCGAAGGACCGGTCGGAGACGAAAAAAGATCAATATTTTAGTCATCCCTGCTTTCATACATTTTAATAAAAACGTATATTTTATATTTTTAACCAGTTTTAACATTTTCATTCTAACGTTTATCCTATATGACAAAATTGTGTGTACACATATCGTTCACAAAACATTTACTTCTGTATACTTTTCATAATGATATCAATACAAGAAGTAGTCTTGAGCCTTCAAAGTATAAGCGCGAAAAATATGCATAACCATTGTTCTCTCGTTTCCACTTAGCTCTGATTGTTTCTTTGAGTATTCTAAGATTAAAATTTATGTTAATTTGTAATTGGGTCGCGGATTCATAAAAATACTTGACTTAGGTTCGGAGTGTCGATATTCTTACTGTTTATTTTTTTTAAATGTTCTAGTAATAATACTGTATAATAATACTAAAAATGAAATTATCATATAATGGAGAAACTGACAGCTGAAGCAAAATTCTGAAAATTTGAAATTGGAACAGTTCTTCTGGACCCAATTTGTAAAATGCGAAACTGAATTCACGTATGAGAATTTTGCTTCATCCGATAACTGCATGTTCTTTAAAATGATTCTCCTGCTTAGCTGTCAAAATGAAAATCTTTGTACTGATCAACTAGCGAAAACATATTATTTTTGATGTTAAGCCAATCTAATATAACTTATAAGTGACATCACACCGCCCCAAGAGTCAGTCGACAGTGTCGATTGACTCTTGGCGGGTGTCGACTAGACACCCGCCATCCGAACAATGTTTTTCCCCCCATCGGTAAAAATACAGAAAGCTGTTGAACCCCAAATGCTCTAATATAAAAGTGCCACAACTTTGGTGTAGTTTTTTGTTATCCTAGATGAAATAATATCCGTTCTCAAAAATATGAAATGAATAGATCTTTCATCCATTCCACCAAATTATCATTGTTATGCTATCAGACTATATCCGCCATAAATTTGAGTCAATATACAACTCATACTACACTAGTTACTTTCAGGACCTCTACAGAGACACCTATAATTAAAAGAAAATATTAAATTACTTATTTACAAAAATAGTTTAATTGATAGAATCTAGGTTAATAGGATTTTCAAATCATCCCAGTTGGAATAACCATTCCTTATTATCATATTGTGATAAAGTTTGTTAGTAAAAAATGAACAGGGAGCCAGTGGCGTGCTTAATCAGACACCTCCTATTTTTTTTCATTAAAAATCGCATCTCAACCAAAATGAACTATTTATTTTTGAAAAACAATTTAAAAAAAAAAGGTCCCTGTTTAAGCACTCCACTGGCTCCCTGTTCATTTTTTACAAAAACATTTATTAGAATATTAGAAGAAGAAATGTTTCACTCGGCTGAGATGATTTTAAACTCTTATTAAGCTATATTCTATCAATTAAACGAATTTTTGGGTATAGGCAATTTAATATTTTTTCTTAATTATAGGTGTCTCTGTAGACCGTGACATATACCCTTAAGTTTGCAGTATTTTGTAGAATTTAAAAGAGAAATATACTGGAATGTATTTTCCTAACTTATTAGGTACACGACCTGTTATCTCATTTATTGTTGATTGAAAACGACGTGTCAGCTGTGAACCAGTCGAAGGAAATCACTGTCATCACCCGCTTTCTAAACATTTGGCTGCTAACCTATCTTCTTTTCAAAATCTTCTAAAATAATATTATTATTTTCGCTTTAGAGAAATACGAAAATACACAATGGCGCCTTTTTGTGCGTCTTATTGATTCGACTCGTAAACTCTTGAAGCTAATCGTTTTTATAGTCTAAAATGTTTTTCTTTTTTGTATTCATTTCATCCATTATTTAAATTTTTAACCATGCTTAACAACTTTACATATTTATTCATGCTGACCTAATATTGTAACACCTTGAGGTATTAATGACAGACAATTCATTGAATAAATATTTATTTAATTCGGTACGAGCATAGCTTTTCCATGATTGAAAACTGTTTCTTTCTATTGGAATTCAATAGGTATAAACTCCATTACGTATTAAAACATATTAAAACATTATTTTGGTAAAGAATTTAGTTATTACAGATTTACATGATTTTTTGTAAGCTATTTCACCTTCACTTTATCGTCAGAACTACGTTTAAACTGATTGTATTGTATCTAAATTAATACTTATAATATATATGTAGACATAAGATATAACTATACAGTCTTACATGAGAAAGAGACTTTATTATGATATCATCTTACTTACTGCAATATCGTAAATTTAATTAAAAATAAAATATTATTACATTACCGAAATAATTTATTTTTCATAATATTAAGGATGATTGAGCACGTAAGATAATCTGACTATATTTTTTCTCAACTAGAATACATATAGATAAATTTCGATCAGTTCAAACTAGCCGTTTCAATCCTGAGCCGTTTTTCTGAACCCGAGATTTCGAGATTGGTATTTTTTTTCATTGATTGATCATTATGTAAGGCTATATGTTTTAAATAGTATAATTTTCAAGATACGCACCATTTTAAGGAATGAAAAATATGTGATGCTAATACAAAGTCATGTTGTTCAGGATAACGGGATATACAGCTCATATATTGGGGTGCGTTTTAAAAAGTGCGTAATATATTTGATAAATTTGATACGCGAAACAGCATTTGATACTGACCTTACCACGACATTAAGTGATCCATTTGTGATCGCTAAGCGGAGCTCAACTACAATGCCTACAATATGATATTTACATATCGTATAAGCTTGTACAAACTTGTGGATGCAATGCAGCGGCGGGCCCTCGAAGACTCGTGAAACTCTAGGGGTCTGAACTCTGAAGTCTACGGAAGTATATGTTATTATATTGATTAACATTTAAGAAAAGAAAAAAATATTAAAATCTTGGGTCCCCAAAAAATATTTACGAATGAGCAGAATTGTAATAAAATATCAATAATTGTAATAAAACACCAATAATAAATAATTTAAAATTTCGATTGAAGGGGCTTGGTGGAATTTCAATATTAAATTTGAATCGTTCAAATTATGTACATTCACACAAACCTTGTCACTGACGACCCGGGTTTCGCCTTTCGGCATCTTCAGGCGTTCAAGCGAACTGTCATTTCATATTCATCCGTACGCTTGAACGTCTGAAGATGCCGAAAGGCAAAACCCGGGTCAATAATGATAAAACGTGTGTGAATTACATAATTTGAAGGATTCAAACCAATAATAAAATTGTGTATGTTTGTATCTTTTTTAAAAATAATAACTAAACACATATCGTAAGTTATTTTACCAAATTTTTCACACCAATCTAATAAATATAAAAACATAGCCAACGTTTCGAAATAAATTTCCAAATTGATGCTATTTATTCTTATTTAACTGTTCGTTGGATATTCACCAAAGACTCTTTTAATATTACACAACAAAAATTTTCATTATTATTAAAATGAAAAACATTTTAGAATTACTATGTCTCTTATCTTCTCAGACTAATTGACTTTTGCTATGAAATTTAATTTGTAGTAAACGTTTAACATAAATTTAACAGCAGAGTTAAGATAAATATTTTCCATCTTCGCTTACCGTATTAACACAGGATTATTGACCAGTGGCGCAGTGGCAGAATATATTATTTTAGTATTAATGAAATATACAGTGAATGAATATATCCGTTGCAAAATACAAAATTTAGTGTCGCCGCCAACTTGTTGAGTTTTCCTTTACATATAAAGAAAATGTCGCATTATGCTTTAATATTCTAAACTTGTGCGTTGATTTATAATATATCAATGTTTTTTCACCATTACTTATTATCGGCACGCCTCTTTATGTTCATGCATAAAGTGTTTATAACGCATAATAATTGAGTAATATCAATAATTTAGAAGCGTTATTGATATTATTTACTTACCATTTACTTCAGGTAATAGGAGGGGCAACTGGCAAGTGGCCTTAGAATAATATAATCAAAGTGCTATTGATTCGCTGTGAAGAACGCTAACCTCATTTTCATAAAATTCCCTTTGGAAGTGTAAACACAAACTCCAGTACTCAATATCGATTATCACAGCTGATTTTTTGCTATTTTACTGTCAAAAATTTCATAATTTAAGATTTCGACTGAAGGTGCTTGGTGGAATTACAATATTAAATTTGACTTGCACTTGAACGCCTGAAGATCCCGAAAGGCGAAACCCGGGTTGTTAGGGACAAAATCTGTGTGAATGTACATAATTTGAACGATTCAAATTTCATAAAATTTCGTTCATTTAGCGGCGTATCTACAATCCCTTCCTCTCCTGCCAGCTTTTTGTAGGATTAATTTTGATGCATTTATGTATAATATATAAATTTGATAGAAGGCACAAAAAACGTTTTTTATGATTTTGGGCCAACACAGTACATTAATTATAAAACAAAAGACTTCATAAGATCCAAACACATTAAACGTGTCAGACATGTCCCTTATAAAATTCTCCGTATATAATCACGTATCGATGAATATTATTATTTTTTCTCAAATAAAATGCATATTAAAAAAAACCTCAATGTTCGTCAAACTTGAATATGTCGAAGAAATTATGGAATGAATTTGATTATTCATTATTTGGATATTGTTTTCAATATAATTAGCTCAGTCAAAAAATGGATACATATTTCAGTACAGTTTAGACCAGGGGTAGGGAACCTTTTCTTCTCTAAAGCCCGCATTCATTTTTCTGATTCGACATAAGGCCGCATTGTTTGAAGTAATCTTTGGCCGGAAAAAAAATCATACCAATTTCCAAGCCCAGAAATTTGCGGATTTCCCAAAATTATCAGCGTGGCACCTTTTTTTAGGTATTCCACGAATGAATTTACAAAAATTTACAGAATTTCAGAATTGGCCAGAAGGCCGAACCAGGGTAGCCAAAAGGCCGCAAGTTCCCTCCGCCTGGCTTAAACATTTAGGGCTCTCGTGCAAACGTCACGCAATTTGTTATATTGAGTATGTAGACAATTTGGGCCCTCATGTATTGCATGACTCTGCTATAAAGTGGCGACGCCACTGCATGTAGTGCTTCCAGGAGTTTCTGTGGCTCATCAGTTTTTTTGGATTTTAACTACATATTTGATCAAAAGTTGTTTTGTGCTGTCATTAAATATTTATAACCATTAAAAAATAAACTTGCTATTTATTTTTGTTGACCTTATTTATAAAAATGAGTAGGACGGTTTTGTGGATATGGATTAATTTATGAAACAAAAAATAGTCAAGTAAAAGAACCTCGCGTATACGTGGAACAAACTTACCATAGAGCAGGATTTCTCAACGAGAGGCCAAAGATTTTTTTGTTTAGGTGAACCAGAGTACAGTTTAGATGGGGCCACGGGAAAATTTTTCGAAATCCGTTAATTGTTGTGTTTTAGAATTTAGAATGTCTGAGAAGATCTAAAAAAAATAAAGCTCCCACGCTGGTAATTTTGGGAAGTCCGCAAGTTCCTAGGTTTTTGAAATTCGAATTTTTATGGGAAGACAAAACAATGGCATGGGGAGCACAGAAAAATAAAGACACTCAAAAGGGGCCACGGGCCCAAAAAGGTTGAGAAACACTGCCATAGAGAAAAGATGTATGATTTTTTATATTGACAAACAAAATGAAGTTGGCCCTCTTGATAACATTGAAACTAAAGTATTATATATAGTGTGATTATTTTTTAACAAAAATACTTATGTACATAATACTAAAAAATGCATTATTTTTAATCAGTAAAGAAATTAGTAAAGAAAGTCATGGGAAAATAATGTTTGAGTCATGATTTCTAATGCAGGGTATTGTTGAAAATCAAGATACTATCAGACATTATAGTTTATATTGATACGATTGGGTAGGGAAGAGGATTTCTACATTGGGTTTCAGAATTCATTGAATCCCGTTCCTCTCATTAAGTGTCACTATCACCGAATCCGAAGCATTTCATTCAGCCTCAATTCAAAGCTGCTTAAAACAATTAAAACATATATACAAAATGTCTGAATTTCGAGTCCATGGTGCAATGGTCAACGTTATAGGCTTCCGTGGCGGATCTCACGGATTTATATCCCAGTAAGAACAGTATTTTTCAGTCGATTCATCGATTTTTATTCGACAGCATGGTGTTTGTGATCCCTAGAATTTCTTCCGACCCTTCCAGTTCTAAAATAACAATAGGTAGCATAAACAATTAACTAACCACTATTCTTGCACTAGCTTCTATCTTTCAATCACTACTCCCTTCGAAAGAGAGAGGTTGAGCAACTCGTAAAAAAAACTTTTGTTGATATACCTTCATTAGGATTGAATATGCTCTACTGGAGAGCAAACATGGAGAAAAAAAATGTCATCTCTCTAATTGCCGGATCCCTGATCGAGTAGTCAACGATGCACACCGAATTCAATCCCAGTACGGACAGTTTCAAAAATTATTTTTCAGACGACTTATAAATTTTTGTTCAAATGCATAGATTTATGTGATGTGTGAAAAAAACCTGTGTTTTTTATTAATAAATAAGCAATAAGAAAAAAACACAATCATTTTATTTTATCGCAAAAAAACGATATATTTTACTAACCGGGTCACGTCCAATCGATATTATCGACACAGTATTATGTATTAGATAAATTTTATTCGTGTTAAACATTACAAATTAATCAATAGTATGCAAGGAGCAAATGTCAAATACTATCTGCATTAAATAACCAATATCTGGAGAATTTATGAATCTTTTAAATGAAAAGTTAAACCTGCAATAACATCAAAGCGTAGTCACAAAAAATATTCAATTTATGACTAGAAACTTTCTGTAGTATGATTTTTGTGTCGTATTTATAATATTATCAGTCATTAAGGATAGTACATTACCCATCATCATAAGTCAACTTCTTTATCTGTATTATGTCTAATAAATTTATGTTTACTAGTTTCGTATTTTGTGTGAAACGCGGCAGGATTGTAGCTATTATTTTGGCTGTAGACTTTTTTTAATGCAATATTTTTTTTTCCTAAGAATATTAAGAATTTGTGCAGTGTTTGCAAATACATAGATGAAAGCATTGGAAGCTCAAGAGATTTTTTACGAAATCTGCTTGTTCGCTTGTTACTCAGTTGCCAAGCTTCTCTTTTTTCGAAGAGAGTAAAGATAGAAGGATAAGAATATGACAGGACTAGTGGTAACTAATTGCTCTTCCTTTGCTCTGTCAATTTTAGAATTGGAAGGGTGGGAGAGAATTTTTACAACCACCCATGCCTTTGAACAGAAATCGATCAAACAATATATCAAGCATTAGACCCCTGGTTCTGGACTCAGAGTAAGTCTATGGACCTGGTATTGTTTTGTATTGTGACATTAATATATTAATATTGGACTATCCAAGACATAAAATTCAAAATTAATGACAAACATTAGTTTCCAAGAAAAAAATTGAATGTTTTTAATCATAATAAAAATTAAATTTGGCGAATATTGATTTTAAACATTAAAATTGTCGAGAAAGGAACGCCGTTACATGGGGGAAAAGCCCTGAGTTTGCTGGTGTAGATCAATTATGCACGACCTGTGCTCTAATATGAAGTTCATGACTGTTCATAAAGAAAATGTTATCTTTTTTAAGATCATCTCTCATCCTTAGGAGATATTTGTATTGGCAAATTTTGTCTACAGATATATAAAAAAAGAATCATATTTTTTGGCACCAAACGTAAAAGACGATGAAGTCGTTTTCAAACAATTGCATTTCTGAGCAAATCTTTTCTTTTTTGAAAATACATAATTCAAAAACCATTTGAACAATAAAATGTCAAATATATACTAATAGACAATAAAATCGTAAAATAGCAAAATAAAATCTTACAAACAATGAAAAAGGAACTGTTCTATGCTTCGAATAGATTGTAAAAAACAATAAAAATTGTTTTTGTTTTTGTGGCACTTGTACAGAATTTGTAGAATGTTGTTTTTATATATTCCAATTATCTTTTTTCTACCTCTTATAAAAGATTTATTTAGATAATATAGTTTCAGTTTCAACAATGTAATTTTGTTTTATTTTAGGGAACCCCACAGTAATATTACTTCACGGAACACTATTTCAAGAATACCTGATTTAGAGTAAATATGAGGGCTCGGAAAACTAAGACGACAGATTTTACTATCCAAATATGTTGAGCAAAGAATTAAGACTTTTTTTCTGAAAGATTAAATGTCTGTAAAGGATAGTTTTAAATATTCTTCATTGTATTAGCTTACTAATTTACTATAATTTACATTATTTTGTGATAATAACTACAATGCTTGCTTTATAGGACTTTTATATTATGTTTTGCTTTTGTTACAAACACGACTTTAATTGAATAAAAATAAACATGTTAAAACATTTTTTTTCTTGGTATTTTTAACTGACCGTCTCATTTATTAATATCTGATAATTTCTTTAATATTAACTGACCTTTTTATCGAATAAGAAACAGACCCAATAATTAGTTGCCTAAAATTAGATACATAATTATTTACGTTTGAAGAAAAATAGCCAGAGACAATATGCCATTAGCCTTTGAGTTTATGGCCTCGATTGACGTTTTAAGAATTTGACGTTTCTATAATAATATTATACAAATTATTATTTCGGCTGTCAAACATACCTTTTTAGAGACAATATTTTTATTTATATTAATAGTTCGGTTATTTTAAACCTTTAATCATGTCAGGTTTGAGCGAAGAGAATCTGAACATCGACGCAAGTAACTTTAATTCTGAACTCTATCTTTCCAGACTTCTTGCGGATGGAAATTTAGAACAGATTATGGAAACAGAGTGCGAAGTGATCAGGGAAAGTCAATATTTACACTCCGAAATGCAAACTTTAGTATATGAAAACTACAATAAGTTCATTTCGGCAACTGACACCGTGCGAAAAATGAGAAACGATTTTAAACACATGCAGACCGAGATGGAGCAGCTCAGCGACAATATGGAAAAGATTACATCATTCAGTGAAACCATATCGGAGTCGTTGAAAGACAGTCGGTCGGCGGTCAGCCGACTCTGCGGTACCAGACAGCTCTTGCGTAGATTGCAGTTTCTGTTTTTGCTTCCGACTCAACTGAACGAATCTCTTGCTAAAGGTCTGTACGCCGACGCAGTCAATGACTATCTTCACGCCCAAAGAGTTCTAGAGCGTTACGGAAGTCAGCCGTCATTTCAAGGAATACAGAGAGAGTGCGAGGAGATAGTGAATGAACTAATTTTAAAATTAAAAGACAGACTAACCTCTCACGAAACTTCAGCGGTTCAACTCGCCGAGAGCGTTTGTCTTCTAGTTAAGCTCCAAGGTTCGGATGAAGCACTGAATGAAAAGTTCCTGTGCTCGTCGGAACCGAGGCTGTCACACCATTTAAATTATTTGAGGGAGACGGGGACGTGCTCTGATTTACTAGAGTGGGTTGAAAGAGGTAACACCGGTTTGCTAGCAGATCTCGGTATTGTAGTAACTTCTTACACTGAAATGTTTTTGCAAACTGACAGCGATGATAGCAACGTCAAGTATCTCAACGACTATACTGATAGAATAATGAAGAAATATTTGGAACTGGCCAGACTGCAATTTGAGTCCAATACCATTCAGAGCGGCACGGAAGTGATCGTGAGAGGTTTAGATAAATTTTATAGGAGGCTTCAGGCCATGAATCATCATATCAGAGGAAACGACTATGCGGACGAGGCCACAGAAATTGTTCTCGCTGTTATAACTGCCAAAGGTCACAACCACCACGATAATATAAAGAGTCAATTTTGGGAGCGCCTGACAAGCATCAGACAGACCCTAGCCAGCAAAGGGACCGTTGATTTGAAAGAGATGCTTGGCTCACTCCAAGTGTTCCTCATGGAGAAGATTCAGGCATCACTCCAAGATCTGACAGTGTTTTTGCAGAGCGGGCTGTCTTTCAGTTTCAAACCGCCGTGTGTGATGGGTGTTGTGCAGGCTTGCACAGACCTTATTAAAGGAGCCGTCAGCGATCTGGTGGCCGTGGTTAAAGGATTCTGCGCTTCACAATCGGCCAACAATAACACACCTCCGCAGTTGCTTCTAATTCTTTCCAGGCTGTGTTTCGAATTGCAGAATTCCGGAATACACTGTCTGCTCGTGCAAGCAGAGTCCTCGCTGGACAAGGCCAGTTTCTCGGGTGAACCCGTTCGTCTGACAGAAAATCTAGAAACTTCCCATTGTAAATTGGCCGGAGAGGGAGCGCAGCTTTCACTGGACGGCTACGTCAGCCGAATCGGTCTACAAGTGTCGCAGATGATCAGAGTTTCAGTGCTGTCGAGAGAATGGGTGCGAGTGCTGGAGCCGCGAGGCGTTCGGGCTGTAGCCAGAAGGGTCCTAGAGGCATTGGGAGGCGCAGAGCAGGATGCGCAGCAGCTGTACGGCGCGACCGGTCCCGGTGCCACGAGACAGTCCAGCGATTCGAGCCGACGCACCCACAGCCTTTCAGCTTCTCGGCTTCCGTATCGCTCCGGCTGGTCCAATGGGGTGCTGGACTCCGGCCTCGCCTCAAATATCAACAAACTGTTCTCTGAAAAGATCGAAATATTCAGTCCCGTCGAAGCCTCCAAAGTTTCAATCATGACAGGGATTGTCAAAATTAGCCTCAAAACATTTTTGGAATGTGTCAGACTCCGCACGTACAGCCGATATGGCCTTCAACAGATGCAGGTGGACATACATTACTTGCAACTGTATCTGTGGAGATTTGTGCAGGATGAAAATTTGGTGCACATCCTTCTGGATGAAGTGTTGGGATCTGTCGTGAACAGATGTGTCGATCCTCAGTTGATGGAACCGAGCGTCGTTGATATAATATGCGAAAGAGGATAGTGAATGGTTATTACGAAACGCCCCACATTCCATTTATTTTAACTAGTTGTCATGTCTCTGATTGTTACAATGATTTAATAAAAGTTATGTATTGATTAATATTTCTGTGCAATTTTATCATATTATAATATTTTTCATTTAGGAAGAGGTTTCAGAAAGCGCTAGTAGTTAGCTGAATAGTCTCCTTGCCACATTTTTAGTCTGTATTAAGAAATGAAAACAGCATAGAAATCTATACTTTTGGCTAAAAAAACAAATTTCACAAGTCAGTCATTTTCACATTTTTCCAGTAAGAAGAAATTCAATTTTGTGATAATCCAATGACAGTGCAGTTATATAAGAATGAATTGTATAAAAATGCATATTAAATTAATTCTTTACGATGTACCAGGGCTGAGGAGTCTCGTGAAAAAAAGACTACTTCGACTCAGATTCCAGCTTTAAAATAATTGACAACTCCGACTCTGACTCCAGCTTTAAAATAATTAACAACTCCGACTCTCAGGAAATTTCTCAATAATTTCATTTTAACTTATATATATGTATACCATCAGATCATCCTTAATCAGCCAAGCATGAAATGTTAACACTTTTGACTATTTTGTTTAAATACACATCATTATATGTATTTTTCAAAAAAAAATCGAGTCGCTCATTTTTTACGACTCCGACTCCACAGCCCTGCGATGTACCACTGAAAGTTTTTCCACTGAAGCTTTCTTGAAATCACGACTGATGTGGAATGCATGGATTAAATGTTTGCTGATGATAGTTGTATGAATTCTTGCCGTTATTCTTATTACTTAACTCCCTTTGGCAGTTGGGGAAAAACATATTTGTATAAAATTATAACAAATGTGAAATCACTTTTAGGGTATTCACTGTCAATACTTGGTGGAAAGGCATTATATTAAGAAAAACTCAATATTCCTTTGTACTTAGTTAAATCATCATTGGGTTTTTAATTTTAGTAATGTATCATTTTAGATCATTTTGTTAAAATTATAATCGTTTGAAATTACCATTAGTCACCACTATAACTTTATTACTCTTTAGTGATTTTTGTAATTTTGTAATTACTAATTTGTTAAGAAGTGTTAAACATTTTAATTTGTGTTATTTTAGAGTCACCTATTCATAATTTCTACTGTAATTTGTAAAAAAAAAAAACAATGCCAATGGTTAATTACACATTTTTATTTCGATTTGTTTTTGTATAAATAGCACTGTTAAATTCTATCTTGTTCTTCTTATCAGTTGACAATGCTCGCCATGACCGAAACTGGTCCTGTTCTTGATAAATAAAAATTGGAAATAAGTACAAAAGAATATTGTGTCTTTCTTAATAAAAATGTTAAAATCTAAATAATCCTCTATCTACTTTTTCATAAATTCAATCAGGGATATCGCAGTAAGGTTTCCATTTTTGTTTACAATATTTTGTTCAACAAAAACTGTATATTATTAAAATAAAAAATATATTTTTTACTAAGAATGTAAATAAAAATAAATGAATTTGAATAACGATAAAATTACACTTTATTTATTATGAAATTATTATAATAGTTTTGTAATACATTAAATTATTTATAATATAATTGAATATGGCTCCAATACTGTTTTTTTTTATTATTGAAACCATTTCATGTGTTGGAAAAAATTCTGGCATATAAAATACCTGAATCAATTTTGTCTTTTTTGAAATTACACATACTATCACAGACTCTTTATGTACACATGTTTATACCGAAATGGGTGGCAACAATTCGAAGCTGAAACTAAGTCTTTTGAGTGTTAATAATTTCAGAATTCATAATATTATAACCATATATTTAATACTTAACAAGAAAGTGATATAAATTCAGTGTTAATTCGATTTTGTTTCTGTAAATATATTTGAGAATATTTTGATCGTTCTATTTAAGGATTTAGTAACTGACTATCACTGACAACTACAGCGAATCCTCAATTTATCATTAAATAGAATTGAATGGTCTTCTTTTTGCTCATCATTTCATATTTTTGTTGCTACCCCAATAATTTGGGATTTATGTGCATCATAGACTATTTGTGGTCTTCTGTATTTTTCGAAAAATGCCAGCTTTGTATTTACAAAGCTGGCAACACATCGCATTAAATACAAAACAAAGTTGGAATTACCAATGAAACAAATGAAGACTAAAACATTTATGTAATTTTTATTTATATTTATTTATAGTTTTCCCGAATTCATCGTTAGCTTTCACTGGTTCCTTGAAAAAGAATAAATTGAGGATTCACCGTGAGGCATATATAACTAAAATGAAACAGTTACATTTTTTAACAACAAAATATAATTATTTATCTTCGTGAAATTTAATTTTGTTATCATAATTATCAGAAACAAAGTCAATTCTTATATTATTTGATAATAATACTTAAGATATAAAAATGCCCTCAACAACCTTATGAATAATAACAGCATCGGTATTCATTTATTGCTCTACATTAAAATGACAAACGAGCGACATTGAGTTTTGTAAAGACACTCGTCACTTTAACACGTTGGAAATTTGCATATTAAGTAAAATAAAAATAATTCAATTCAGTAATTACTGAAACCACCAGTCTATGATTGAAATCAGCGTTTCTCGACCATGGCCGTAGTCCCAATAAAATATTAAAATAGTAAATTATAATAATTAAATAAAACAGTAAAACCATCATGGTGCTGTCGCATTGAATGTATAGCGTCATGTCTGAAAGGTGAACAATTTGAAAAAGGTATTCTCGCTTTTCTCTGATAATTCTACCCTCAAAGATGTTATCTTTTCACCCAAAAAAACAATAGGTAAGAATCAAGGAGACAACTGGACAAATAAAATTGAAAGACACTGATTTCAATACCAGTCATTTTGGCATGATTCAATTAAAATATACTGTTATCCTCAGACATATGTCGGATATACAAAGTAGTCGACTTGTTGATGGACTCAAATATGGTTATGTAGGAATGATCTCAATTTTATGAATGTAAATTTTACTAACCATTTTGTTTCAGTTTTATTAAATCGAAGATACACTGACATGTTCATGATACCCTCGATATAACAAATTTAGAAAAACAAATTTTCCAGTCAAATTTTAAAATTGTTAAAAAAAACCTTGTTAATGCTGTTGGTACATGTTAAAATCCAATAGTTACAAATTTTGAAGAATGTTCTCTGCGTAGAATATAAATACGAGAGTGAAGTGACCAAAGAAGACACCCAAGCACAAATTTCGAGTATCGGGTAACACTTCGTCAAATAACGAGGTTCAATTTCTTTACACCCCCTAACTTCACCAGCGTTGTGTATAACCGTATTGTATTGGTAATTTTATCACAAAAAAAAAAACGTTTGGGAAACCTACTTTATTACATTACGGACTTTTAGTTCCAACAGATACTTAACCATCAGCATTAGTCTGTTATATCGAAGTTTAATTATATGTACTTGCAAAATACGTATCTGTTTGAAAAGATGTTGAGAGAGGAATGAGAGTTGATGAAATTGACACTACATACTTGATTATTTCATCGAAAGTACGAAATATATTCAAAAAATTATCGTGTAACATTCAGTCACATGCATATTTCTAATGAATTAAATTGACTTTTATTTATCTTTTTGAATTGTAGATAAATATTTTGCAAGGTTCAACAATAGTTATGTTTTGATCACAGTAATCTTGAACTGTCGCAGTGATTATTTGAAATGTTTTCAGTAAATTTACATGAAAAACGGAATGGTCGATAATACCACCGGTCGATTAAAAATCAATGTCCCGTTTGGCAGATCTAGCATACAAATAAAATGTAAACGCGATCTCATCAATCTGTGCGTATACCTAGCGGATCGTGGTTAGGAACTCCTTCCGTTTGAACGCTACCTGAATTAACAACATGGTTGAAGAGTTTAAGAGGCACTTCTTTAGTGTTCGGTAGAAATACACTGTTCGGTCTGGCCGTTAACGTCTTTTTGGAAACCTTCACCAGGTTGTGTTTCTCAACTGCGATCTTCGTTGTCTCTTTAGTCTTCTTCGATTGCGGCGATGCCGATTTACTGACGTTTCCCGCTTCGTTGGCTTCGAAGGCGGGTTCGATGTCTGAAGGGATATGATAGCGGCTTTTCAAAAGGGTACACAGCTAAAACAAAACAAAAAATTTCATAAGAAGAACTTTTCACCGTAATGTAAATCACATCAGTCAGTTATTAAAAGTTTTTATCCACCACCTCTCTGATGCCGCCTAGGGCTTGGAAAGCGGGATGAGACGGAGGCAAAGAGTCCGGCAAGGCGTTGTGCAAAACCTCTTCATACTGTTCCAATTTTAGTCTGCACAGTGACATTACATTGTGGGCGTGAGATAATTCATCACGAAGTAGTTCCGGTTCCTGAAACACAGCATCAGGTATACACAAGCTCATATTTGTATATCATACATTTATCTTTGGTGATTGTTTTTATGATTTCCGTCTTAGAAACTTAATTTCATTAATGTAAAAGTTGTTTGAAAATAAAAAAAATTGAAATTTCAATGAGTAAAGAAATGAAAAGAATCTTCATAAGAGATGACAATAAATAATTAATAAGTGACAAACAATGCGGATCATTTTGACATACTACACACGCTTCATTAATAACCATGTCCGATACTAATGTGAAGCATATAGACTCATTGTGGCCATGTTATACGACTTTTGAAATTTGGTCATCCAGGACCGCAATAAATTATAAACTATATAAATGATAAATACCTCAAGAGTATAGCCGTCAATAATTCCACTATCATTAGCTGCACCGGCTACTTTGATGCTAGCCATATTTTCTTTATTGGTAACCTTCATGTTTCTAAATCGGACAAAAGCAGAAAACCAAATTTTAAATCCGAGATATATATACCAAACATTACTTCATAAGAGGTTGTCCATATGTGACGTCAAACGGTTTTAATTAATTTAAACTCCCCCCCCCCTATCGTCACATTTTTGTCATATAGCTCTGTCTTTGGCAAATGGGGACACCAGCTCTGTCCACGAGTTGTTGAGTCAAATTATGCATATATTTAAACATTAACCTATTGAATAATTAAGAAAAACACAATATTCCTTTGTACTAATTTCAACTTTTATTTACCAAGATCACAACTAGTTTCGCTCATGGCTATTATCAACTGAATCAACATCATCGCATAAAAAGAGGACTGGGTGTAAAGCACAATTGTTTGTATTCATATCACAATATTATGAAATGATCAGGAACATCAAATCATCACAATGAACAAAAAGGTACGGATTGTTTCATTTTATAAATATAGTCTTTCAGTCAAGAACTGACAGCTAACACCGTGATTGTTAAAAATAATTCATAATAACGTTATTCCAATGGTTGCGTTACAATGCGTGACACATGTTTCACCTAACCACGTACCGTAGGCAACAAACAGTTTATGGCAAATTGCGCAAGATTTGTGTTGAGGGAGAGAAACGGCATAATTATTTAAAAGTTTGTAATGATTTAAGAAAATAAAACACTTACGCCACTTTTGGATTGGGCTTTGAAATTTTTCGTAACTGTTTCAAAGGTTGTGGAATGGACTGGTTGATTTGCATCGAGCAACAGAACGGGCTCGCGGCGGGCATGCAATATTGTTTAGGATGTTTCAAGTACAGAGCGTGATCGATGATATACTGCACGTCGATTGTAGTAGGATAGTGCATCACATGAGTGAGACAAACCATAGCGTCGCTATTTAGTACTGAAAACAAAATAAAAAATTATTATCTAAATTATTTCTGCATTGCTAATTGAAATAAATTAAAGAGAACTAAAAGCTTACGCGGGGTCCGTATTGCAATCAACATAGCCACCATAATATACCCAGTGAGCGAGAAGTCATCGCCTTCTGCAAGTATCGCATCCCATAACACCAGGAGATCGTGCAGTGGGAATTCCCTTCCAAATAAGACTCTTAACCACCTTCTGTTAATTTAAGAAAACAATATATCGGTATATCTTCCAATACAAAATTAAATTTCTTAAAACAATATTAGTTTTTATGCAGTATGATCAGTTTTAGATATTTACCAGATGTTTCTGTGAAAAATTTTAGCCTATAAAATATATTGTAAATAATAACTGACAGCAGTTTAGCCAGGCGTATCTCTAAAATTTGTAAAAATGTATTTATACTTCATAACCAAAGGGCATATATTAGACCCTTATTGCTTTGCTAGTCGTTACTGACACGCCTCGTGCCTTGTTAAAATCAATTATAATACAAAAGAAAATTATGATACAATGAAAAAGATTCTCCGACTTAAGTACCAAAATGTAGAAAAAAGAATAACACCGCAAACGCGGATGTTAATGACAAGACAATAATGTTATAAATAAAACTGACATTCCAAATAATGAAAGGGAGATGTCACATTTCTGCAAATGCTCCGCCAATTCCGGATCCTGGGGAATCAATAAAGTCTCTCTGATAACAGCTAAATGTCTGACAACATCATTTTCCCCTCTCCTGCTTGATAGAGTTGCCTGGAAATGATAAAATAGGAATTATCGATTCCAAGTTAAAGTCTTATACAGGTAAAAGCAATATTTAGTGTTGATTTTTAGATAAGAAGACGTATTGTATATCTCTTCTAAGCCAGTATATATGGTTAAGTTAATGTATGTTAAAATATATTTCTGATAAGGAAGGGCGCAATCCGAAAAAGCTATTAACCATATACAAAATAATATTTGTAGAACTAAGATACTTTGATTATTTTTTCACCTTATTAATTAATATTTATGTGATAGCTCCCTTTACTTCCATTATAGGATGTAACCTTGAAAACAAATTCATAAATCGATGTAAAGTGGGACTTCAGCCCTTGGCTAAATCAACCGCTATCAAAAAGAGCCAACGCCAACAAAAGCGTTAATCGCTCAGCTACAGGGACGACATAACAATCATACAACACTTTTATTAATTTAGTTTCAAATCAACTAAGCGATTTCAAAGAATACTTATCATACATGAATATTTACGTTGTGAGTTGAATACGCTTTAGCATCTAGAGGTAAATCACTAATTCGGTAGAATGATTCTATTCCTGACATCATTTTCTTGAATAACATGCTGAAACAAAAAAAATACACATAAGTAATCAGTTGAATAATTTAATGGTTCAAAGAGTTTCCCTACAGAAGAGAAACAATAGAAAGATTTTTGTACATTATTTAACACATTTAAAAACTTCCTAGAAAGGGGAGTATAATCATTACTGTCATGGTGGCAATTCAATAAGTTTACTTTATTATGTAACTCCAATATTAAATTCTACATAAACCCTTTTAACCTTTAACCCATTGCACTCTAGGGTACCGCTAAATTCTCCGTCAGTCATCGTTGACTGCCTTTGAATGTTAACGTCGAATGTTATAGAACAGTAGTTTATAAAAGAGAACTATTCAATCAGTGGTGTAAATAGTGTGAACTGACAATGTGCAACACGAAGATTTAAGAGTTCATTGATTCTTTCGTAAGTTTATTGTGATGATATTTTACTTTAAAAATTCAATTAATTTGATGTATGAAACAGCAGATAAAATTATAAGGAGACTACTAAGTTTTTTCGGACAAGCTTCAAAGATATCTAAACTGAATATGTCGAAAATTCAAAGTTGCAGCAACCCCTTCATTTTGTGAACCTTCCGACCCAAAAATGCTTTGAAAATGCAATAAATGAAAATGCATGAAAATGAAAATGCACTACAGGTCTGAAGATATTTTGAATAAAATTGATTACATGGAATCTATCCCAGGCAAAGTCGAGTAATAAATAATTAGTAAAACAATAAAACAAAGAAAAGATTATGTAAATAATAAAAATGGTTAAGATCTTATAATAAATGTGTTCCTCCTTCTTCCCAAAATAACTATTTTATGAACTCAAACTGTGATAACCTAAAAACTCAAGGCAATACATTTTTTAATATAAAATTTGATAACTTTGTTATGTTCACTTGTTGTTACAAAATGTGTCTTAACATTCTTGCGATGTTAAATCTGATGATGCTTGTTAAAGAGGCGAAACACGTGTCACATTTTTAAATACAACAAGTGGAATAACAACGTTATCAAATTTTATTTAATATTAAAAATGAACTTCCACAAAGTTATCGAAGATAATACATTTTATAATTATGGCAATCAAACATTTAGATAAAATTGTAGTAAAATATTTTCCTCACTAGCTATCGTGTTCGAGATAATCCGGATCCATTATTTCAGTGAGCTCTTCTCTGAAATCAAAAAAAAAATATCATGATAGTTGTCGCATATTATTCATCAAGTCAGTCAAGCATTTTTTGTCTGTGATTTAAAATATTTTTTTTACATTTGGATATTTAAATTGAACGATTGCCAACTGGGAAATTGAATGTGTAAATAGAGTTATTATTATTGCTGATTGGTATTAGTGACGAGTATTATTACGGAAAATTTCAAAGATGAACATTATGCCATTCCTATACATACAATTATTACATTAAGTGGTGATTTGTTCCACAAAATTTGTTCAGGTGTCTGAATAATCATGGATGGTCCTAATCTTAAATAAAAAAATTAAAAAGTGTTTTTTAATACGACTTTCTACCAAGAATTGACAGGGAACAGCTTAAAAGTGATCGTTAAGTGTTTTATATCAGCTCCAGTGACTAGATGAAGTAGAAAAAAGCCTCTAGGCTATCAGCGTGTTCAATTGATAATTAAAGGTAAAGAAAAGGAATCGGTTTGAGCAGTGCCAGTTATTATTATTAGATAACATTTTATTGACTGAACTTACCCGAGAGATGTGTGCTCCGCCGCTCTGTGGTCACATTGCAAGACAAAAAGTAAAGGAGCGAGAATTTCATGCATCCCCTGCCTGTAGACAAGAGTCGGTGTCTCTCGGGCAAAACAAAACAGCACATTCACCTGAGGGAAATAAACAAATCTCCAATGAAAAATTGACAAATGTTATTTTAGATGTAGCTGCCAATACTTTATTCAATATAACAGATATTACGTTAAGCCAGTTGTGGATAAACTCTTATATGTTTTACTACCACCGAATACAGACGACTTTGGGCCAAATCTTAAGGAAGAAGCAGTATTTATCTATAACTATCCTTGATTGAGACAACATGCCGCTCAATTGGGAAAATGAACTTAAGATCATTACAGATTATATTACACATACTCTCAATAATCATTTTAAGATAAAAATGAAAACTGTGAGCATGTTATTATTGAAGCTATCGTATGTACATACGACTTAATTTTGGAATCTCTTTGAAATGAATCATATTTTTTTCATTTGAAGGAAAATATTAAATGTTTGTTTTATGTGGAATTTACTTCTATTCTACAGGCCATCTAAGAATGTGCAGTGATGGGTTTTCCCATTATTTCCGGTTGTGGCGAATCCATTACAACCTTTTCGATGTGACTAATTTTTCAATTTTAATTAAAGTACAAAGTGCATCCAGTAAATCATTTTATGACTACGGCCATTTAGGACATCACAGGCACACAAGCGGTGCTAGCTTCACGCCATTTCCGTGCTACACATTTAGTGCGGTACGTCAACCACAAGACTTTCAATATTGCATGCAATCATATCAATAAAAATAAGAACACAAAGCTGCGCAGAAAGCGGAGACAAAACGCTGCCAATTACACACTATCCTCTATCTTTAATCATTGTCTTTTTTTTCATTACATGGCCAAATGGTAATCATAAGCAGAATTAAATATATCATTAGTAATAGTAAGTAATAAAAAACCATGGTCATATCGTCAGCCTTGAAGAAATAAATTATCATAATTACCATGGCTTCTTGTATTTCAGGTTGTTTGAAAAATTCAATCCCGGGAAAGGTTCTGACAACATCCAATTTGATGACTGTTTGCAATTCGGCATCTCGGAAATGCTGGTTCCATATACTCTGCAATCAAATAAAGCCAGATGAAAGTAACACTAATTTTAGCTTTATCTTTGTGTTATTTCTGACAAACCTTACCTCGTCTGTCTGCGAGAGCGGGTTATCTTCGGGATGCTGACAGCATCGCGGATCACAAGACAACTTCTTTTTTAAGTCTTCGTACTGCTGGCGATTTTTCTTTATCCTTAAAAATATTAAAATGATGTTGATAAATTAAATGAACATGTTATAATATGGAATAAATTATCATATAGCTCAGATGCTGCTTTTTGTCAATTCAATTCTGTATTTATGAATAAGAAGAAATTAAATCACCTATAAATTCTTGTCTTAGAAATAAAAAAGGAAAAAAATCAGTTACTCCAACCATTCAATAGGTTAAATCATCACTGAAGGGTGAAGACTGAAGGGTATCAATTTACAAACCTTGCCTTTACAAACATGCAGCATGGATGCTTGTTACGTTTGTGTCATATCACAAACTCAATATTTCATTGCCAAATAAAGCATATAATTCAATGTAAAACATCAATCATATACAATACATATGAGCCCATGAGAAGTGAAATGAGAGAAGTGGAATTTTAAGAAACATTGAGTTTGATGTGTTGTAATATTCTACATGTCTTGAAGTATCGCAAATGTGAAGTAAGTTTAGTAAATCTCACTGCAATAGTGTTTTCTACTTAAAATAAAAATATACAATCCACGTTTATATCCATATAATCCACATAATCCATATGTTTTATCACATATTTACCAATCGTTCAAATTATGTACACTCCCACAGATTTTGTCACTAACGACCCGGGTTTCGCCTTTCGGCATCTTCAGGCGTTCAAGCGCACGGATGAACTTGAACTGATGCTTAGTAAATGGATGTTTCGTGTTTATATATTAAATAAATGTATCACTGAGTCTAATGCCATCACTGGCGAAAAGGATAAGCTCATGGGAATTCCCAAAGATTTGAGTAGTGAATGGTTTTAAGAATTATATTTATTTGTTTGTCGGCAAAGGTTAAATGATAGTTTTTATGATATTTTTTATATAGGGTATAGAAGTGGAGAGCCCAGAAGGTTTAATATTTCGTTTAAAATCGGAAGACTATGTAACTGTGCCCTATTTATTTCTAAAATTTCCTGGAAAAAGAGTTTATGACTGTCCGTATTTGGGTGTAACATTTTTATCCCTTGTTCCTGATTGAACACGTGTCCTTCCGAAATTAAGTGATTAGCAAAAGTAGACGTGTCCTTTTTCAGTCTAAAGGCTGCCATATGTTCTAATACTCTGATGTTTAAAGTCCTCTCTGTTTTGCCGATATAAATTTTTTTACAACAAGAGCATTGTAATCTATAAATTCCAGATTTATTTAGGTAATGTATTTTATCTTTATTGTTAACTAATAATTTGCCTAAAGAGATTTTACAGTAAAAGGCTGGTCTAACACTATCAGCTAGTTGTTTTTTAATTTTAAGACTTGTATTTCCTAAATAAACGATTCTACGCCAATACCTAGTATAATCTATGTACTTTGACAATGTACCTTTAAATAACATTTTTTCTGCAAGTTTAGTTTGTTTTTTTGATAAAAGATTGTCTATAAGAGACATATCGTATCCATTGTTGATGGCGATTTGTTTGATGATTTTTAATTTGATATTAAAGTTCTTTTCATTCAAAGGAACACTCACAAGTTTATGAATTTCTGAATGAAAAGCGGCTAGTTTATAAGAATATTAACTTTCTTGACCTAAATATTAAACCGTTTATTTAGGAAATACAAGTCTTAAAATTAAAAAACAACTAGCTGATAGTGTTAGACCAGCCTTTTACTGTAAAATCTCTTTAGGCAAATTATTAGTTAACAATAAAGATAAAATACATTACCTAATAAATCTGGAATTTATAGATTACAATGCTCTTGTTGTAAAAAAAAATATATCAGCAAAACAGAGAGGACTTTAAACATCAGAGTATTAGAACATATGGCAGCCTTTAGACTGAAAAAGGACACGTCTACTTTTGCTAATCACTTAATTTCGGAAGGACACGTGTTCAATCAGGAACAAGGGATAAAAATGTTACACCCAAATACGGACAGTCATAAACTCTTTTTCCAGGAAATTTTAGAAATAAATAGGGCACAGTTGCATAGTCTTCCGATTTTAAACGAAATATTAAACCTTCCGGGCTCTCCACTTCTATACCCTATATAAATAATATCATAAATACTATCATTTAACCTTTGCCGAAAAACAAATAAATATAATTCTTAAAACCACTCACTACTCAAATCTTTGGGAATTCCCATGAGCTTATCCTTTTCGCCAGCGATGGCTTTAGACTCAGTGATACATTTATTTAATATATAAACACGAAACATCCATTTACTAAGCGTCAGTTCAAGTTCATCCGTGCGCTTGAACGCCTGAAGATGCCGAAAGGCGAAACCCGGGTCGTTAGTGATAAAATCTGTGGGAGTGTACATAATTTGAACGATTGAAATTTAATATTGAAATTCCACCAAGCACCTTCAGTCGAAATCTTAAATTACATATTTACCAAATTTTATTTTGTCAATTTGTAAACTAACACTTTACTTGCCACACAAATTTCGTAGTTTACCCCTAATACTGGCAATATTTGATAAATATCAGCAAATTTCGATTGTTCAATTAAAATTTCTATAACTTTTGAATGCATCGATATATTTCAATGAAATTTTCATGCTATAATAAAAATCCAACAATGCATCATTTGTTGCTATTTACTAGTAAATCGTCAACCATTCTTCCTCCTCCTACTCTAAAATCCTCCCACAAAATATTTACGTCAACCATAAAAGGGCGATTTTTTCAAATGACTGGCATCTGTTAAAAAATAAAAAACCAATATATTTTTTACCATTATTCAATCGTCTGAGTCTTTGCTTAAACATCTCTTGACAAATATTTGAAGCTAATATTAAACATCAAATTTATTTTTGGCTGCAAAGTCGTGTGTAAAAAGACGCCAATGCTACGTATGCGGTATATTCGATTTGTCAAATAAAATAATCAAGAACTCTACAAAAAAAACCCTTTATACTTTCAAATGATTGATGCAGAAAAATAATAGATCAAAGTACAACCAGCGTTATTCGTTCGAATAATGATCTTATAATGATAATTTGGAAAACGTACTGTTCTAGCCATTTATTAGAGTCTGGTGAGACCGTTTCTAAAAGTATTCCCCATGCGAGACTTCTCAATCGAGAGGTCCTCAGAGCTCCTGTCAAAGCTCGCCTCCTGACTTCGTCAATTCCCGCAGCAAATTGTTTACGTTCCTTGCTGAAATAAAAAACCACAATGTTTAATAAGTAATCTTAGTCTAAGAATACGATATTTTGACGGCTTAGGATAATAATTGGTTCGTCACTGATACCCGTGACGTTTTAAAAATCTTAACAAAGAATTTAAAATATTACATATATATAAAGCAAGTGTCATACTCATATTTTTCAACTGCAATATTGGTATCATACTCTGTATTAATTTCGACAGCAGTAATCGGATCTGTTTCTATGGACCTGTCATCACCAGCTGATTGGGCAGTTTCGTTGTTCTGTCAAATTGAACAAACAATATAAGTGAATCATAAAATAGTCAAGCAACTAAACATAGTCTCACATCCTTATTTTGCAAGAAATATTACCATATTTCAGTGTATTTAAATGCTATCTCATTATTATTTGATTAGAAATTTGAGATGTATCCTAACTACCAAACAATAACTTCTTTATGGTAGACAAATGATAGACAACTTGAGGAAATGCGAAAGAAAAAAAAGGAGAATATTTTGGTACTGCCATTATAAAAAATTCTAATAACACTGACTAGACCAGCGGTCGGCAAAGTAGTAGCCCGCAGAAAAATTTGGAACTCTTTAATTTTTCTGTTTTTCCAATTTTTGCATTGATTACTTTTAGGGTGTCCACTGTCAATACTTGGTGGAAAAGCATTATATTATTAAAAACACAATAAGTATTCTTTTGTACTTTATTCCACATTATTTAAAGTTTCGCTCTTTGCGAGTATTGTCAACTTGACAATTGCTTTCTTATCAGTTGACAATGCTCGCAATGAACGAAACTTTAAATAAAGTAAGATAAAGTACAAAGGAATACTTATTGTGTTTTTAATAATATAATGCTTTTCCACCAAGTATTGACAGTGGACACCCGGTCTTGACCTATTAAATAAAGTGGAATAAAGTACAAAAGAATATTGTATTTTTATTAATATATAGAGAACTCTAGAATCCTGCTTACTTATTTATTTAAAAATGTATGACTCTGAAATTAATATATATGTATGTAAGATTGTGGCAAATACAACATTTTCCGACCAAAAGGTAATTTTATTCCAAAATGTGAGTTAGAACCTTTTCAAAGTAAGGTTACGATAGGTTAATTCAAAGGATAAAGTAAAGGGGAACTTGCAAAAATAATTTGATCATTCAACAAATCTGAATTAAGTAAAAATTTAAATATATTTATTTTTAGAATTTGCTGTTAGAAAAAAGACTTACAGCGACAATATTATTAGTAGTTCTTCTAGACACCATATTTCACATAAATTAGCTACCTTCCATTGTTTTATTCATCGACTTCTAATGATTCCGATGACTAAAGCAAACTTTAATTTAGAATTAGATACAGTGGATGTAGTGGATCGTCTTTTATTTAATAAAACTAAAAAACTTGCTTTGTTAAATATTAGCTCTAGCCTGGTGGTTAGTATTAAGTGGTTCGTGGCGTTCTAAAGATTGCCGATTACTGGACTAGACGATACTACGTACATATCAAAAATGAAAAGTATATTTGGTAACTACAATTTCGGAAAGAATTTTACTTGATCATAGTAAATCGATAGTGTAGTGGTAATTATTTTATTTTTGTTACAATCATCTAAGTATTTATAAAAACAAAATAATTGTTACAAAACAATTCACTCATTGAGATTTCAGAATAAAGCTCAAATTTAAGACAATGTTAATGGTAAATATATTATTATTGAGATATATATATTTTACATAAAAAACCACGATATTTATTTGCCTTGATCATAGGCTAAAAAATATCATAGACAAGTGCGGCAACTTTACTGTACATTTTTGGTGATTTGTTTTTTTTAGCTTGTTGGCAAACACGAATGACCAAAAATTGAAAACTTATACCTGCGTCCATTGGCGTCCATTTTTGGTTTACCGCTGTGGTTATTCTTCCATATTCAATATAATAGTCGCCGTGTGTTTCTCGACTAAAATAATAGACCGTCGCACGTTCGCGGCGCATCATTTGTCACGGATCGCTCCGATCAGGTAGGCATACGCGCGATTAACGGTATACCCGTTCGGAATGCGTATCGTTATGCTTTTCTTCTCCCGTATCTGTCATTGACATTGATTTAATGTTTTGCTAATTTGTTGTGTTTAAGAGAACACTTCTAATCGCATATATAACTCGACCGTCTTGGGGTAAAATGTGAGCTTAGACTTTTTCTCATATTAATTACGCAATTGGTGTTTGTTATGTATGCAGGTCAATTCTTCTATTTAGGACACGATCTGATGATCCGGTCAATTATTGAAACATTACGAGAGCGTCCTTTCAACTCATTCGATGTGACCGTGTTGTTTATCAAGTACAAAAATTACAACTTAAGCCAATAGGAACTAACATTGAAACATATTCTTTTAGGGAACAAAACTCATCACAATTCTACATGACTGCTGTGATGTGACGCGAGGGGCACCGTTTCGACAACATGGAAACCGATAACAGAGAAGGCGTCGCTCTGACGGACGACGCGGACTCGAGCTCGATGGAATTGAGCATTATCGAGACCTCGACTAACGTTCAAGATGAAACTGTAAATTATCAAACGGGGGACGAAGAAAATAGCTCTAAATATTTCTCAATGATCGCCGGCGATTCCACTCTTGAAGCTTCCAGAGACGACAACGACTTGTCCTCTAGTGTGAAATCTTGCCTTGATGCCACGTTCACTTCGCCCCCCGCTGACAAGTCTATTCAGGGCGCCAGACAGAGTTCTAAAACGGAAAATCTTCTGAACAGTCTTTCTCACATAAGCATAGAAGCCGTGAACAAATTGCACATTCACGAACGCATAGACGCCGCTAACATTCTTTCAGGTGGCGTCGATATCTTCGACGATTGTGACAATTCTGTAGACGAACACGATTTAGTCATTGATGATGACCCTCGTCCTGAAAAATTTGAAGATTGTCATGAAATAGTACCGAGTGCATCGATTGATATTGATTCAAAACCAGATAAAGAAAACAATGGTGACGCCGGCCCAAAGGTTGAGCTGTCAAAAGAACTCCAGGCTGGTGCTCCGAATGTCATCGACGAAAAACTCGATCCGTCAACAGTGACAGCTCCCATAGAAAGGGATGATGCGGAAAAAGTTAAAGAGACAGCTACAAAACACGCAGTCGAAGAAGTCGATGAGCCCGAAGTGAAGCCTGTCACTTACAGCGATCTGCTGCAAGGGAATCTTCCAGAAGGAAGCAGCGAAGTGGTCCTTCTCATTGATGAAAAAAATGTGGAAGCTGTCCACATCGGAGCAGGTGTTTACATATACAAGAAATACGATGGCGAGTTAGCCGCAATGCAGATCATTTTGACAGAGGACGATCCCCCAAACATCAAGCCCTTGCACGTCGTGTGAGCACCATTCCTTAAATAGTCTTATTAATGTTTAAAAGCAAATGACGGGCTGTGAACATTCTCTATTACTGTTTCCATAAATTGAACATTATTTTCAAGTCTGGCAGACATATTTTATTTATACCATAAATAAATTGTATGTGCAAATATCACACAATTAGTCACTTGTACAACTTGTAACAGTAATCTTTATGCTTTATGTATGTGTCACTACAACAAACTGTCAATGACTTTAGCACAGCCTTAGGACCGTAATTTAGTTTCCTATTATGTATTCACTTCTGCAGGAGCAATTTTTAAAAAACTTCAAAGCCGTAATGCAATAAACTTTTAGTTAGCTATCCTTTTTTTATAATGACATGGAAGCAATGTGCTTGACAGTAGCTGGCAGTCCATGGATGCAGTGGATGTGACACTCTAAGCATTTTAGCATCAAGAGTATTTTCATACCAAATTTGAATATTGTTACCAGATTGCTTATTTAAATTTCTTATAGAAAATACTATGATTTTATAAGGTTAAAAAGCTAATTAACTCACATATACTCGGCTTTCATTTAAAACATCAATGTACAACAATGAAATATAAAATAATTAATTTCGTAAGATGAACTAAAAGATATTTTGGCAGAAATATTTGATTCACTACAATTAATTTGCTCAGTTGAATTTTTATATTTGATTAGGAAATGAATTAAAACTTTCACCAAAAGTAGCCAAATGAAGATAGGCTGTCTGCTCTTGCTTTAATAGCGATTGAAAAATAGGAAAAACAAATATGATGCGGTTATCGATGAATATTGCAGACAACAATTTAATTTATAAAAATATGTATCAGCATCCACCGGTCGTAGTCACCAACTGCCACTGGCACTTACATTTCAAAATATGAATTGAAGTAATATTTACTACAATGTAGCAAAGGGAAGGCTGTAAATATT
This sequence comes from Himalopsyche anomala, assembly GCA_031772345.1. Taxonomy (NCBI): domain Eukaryota; kingdom Metazoa; phylum Arthropoda; class Insecta; order Trichoptera; family Rhyacophilidae; genus Himalopsyche; species Himalopsyche anomala. The sequence goes on along the minus strand of CM062830.1, from coordinate 27,596,627 downwards.
GTCACATCTCGTCTAAATTGGTTTTAACGATGCAGATTTTTTTTTAGGAAAAATGATGACGGCAATCTAGAAGTATACGAAGTACAAACAAAGCAAGTCGCAGTCACAAATGAGGAATTGGAATCCCTGAAAACAAATGTAAGCATTTTTTTGGAACTATGGCTATACACTGCGACCAGTGGCGGCCGGTCAATGTGGCATTGGATCAATGCACCCCTTAGCTTAATCTTTTAGAAATCGAACCGTGTTAATTAGTTATAGACAATGAATACATGAAGAATTTAAAATGAGTGAATGAATATCATTTCATGAAATATAACCGCCCCTGCAAATACAAGGGGCACATTGATACAATGCCACATTGACCGACCGCCACTGGCTGTGACAAAATTAACGTGAAAACCACACTTTTGTCTGGCCAAAAATGTTAGAAGGAATAAATGCAGAAGTTAAATTTTATTTGTATACATTTTGATGAGCACAATAAAAGACACGATAAAATCAGAAATTATGTAAGGTTTAATGCAATCAAATTAAATAAGAGTTGACTAGAAAATTATATGCCGCGTCCATGGCGCAGCAGTTAAATTTGTTGGCTTCTGTGTCAGATCTCACAGGCTCGAGTCGCAGTAGGAACGGCATTTTTTTCAATCGATTTATAGATTTCTATTCGAAGGCATGTGTACTTGTGATGCCTGAAAATTCCCTCCCACCCTTCTGATCCTCAAATAACGTGGCATAGTGAGAGGGTTTATTAACTACTAGTCTGTCCTGCACTATCCTATCCATACTACTCTCTTGAAAGAGAGGTTGAGCGACTGAATAACAAACAGTTCTTATTGACAAACTTATGTCGAAATACCTCTATTAGGAGGCCATATGCTTCAAATTGGGAGCGGACTTGGATTTAAAAAAATGGTATGGCAAATGAAAACAGGTTGTTGCAAGATGAAAAATGCATCCGTTATGTTAAAAATGTATGGAATTATTACCAATATATTGTGATTATGCTTTGCCGTACCATCCATAATGCGGTATTGAAAATTACTTAGTTTTTAGAAACAGTTAAAGTTAGCAATCAGTGTTCGCTCTGCTTTGCGAATGAATATTGGTACCGCAGTAATAGTGACACCTCTTTTTTTTCCATGAAAGCTGCTGCATTGCAAATTATATATTTAATATTGCTTAGTATTAAATTATAAAATTGATAATATTAAAAAATGTGAATTTTTTGTTGTTGTTTTTAATGCAATTGTATTATTCCCAGGAATTGGCTGAGAATGCAGAAAAAAATAATCCAGCTGAAAATATTGCGAACACATCGTCTAATAATAAAGTCATGTGCGACGCCGTTTCAAAAACCCAACCGAGTATAGATGGGGATGCCGCAAGTGTTCTCATAAAAACAAGCCTCACCCTGAATGTCGCGACCGATTTAGTTCAATCCGTCGAGTCTACTGCTGGTGAAACTATTCCTAAAGAATCTCAAGATGCAGTTTTAATTGAAAAAGATTTTATAAATAATTTGAATGACAGTAAAATAAAAGTAATGGAAAAACGTGAACCGGTCGAAGATACTCCTGAGTCGCCGAGTGTTGTTCTCGGAGATACTATAGAAATTAAAGAAAATCTTAAAGACAGTTTGGAAGTTGTTATTCAGACTTCGGAGTCGATTTGTAATAGTAATGTTGACAAATCTGGCACTGTAAACTTGCCAGTGAATGAAAAAACTTTAGATTCCTCTGAAGTTATGGCGATGTCCCCAATTGTTGTAGAAAATACAAAAGGATCTAATGAAGACAGGAGTCCTGTTGATGAATCACACCTTACAGAAAAATCTCAGCCAATGAAAGATTTCACTGTAAATCCTGACCAAAGTGAATCGGCGCTCGGTGTTCTTACATCTGACCGTGTGTCTCTTTTAAATCAAGCAGTTGTGGCTGATTCCACCATCTCATCGAAGACTGAAAATGTCACTCTGAGTACGGACACTTCAAATATTTCTGAATATAAAAAAGGTTCCATTAAAGACGATGAAAACTCGAAAGATTTTCCGGTTGAAAAAACAATAGAAGTTTCTGATGCAAAACAAATATCTGACAATGTACAGATTCAAACCGAATTAAAAATCGATGTCAACACCAGTCGTTTGAAATGCTGTAATGTTCTAACTGTTGAAGACGAAGTTAAAATAATTTCATCCGATGCTAATTTGAATAAAATAAAATTAAAAAATGATAAAGCTACTCAAGAAAGTGACAAATTGCCTAGAGTGCATCCGGTAGACGATGTCATTCCAAAAACGCAACTGCTCGAGAAATCTGACGAGGATGGTCTCATCTTGACTGAACAAATTGTTATCTTAGATTCACCCAAGAATATAATTTCCGATGAACCTGACAAATTATCCTCGGTTGAGATCAGTCCCCGTGTTTCTGAATCAAGCGAAAAGGATATTGCCGACTCGGAAAACACTCCTATAGTCGATAGTCAAAACATATCTGGAACTGAAATTTTTTTCTCAAAGGTTCCTGGTACGTCAGAGGACACGTATGAAACTGCAGCACCAAAAATGCGCAGTGATGTTGTTGAAAATTCAAACGCTGACAAAAATGACCAACAGTTCCTCAGTTCTGATAGTAAATTCCATCAAAAAAGGAAACTCACTCTTATCGACACGGAATTTAATGCGCTTACCAAAAAAGATAATATTTCACCAGCAATCCTGATTTCGAGTGCTGACATTTCCCAAAACGATGTTGAAGATCCCTCCTTTGAAGATTCAAAATCAAAAATGGAATCGCAATCCAGCATGGAATCCGATGACGATCCAGACGACGACGATTTCGTTCGAGGAGAACCCGTTACCGGAGACAGCGACATAGCTTGGGTCAACTCTGTAGACGATTCCACCTGCGAAGAAGAATTATCAAACGTTGAGAAGCAAGAGCCGGAAGCAAATATCATAACAGAGAACAACAAAAGCCTAGTTTCACTATCTTCTGATCGTTCAGAGATAACGGTAAACGCTGATATTGAAGAATTAAAATTGTATGAAAGTAAAAAGGTACTTGAAACTGATGAGCCCAAACAGAAGGTATTACTTGATCATGCAAAGATATCCAACATTACTGAGGTTCTTCACTTGCCAGAACCGACTCAGAGCCAAAAAATTGAAACATCTCAATTAAAAAATATTGAAAAATCTCCTGACAAGTCTGCTCCGTCGATTGGCGAAAGTCAAGAGATAGTCATTCTTCCTGACAAGTCTGCTCTGTTAATAGGCGAAAATCATGAGATTGTCATTCTTCCTGACAAGTCTGCTCCGTCAATAAACGAAAGTCAAGAGATAGTGGTTCTTGATGTAAGAGTATCGAAAGACATTGATAAATTGTCTCATTGCCGCAGTGGATTATTAAAAGATACCATTGAAATTGTGAGTCAATCTCCTGATCCGCAGGATAATTTAACTGATGAAAATAAAGGACCCACCACCTGTAATGTTATTAAACTGCAAGTACCGGATGAAAGTGGAAATGAAATGAAAAGTATCACTAAAGTTGAAACTCAAGACAGGCTAAAAGAATCAATCAACAAGGGCTCAATCCTGCCCGCGGCACTAAATATTCCAATAAAGCATTTTAATCCGATTACTGACAAAGAACCCTACAGACCTGCTGAAAAGAAGACAATAAATATTCTAGAAAACAATAATGAATCATTATCTAATAAATGCAACAAAGACTTGATTAAAAAAGTTCCTAGAAATGATAAATCGGAAGTAACAAAAAAGACCATCGATAAAAGTAATTCTCTTCCATTATTTGAGGATTGCTCTGAGAGTTTTTCAGAACAAAACAAAAGTGACGAAGCGCTCACTCCGATCCCTAAGAGTCCGCAGACAACTCATTCGAATACTTCTGTGCAAAATTTGTCGCCTCGAATTTCTCCTAAAAATAATATAAACATAATTGCCGATATAGCGATTCCTACGCCGCGAATCGTCGACGTGCCTAGTGATAATGCCATTCATTTATATTCATCTGGCGCCTTGAGGACTGGTGCAGCCAAAACCTATTTGCAGCACGGTCGAAATGCAGAGACCAAGAAAACATTTAACAATGATCACTCGACTCCAATATCTAACAAGTACGATTACTCTATGACCGAATTTGGCAAAAATAATTCTCAAAAGCCAAAGCTTTCGACTTATTGGAATAATCAGCACAATTCCAACAGAACTGCTCACGACGCTAAGCTTCCTCAGCATCCCAAGAGCTTCCCTGTCAAGACTTACGCTTCCTCCCAGAAGTTGACCAATAAAATTTTGCCGATACCTGAAAAAAAGAAAGAACCGGTGACACTATCCCTTAGAGATGAATTGGATACTTTCCTGTCCACAAATAGACCTCATACTCAAGTTGCTGCTTTTTCCAATACAAAGCAAATTATGCCATCATATAATTCGCCATCGAAATCATCCGGCGCTCATATTTCTCCGAAAGAAGATTTTACTGAAAACGTTATCGGAATCCAGCAATACATCGGTACAGCGAGCGATGCGAACGTCGATTCGGATGTGATAATATACTCGGCAGAAGACACTGCGAGTTCAGCTGATGAATCAATCAACAGTGAACAGACTAAGAAAAGCAAATCTCGGCAGCCCAGAAAGCAAGTTTTTACTCCTGTCACTAGATCCGACATGGAAATAATCTTTCCGAATCTTTACACTGCCGAGAAAGAAGCTTCGAAACAACCGAAATCGGCTAGACTGCCGTACAAACCGAGGGGACGAGGATGCAATGCGGAAACTCTAAAGGGACTAAAGAAAGAACCGGCTAAAGATAAGGAGGCTTTTAAAGATTCGCACGTATTTAAAGATGACAACATCGTGATCGACATTACTTCATCGAAAGACAAAAATATTGTTAAAGATAACCCCAAAGACAGTGACACACCTCATAACTCCAATGTTATAAAGGATAGTAATCCCACAAGATCTCCCATCAGTGCCATCCGTGCCCAAGAAAATGATACCGGTAAAAATAAAAGTCAAGACCAACTGTTAATAAATAAACGCACTTCTGACATCTCTGATCTCAATGATTCATGCTTAGCGAAAGAAAATTTGACTCAAAATATATGCAAGATGAAAGACGCCCAGACACCTGAGAATAAAGACTCTATGAATTCTCCCGATTCTGAGAGACGAGACGATCCCGCTGTATGTCCGCTGTCGAGTTCGGCAAAAAGAAAACGAGGAAGACCGAAGAAGATTACCTCCTCCGACCCCCCCGTGACCCAAACACCGACAGCTGAGACTGTTTCGCCTAATACTTCGTCTAAATCTGAAACTGAGCATGCATTTGTTGACTTAAAATCTGAAGACCTATCCGACAACACTTCGCCTCGAATCAATTCTTTGTCTCCTTTTGGTAAAATCAATGAAAACATTGTTTGCCCTATCTGCTTCAAAACATTCAGAACTGAAAACGTGCTACTGAAACACGTCAAGCATTGCAATGGCGCCATCGATAAAGAAGCATTGAAATCACCGAAAAGAAGAAAAATAGCTTTTGAAACCGCGATGGGGACTGATGAAGGATCGGAAAACACTTTTGTGTCTGTTTTACAGTCTCCGAATGAAGAAGTAACTGTATCTTCTGCCTCTGGAGAGCTCAGAATAGAACAACCTCGCTGTCCGGAGGAGAGTAAAATTGAATTAAAAAAAGAAAAAAAATCTTCCGTCGATATATTGGTGACTGAATCTATTCAACTTTACGATATGAAATCAAAGTCTCCCATTCTCCCACAACTGAGAAAAACTGATGATATACCTGTCAAACATGAAGAAAAGTCTATAGAAAGGCTCGTTGAAGAAGTTGCTTCCATTAAAAAGCCAACAGAGATCAATACTTCTGAAATAATCGTCATCGATGACTCTTTTTCTGTAGCTACCGAACCGCCTATTGCCACTCCTCCCGCGGAGGTCTTCATTGAACGTAAAGAGATTCTTGTTGTCGAACCCCTCGCTGAAAAGAAATTAGTAAACCCGGAATCCTCATGCTTGCCTCTCGAAGGAAATATTAAAACAAAAGCAGACAGTAAGAGTTATGACAATGTTCAGTCGAGGGAAAAATCGGATCCTGAGAATGAATGCGTTCAAGAAATTGGCCAGAATTGTTTATCCAAACCGACCAGAGAAAAAATGGTGGGAGGCGGCAGGAAGGTGAACGAGCTCAGGGCCGCCGCATCGACCCTATCCCCTATGAGTCGCCTTTCAAAAATCCTTAAAACCAAACCTCCTATCAACAATTCAATATCTTGTGAAATATGTGGCAAAACCTTCAGGCAGCTGGCTCATATGGTCTATCACCGAGACAAACATAATGCTGACGATGCGGCACCTTCAGTTGAAAAGTCTAAAATACCCATTGGGGTTCCTAAAATGAAAGTGAACGTTGAGCCTGAAGTAATTGCTGAGCCAGATGCAATGTTAAAATGTGAAATCTGTCAAAAGGGATTCCGTAAACTCCATCACCTGGTTGAGCATCGGGAGACGCACGGCGGCGAAGTCAAATCTCGCAGGACCTCAGCGGCTAGTGTGAAGAGCGAGCCAGAGGCGGGTTTCCGATGCGACGCCTGTGACAAGTCATTCAGAAAACTACATCATCTAGTTGAACACCGGGAGCTCCACGCCGCTGAATTGAATGAATCTGCTTCCAAGCTTGCTGCGGAGACTAAGGCGAACGACGATGCCACCTGCGCGGGCTGTGGAAAATCTTTCAGAAAGCGTCATCACATGGTTGAGCATCGCGATATTCACTGCTCTCCTACCAAAAAGGGAAGAAGCGACGACGCAGAGCCCTCTGAAGAAAATGACGTCCGACTCTCTGTGGGAAGCTCTGCCAGCGATGATAGTAATAGTTGTAAAATCTGCGGTAAATCTTACCGCAAGCTACACCATATGGTAGAGCACAGGGAGAGTCATCAAGAGACCCCCTCCCGGCGAGAGGCAAAGGCGACACCGGAGACAGACTTCATGAATACCAAAGATATCATCCACGAGTGTGCGAAATGTTACATGGTGTTCCCCAATGAGAATTCCCTTAACAAGCATGCCAGTATTTGTTTGCGGAAAAGAATAATAAGCCGAGTGAAATCCATGCAGCCGGATATTCCAGAGGAGGTGCCTCCTGCAGATGCGAACGGACGAGTACTGTCAAGAAGCAAATCGTTGATTTCTCATTCTAACGAATCAGTCAAAGTCGTAGTCTCCGATGAACCGACCATTTCACTCATTGTGCCACCGCAGACTGCTGAGAGCTCTCCTGTGGAAGAAACAAAAAAACCGACTGTAAAAAACAAAATTCTCAAACCATCGCCGCTGCCTAAAAAGCAACCCAAACGAGAAAGCGAACCAAAAATTAATAAAGAAGACTCGACAGTCAAGTACAAAATAAACGAAGAATCGGAAATCAAATACAAAATTAACCCCGCCTTCGTGAAGCCCGGCAAGAGGCTATCTCAATCCTCGGACACTGCTAAAAGCCCTGCCGTTAAACCTAAGATCAAAAGACTGAGCGAAGTGCCTCCGGCAAAGCCCAATAAGCGATTATCTCAGCCGATCGAGACCAAACCGCCAATCTCGAAAGCTAAGACCAGAAGGATAAGCGAATCCGCTCTCTCCGGCCTCAAAATACCTAGTTCGAAGATGCTCAAGACTATCTATGAAGAGTGTTCCATCAGGTACTCATTCCCGCCGAAGAGTCCCAAGGTTAAAGACAAAGCAGCCGGAATCGACAAATCGGCTAAGGAGACTGAGAAAAAAACTAATAATACCAAAAGGATCGTTCCCCCCCCAAAGAAACCTGCAAAACAGAATACAAAAATAGTTACAAAAACAATACCATCTAACAAGAAGACAGCAACTTTAGTGGTGACAAAAAGAAAGTCAATCGGGGGCAGAAAATCAATAGATGGAAAAAAGTTGCCGACGGGAGTAAAAAAAATACAACTTAAATGCTGCAAACAGATATTCAACTCTCAGGCAACACTTGCAGAGCATAGAAAGACACATAAAGGTACATATAATATTATCTAAACCAATGATACAATGCTGTATAATTCCACGTGTAAAACTCATTTTTAAAACTGTGGAAAATTCAATTTTGCAAAAGAGTAAAAACCATTTTAGCCCATGGCAACCAATTGAAACGTCTTTGCGTTGATATATCGGTGTTATTGTGATCTTTTTTATTAAACAAGTTGTAATTTATTTGCAAAATTAAAGGTGCAATGCAATACTTGCTAAGGTGGTAAAAAGGTTAGCATATAAACAACGATTCCTGCCATCAACGCAGATATTGCAGTCTCTCACTTTCTGTGCGTGGTATACATGATTCCCATGTGTAAAGATCACGGCAACATAATTATTTGAGTGTTACATTAACTTTTTCAATGGTACATCACAAGTAATTTGTTGTAAATGCATACCTACCCAAACACGGTTAATATTAAACCTTACTAGCTGTAAGCCCGTTGACCTCAACGGGGGGATTTTTGTTGCATTTTTAGGTAGTCTTAAAATTACAAGCCAGAAATTCTAAAAATAAAATAAATATATCTCGGGGCATATATCGACAGCCCTGCCCTGTAGTATTTAAATTGTAAATTATTTAATTTTTGAAATAATGTTGAGTTTGCTAACAATTATCTTTCCTATTAGCAGAAATAGACCTCGTAAATTACCTAATTTTTGGAATAATGTTTAAGTTTGCTAACAACTATTTTTCGTAGTAGCAGAAATTTCGTAAATTATTTAATTTTTGGAATAATTTTTAAGTTTGCTAACAACCATTCTTCGTAGTAGCAGAAATTTCGTAAATTATTTAATTTTCGGAATGTTTAAGTTTGCTAACAACTATTTTATTTATATTAGTATTTGAGCATAAATTTACTTTTCCAAAGCATAGACACGTTTACTCGTTATTTAAAACAAAAGATACAAAACTTTTAAAGTATTGGGATAAATTCTAAATACCCTCTGTTAAAACGTAAAATATTTAATTTTATATATGACACACATGGAATATTTACATTTGACTGTCGAGACTATATTATGTAAAATATACCACATTCATTATTTGACAGATGTCTCAATATTCCATTTTTGAATCTTTTGAATACAAACAATCGAAGTCAGTTTGAATCGAAAATTTCATTCCATTTTCAAATGTTTGATTTATATAATGTATTTTTATCGCCTCTGATAATTATGACGTTAGCTCAGTTGATAGAGAGCTCGACTGGTAATCCAGAGTTCTGTGTTCGAGCCTGGGATGCGGAATTTTTTTTCAGCGATTTTCGACAACACGAAATGTGCTTCTTCAAATCTCTACACAAATATATATATATGTAAGTGTATTGAAAAAGTGTGTCTTTAGTATGAATAAAAAAATGGCGACAGCGGGGCTGGGGAGGGGGAGGGAACCGTCTTTCTTGACGTCATCGAAAACGGGTCTGACAGACGGAAAGACGGTCAGACAGACAGACGGACATTATCGAGTATTAATATATAGATATTACCACAGCAGTTACTGTTGCAAAACACCGCACTGTTTTATACAGTTTTTTGGAGTTTTCGTAAAATTGTAATATAATAATGTCTCATTTTATTCATAACAGGAATTCTCTCACTGAATACTTAACCTCCTCGGACCCAACTTGATTATTTTATAAATATTGTAGGACTTTATTTTTCTCCAAAGTTTTTAGTTTTCGAGGGGGTGATACCACAAATTTTATGAGTACGATCAGTAAAAAGCATATTTTTTTCATAATTTCGTATGATAAAATTTTGTAATACTACTCAATAATAAATGAAACTGAAGTAATTATGGTGATATGCAGTCCATAACAACTGAGTATTGCCAACCGATATTTTCAGCTCAATTTGTTGGAACGAAAAGTAAATCAATAACTGACAACTGATTCATGAATCTAAATGTTTCTACTCTGCCTTGCAGCTCGCCAGACTCATAAATGTGACTGCGGACGATCATTCGAAGCTGAAATGCTTTTGAAAAGGCACATAGACACCGAACACACTCCACCAAAATCTTTCAAGTGCACAGAGTGCGGTACCTCCGTCAGAACTGCATCGCAGTTCTTGAAACACAAGAAGGAACACGAGGCTTCGCAGAAGGTCGCCGTGCAGCGCAAGTCTGCTGGGAAAGCGTCGAACCCCCCCAAGAAAGCTGCCGCAACCGCTAAGGAGGCCGTCGCGAAAGCGAAATCGCCAGAATTAGGTGCCAAAAAAGCTGTAAAACGAAAGTTGGCCCACGGAGGAGTGCCGCTGTCGGATAAGATGAAGAAAGCGATGGCCGGAGGAAAATTTTAAGCAGACTCCTGTCGAATTTAAATTTCTCCATACATCATATATTAAGCTGGTTATATTATAAAGTTTACTGATTATCTTTACTACGGGATAGAATATTTTTTTTATCTGTACAGACAGAGGTATATTTTTACACTACAATGATAATAATATTATGAGCTGAAAAACTATTATCTCTCAGGTAGAAATATATGCTTATAGTTAACTTTAAGTTGAAATGTTTTTTTTTCTACGATTTTGATTAATGTTTATGCATACAAATATTGGCTAGTTTAAGTTAAGTTTTTATTGCAACACATCGGATATTATGCACTCCGTGTGTGCGAAGTATGTTTTTCATTTTTCTTATTTGTTTTAGTTTAAAAAAAGATTTATAAATTGGGAAAACTTGTTATTGTGTTGTAAATATTTTAGCTGTTTAAGTACATATTATTTAGACCTACTCTTAATGTATTGTTAACAATGTTTAATACAACTTTTGTAAAAAATAAAGCTTTCCTATTTTTTTTCAAACATGAACTATTAGAATACCGTGTATTTCACCTAATACTTATAATTTAAAATAGCCACATTCAACGCTGTTCATCCAGGAAAACTGCGACAAACACCGTCTTCTGACATTATTAAAATAAACTATCACCATCAATTAACTAATTGAATGAAACTCCCTCCAAGGATCATCATTTTCTTCAGTATGACACTGGATGACTAAAAACCACATTCATATTTTCTATATTCCAAACCCAGCTCAGTTTCTCTGTCTTAAAATTATCTCATTTTGAGATATAGATGACCTTCCTGCCTCAAAGAATGTAACAAGCAACTTATCATTGCTGTTATTGTAAAATGAATCCATAAGCAAAGTTTTTTTCTTAGAATATCCCTTGCAGCACTAACTTGCACATATAGATGAAATAAAAAAAAACTGGCGACTTTTGCCCTCCTCTTATTTTTTTAACCCTTTGAACTCATTAATTTTTTTCAAAAGTGTTCCAGCAACTCCAAGCCTTTTTAGCGATTTTTTTTATTAAATGTGTTATAGCTAAAAATATACATATAATAATTAAATAAAAAATGGTTTTAAGAATTTGTTTATGTTTATTATATATTTAGGCTACAAATTAATCTTTAAATTTTGATAAAGTATGGTATTTTTTGAAACAATCTCCCGGGTGAAGGCCAGGTTTTCTTTCGCACGTATCACAAAAGTAAGTGGTTTCATGGACTGCTTCAAGACATTGGTGCCGAACATCCCTAATATGTCGTGAAGCAGGTAATTGTAATTTTATTTAATCAAATGCCACAAATTTATGACTTCCCAGTGATTTTGTAAAGAAATGAATTTGTGTACTATTAATAACTTCTCAAAACAAAAAACTCGTGTCCTAGTTATTATTTTTTGCTTTGTCACTTTTTTTTTACTTGTTTTGTGTTATTGTGTTTTTTTCTGTTGAAAAAATAATTAAAGTAATGTTTTACAGATTACGCTTTCATTGATATAATAATGAGACATTTTTGATTACACGAGATTAGATTGTCACCCTTTGTAGTGAAGTTGGTAAGAACTTTGTCCTAGCAATCGGGTGAGTATTGGCTTAAGTCTCGGTAAAGTCATTGTCAAATTTAATTTACTTAAATTTGAGAATTTGTAGGGTTCGTGGTGCGGCGGTCAACTTCGGCTTTTGTAACAGATTATCGTTATAATGTTATAACATAGGAATGCCTAGTGATTGAAATGGTGGGTATTTTCAAGAATCATTATTTTGAGCGCTGGGAAATTTGTGATCATTTTGCGAAAGTTAATTATATTTAAATTCCACCAAGCACCTTCAGTCGAAATCTTAAATTATATTAATTATAATTTAAGATTTCGACTGAAGGTGCTTGGTGGTATTAATTATATTTATTTACATACAGGCGTGGTGAGATAGGAAGATTCACCTGTTTATTTTAAATTGGCACACTACTTGATTGTGCCTTATTAACTTAAATTTATTGATAAAACATTTTATTTCACTCATTTGTTGGTGTAAATCAGCATTGAATAAGTGAGTCTCTGGGATTAAATGGTTGGCAAGAGTTGACACGTCTTTTTTAAATCTGAAAGTGACCATGTGTTCCAAACTCTAATATTTAATGTACATGTAATTTTTCCAATATAGAAATGTGCACAACAAATTATATTGCAGTCAATAAATCCCAGATTTATTTGGATAACGTATTCTATCTTTATTGTAGACTAGTAATTTGCCCAACGAATTTTCGCAACAGAAGCTGGTCTAACGCAATTAGCAAACTGTTGTTTTTAATTTTTATACTGGTATTTCCTAAATAACCGATTCTACACCAATATCTAACTTAGTCTACATCCTTTGATATTTACCCTTATATGTTTTTTTTACTTCAAGTTTGATTTGGTTTTTTTACATATCGTACCCATTGTCGATAGCAATTTGCTTGATAATATTTAATTTGATTTCAAAATTTACTTTACTTAACCTTTCAGCGGGTGTGCTGTCGCAAAATTTATGACAAATGCGCCTCATCGCTTCCCAAACTTTTACCACTTAGTCGCAAGCATCGAGCTCCGAGCTATTCAAAGATCAGGGTCTCTAACCTACAGACGTACCGCTTGTGCTTAGAAGTTTTTGTTATTCATTGATATTTGGAAATTTTACAACATGTGCCTTAAAGTGTAAGTATATTAAATAAACTACTTTTTTCTATTTATTTCTCATTTATATTGTTTTTTTTATAGCTAAATGTATTTTTTTGTTTTAAACGTGTTCCATTATGGAGATGCAAGATGGTGAGACTTACTTTCCTTCGAGTGACAGCGAGTTTTCGGAAGAAGAAATCGAGCAACTTCGAGAAGAATTTTCCTAAAAAATTTGCCATTGACCATGATGCAAGAGCATCTTATCTTCAAATCAAATATCAAACATTTACCGCAAGATTTAAGTGCTTTTCTCAAAGTGAATTACGGTCGAGAAATTGAACCGATAACAGAAGAAGAAAAAAGAAGCCTCCCAAAAAGCGATGTTTGTCGGTCATGTGCACTGGAGAAGAAAAGATCCTCAGCATCAATGAAGTGTTGCCGTTGCCAGTCCTTTACATGCAAGGGCCATTCGGCAGTTGAGGTGATTTGCAATAATTGTAAAGATGAGATTATTGATTCTGACAGGTCGATAAAATATTTAGTGTTGTTTCATTTTTTGTTTAAGAAAGTCAAATATACGTTTTTTAAAGTACTGTCATTCATCATTTTTCATAACCTTACAGCAATTCCTTAAAATTTATATAAAGAAAACACCATTTACATGGTTAAAACTTGATGACGTAAAATTTAAGACAAGCGCCCGCTCATTGGATACTAAAGGGAAGGTTAAAGGTAATAAATAAGTTTAATTCTTATATATGCACGATATACTTATTTACTAATTGTCAGTTCAAGTTCATCCGTGCACTTCAACACCTGAAGATGGTGAAAGGCAAAATCCGGGTCGTTAACTTAGTGACAAAACTTGTATGAATGTACAAAATATCTGGTGTGACATGGAATTAAATTTGGGGTCATAGAAAGAAAATATATTTTTTAGAAATTTATTCACATAGATTTCATACAATCTTTGGCAGTGTTTTCTCAATAAACATTATTATTTGCTTTATTTTATTGCTTCTCTATCAAGGTGCTAATTTAAATATTTATAGATTAGTTACATAATATTATATAGTAGCTGATATTTTCCATCTGGAACCAAATTATCAAGTTAAAATGAAGCCATCTTTTTCTGCAAACGCTGCGCTGCAGCTCATTTTATCATAGTGAAAAATCCAATTATTTACTCCTTAAACCCAATCCTTTATACTCTTCTGTCCATGTACATAATGTTTTATCTTACATATTTATCAAATCTCTTTAAAAAAGAGAGATTGAGCAACTGAGTAAAAAAAATCTGTTGAGATACCTCCATTAGGAAACCATATGCTCCACATGGGGTTCGTACATGGATTAAAAATAAAAAGAGTAATACAATTTCAGTGTATAGTGCTATGCTGCAGAAAATTTTGTGGAGCACTATATTAGAAGATGAAATCTTTTCGATTTGTTTACCTCTAACGTATTATAATTTGGTTCCATGAAGAGTGGTTTCATTCAAAATATATGAAAATATTAACAAATGACATATAATTAGTTTTATAATTTTGCATTGTTCATTAAAACACTAAATTGATTTTAATAGTATGAGAATAAACTAGAGTTCTTAGAAATTTTAAGGCTTTTTATAAAAGAAAATTATCATGCATTTTTAACATTTCAGTGTAAAATATAAGTGGAATGCAAATACATCAAAAGTTTGGATGGTAGGCTTTTTATTTAAGGCAATTCATATTCAAATCATTATTATAACATGGAACAACTGATGGGTAGAGGATTTTACTGGGAAAAAGATTTTCATAAGATAATATAAAATCCATAACTGTCATTCGATTTGTTATATTATGTGTGTCACTTCTGGTAAAACATGTATTTGTTAAGACTATCTTCATACTTATGTATTGTAAAAATCCGTTAGTAATTAAGCGTGGAGGTGTTTTACAGTGATCAGAAATGAAGAGGTAGGATTAACCACTAGCAGTACTTGTAGGTGGGTTAATCCTAAGGTAACTAAATTTAGGAAATTAAGCCACATGTCATAATTTACTGTCATTAAGGATCTAGTTGATTTCCGAGAATTCTTCAATTCAGCACGGTTTTCTAAAACACTTCACTGGTTCGTTAGTATTTGTTTTGTTTTGCTATTCTTTTAGCAATGAATGGAATTAATTTGGTCAAAGTAACAACGTGAGACACTAAATAGCCTGCGAGGGCGCCAAGACAGCAAGGAACGGGCCACACCTGCCACGGTCTGTCCCAATCGAGGGGTATCACAATCCCACCGCACCAAGTGCCGAATAATGTGATGAGAATATTCTGCTGCAGCATTACCAGCACTTTATCGCTCTGGTTCCATTTGATTCCTGCCAAGAGTGATACGGTAGAATCCACTCCGGCTTGAAAACATGAAGGGAAAATTGTTAGAACTGTTAATAATAAAGAAAGCATCAATGTCTCTTCGTGCGCTGTTGTTATGGGGGCACCGAATAATATTATCAAAATGAAATATATAGCGCAACATGACATTAACATTACAAAGGATTTCATCAAATCTCTCAGACGGAATCTTGATGATTTCTTCGATTTATTTTGTTTGGCATCTTTGAGGTTAGCCGCCTCCGGCTGGACAAACGCGAAGCCAATTTTAACACATTCTCCAAGTAATAGTGCGAGAAGCAAATATCCTGAGGAGTATTTTCCAATATTATAGATGTTGTTCGTGATCGATAAAAGAAATATGATTGAAGGAATGTAGACGCACGTTACTGCACTACAAAAAGTAGTAATTTTTACAGATGTGTTCTCATGTTTTCGATACATTTTTACTCAGAATTATTACTAAAAATCTATTCCTTTTTATCTTAAACGTCAGTGTCAAATAATAATACACTAGTCTATGAGTATACCTAATCTATGCATCTGAAACAGTGCTTTTCAACCTTTTTGGGAGCGTAGCCCCTTTTGAGTGTCTTTATTTTTCTGTGGCCCCCATACTTTTTTATTTTTTTATAGCTCACCGACGAATTTGAAATCCTCAAATTGCCCGTGGCCCCCTAGGGGGCCACATGGCCCACTGTTGAGAAACCCTGATCTAATATACTAGCCATAGATAGTTTATGAATTGATCTTGTCAAGGCTTTTATTATTTTATTACTGATCTATGTAAGTAAATTCCCAACATGAAGCCTATAGGGGTCTTATATAGATCTTTACAAAAGATTTTTCTACGAGAACTACTTGTTTCTTAGTTGCTTAAAGTTGAGTAAGGATATAAAAAAAACATGATTTGTGGTTAACTAGCCGCTCTCTCTTTATCCCGTTATTTTTTTAAATTTAAAGTTTGTTTTATTTTAGACATGTCAAATCTAAAATTGAGCAAACAAAAAAATACAAATATACAACTTATGAACAAATGTAAAATAAAATTGTCAAATCATATGATGTATTAAAAGTTTTAGGTAATTTCTAAAGTTTTTCTCAATTTTTGTGTGACAAATCGTCTCGATTCTTTTCTTTATGTCAATGTATTTAGCTAAAGCCCTCTATAGTGAAAGCCATGCTATAGAGTTGAAAACAGGTACTTTTTTCAGATGAGCGGGCCGGCGTCATAATTTTCAAAGTAATATCACATCATTATGAAACCATTTATTACTGTTATTTTGAAGCAAATACATATATATATATATTGTAATTTTATATCTTTTCAATTAAATCTTTTTTTAAATAAGAAAAAAACACATTTTCTAAGGTTTTTTAATAAAATCTCTGAGAACAAAAGCGAACAAAGATGCCAAATCATTTAATTTAAATTATTTTTTTTACATTATTTCAATACAGAATATGAAGTTGGATAGTTCATTAAAAAAACGAACGTCATTATTGGGATTTTAATCAATTAATATTAATCTCGAAATTTATTTGTGCACACTGGTTCGTCACTCAATCTTTCCATAAGATTTCTCAAGTCATATCAGTAATCAAAAATCAGTAAGTCAAACTAGGATAGCACAATTCACTTCATTATTTTTTTTATATTGTTATTGATTAAATCATCATTTACTTGGTATATTGCCATTATTATATGATAAAAGACGCAGCATGTATTTCATAATATCACAATAGGCGTCAAAATCTTATATAATATTATATGAATTCCGCTTGTTACCGTTGTTTATGTAATTTATAATTTATATTCTATGTAACTGTGATACTTAATAGTGGGAAGTTAAATTTTATTGGTTTTTACCACACATCGCATTTCTTGCCAGTCGCTATATTTCTTACAATCATTACTTAATTTGCATATATGGCCCTTCCGATGTATCGTAAATTGTAAATTAATAACACCAACGAATCACAGAATATCCATACGAGAAATCTTTCAAACATACATGTTACATTTAACGAAAAATAAGCTCATAAATTGGAATTTAGAGTTGATCTACGTATAACCGCCATACAATTTGTTAGTAAAGGCAGGGATTCAACGGCCCGCTCAGAATTTGCTCATTTTCTACAGCACTGCTTGGAACTTAAGACTGCTATGATTAAGCTTAATGCTTCGTGTCAGTATCATCGATCAACGTATTTTGAAAGATTGAAAAGTGTCGTTAATAAATCGATATCGTTAAATAATTATTTTCACATTTCAACAGTTAATATTATGATTTATAATCATAATGCATGAGTTTGTGAAATTAAGAATATGGCCCATTTTGATTCTATTTAGTTTTTGAAGATTTATTTCACATTCCAACAGATTGAAAAAGCGATTTTAATGTTTTAATTTATATGCAATAAATTTATAATCCTCTTTTTTTCGGTTTCAAAAATCAAAAGTTTTCAAAGCAGTATTTTTTTTGCAAATATTTGTTTGAAACATAAAAAAACGAGAAAAGGGTGCCGGAACGCCGTTCCGCCTCGATACATGGGGAAAAATATCATAGGCAGGGTTGGCTCGAAGATTTCTGCGCCTGTGTGCGGTGCCTCTCAAGACTAGAACTAAATGAGTGGATAGTGCTAAAGTCTTAGATCAGCGGCTGTGTGCGCCGCACACCTCGCACACGCCACGAGCTGGCTGGAGCTAATTTGTTTGATTTGCTTGCAGGCACTTCTTGTTCACGTGATTACCATGGACCAAAGCTTCCCAAGCTAAGTTCCGTAAACCACGTGAATAGGTTTTCCGCAAACACTGCATAATTTGATAACAACTCATTTGCAATATTTTCCAAAAATGTACGAGGCTTTTTTCCGTGACGACTATACTAGGAAGCTTAAGCGCAAATGATTATGAACATATTATTAATTCAATCAGTGATTTTGGTCGAGTTGGTTAAAAGAGTCTCTCAATGTTTCAAAGCAAGCTATGGGGATAAGCGTATGCTGAGATTCAGACAAAGCAGCGCAAGGCAACACAAAATTGGTAGGTGCAGGCAGGCAGACAGACAATTTCACATAAATCACATTTGTACCTTGTGTTATAATTTTAAGTCTAGATATTTTTTAAAAACGCAGTCCATTTCGTTAATTTTTTTTTGATTTGCTAGTGTTCCATTACAGAAAAAGTTTGGGATTTTTTTTCATAGACAATATACAAATCCTAGTCGACAACGCATTGTACATAAACATTTTATTTAGCCAATCGAAACGTCAAATAAATTGTATTTTTAAAGGCTTGAAGGACTCCTTCAATACGTCTTTTAAACGTTTATTAGTTATTGTATAGCCACATCTAATGTAATATAATTTAAAAAATGTTACAACTACAAAACTATGCAACCAGCGATGAGGAAAGTTCATCAGAAAAAGAAGAGGCCCCCGTTAACATGGATGATATGACAGCTCATTTAAAAGCTATAGATCCTGCAAAATCAATCGCAAAGACTTTAATGATATGTGCAGCCCCGGCCGTGTTACCTATGGTATTTTATTCCTAAGTAATAATTGAATACAATCTGGTATTATACTCCTATGTTCATAAAAGAGGTATTTTTGTGCGTTGTACTAAATAACCTCAAAATGGATCATTGTGGATGTTGAATGGAGTTTATCTTAACAGAGTTTTTTTTATACAAAAATTGCTCCTTGCTGACCATCTCTTTGGTAAATTTGCTTTACAGCGTGATATTTTTTGTCTCCCGAAAATTAACTATAACCCTCAATAAACTACAGTTTTGTGGAAAACTTAATTGCAGATACGATAATATCAAAAAAAACACCGTTGGAGTCGATTAAACCGAAAATTCATCTGAATAAATAATGTTTTTACCAATTTGCTCGAAGGTTTGTTTTTAGAAGTTTCAATTGACATATTGACTGGGGAAAGGAAAAAGGACGTAATTCACACATCAAATTTTACAAGAGACACAAAAAACGTTTTTTGATAATTTTAGGCTAAAAGCAAATTATGAATTATACACAACCCTGAATTGCGCGGTGACTGATAAACTGGTTTTTATTGACTTAGCCTAACATTAATTTAATAAATTGTTCGAGAAAAACCTTTTTTTAGGTCCTTTTTCTCGGTTGCAATTTTTACAAGCCTTTCTTTTTTCAACCTTAAAAGCTAAATTTAGATACTAATTCGGCATTTTCAGCTTCCATCCTTTCGATAGAACGTGTGTCGAGTTGTAATCATTGTGATTATCGAAAAAAGCTGTTTTGGAAAAACTGAGGGTTACGTCCTTGTTACCTTCCACAGTCGATATTATTATGTTGACTTTTACACACCGATATTACATTCATATTTCGCGTAAATTATCGATCTCCTTGATTCTTATGTATGATAATTTGGCATTTTCCTATTCTTTTTTAAATTTCCTACAGAGCTGCATTGTTATTAACGGCATTTAGATAATTTTCAGGTAGTAAAAGAGTAGCATGTTGTAAAGCATATCTACCCTCTCCTTAATATAAAAAGAGTAAACATTGAAGAATTGGGCTATGACCCATTAGAATATGAAGCCATTAAGTAATCGCTTTCGCTAAAACCTGTTTTTGCAACTGAATGGGTGAATGGAAATTTTACACAGCACAGCATCTATGCTGTTGAACAGAAATCCTTATATCTATTGAAAAACCAATGTACTGGGATTCAAATCCGTGACCACTGCAACTGAAGCCAACAACGTTGATCACTCGACCCAGACAAACGCTTCGATTTAATATTCTACATGGGTTAATACTCAGCTTGACAATCAAAACCCTTGTCATTCAGACGTGGCTATTTATGCATGCGGTTGAACTCTTGCAATCAAATTATAATTTAAGGTTCCTTAGTTAACGATAAGTAGTTCACGAGAACTCGATTGATACAATTCAAATATAATTTAGGATATGCTCAGTGTTGAAAAATTATATCTTTTAATTTTCCTCTGCGCAGCAAAATGTTCTTACTTATTTTTACAAAATGGCCGACTTCGTTGTGGTACATGCAAGATTTTATGTACCATGACTGACATTGTAAATTTGAAAGTCACATTCATACCAAAGTTCTACTTACACAAAATGTTTTTAATCTAGATCAGTGATATTCACTTTTGTTTTTTGGTTTTTTGATTTTTCAAGAATGTTTTTTTTAACCTGTAGACTCCCATTGCAGCACACATTTTGAATTTTTCACTTGGCTTTGCAAATTTAATATAAAAATTGTACCGTAAAGATTACTTATTTTGGCAATTAAAAATTGTTAAAGTCCATAGTTCCTGTAGCAATATTTTCTTGACCTACACAATAAAACAAATGTAAGCATCCTTTTTTGGGAATGTCATAAACAGAGACCCGTACACAGATGTTAACACTATTTTATCAAATAAATACAACTATTTCGAGTTATTTAGGATTTTGTGGGGGTGCCTCTGAATTATGGCCACGGCTGTGGACTGCTTATCAAGCTTCTCTTAAAAAATTGTTCTATAAGATCTGGTTACAATGCACAACTCTTTGCATTGTATGATAATTTATTGTTTGTCTCGGACATGTTTTTGACCATGTCCACATTATTATAGACTCCCAATAAAGGTATATCAGCAGAATTCGTTTTATGACAATCCTTTGGAGAAGGATAGGGCTAGAAAAGCTCTTTTTGTGTCTCCGTGTCCTGATTTCAGGTTTAGATAATAGTTCAATAGAAAGGAATTTAAACATCACAGACACCCTTGCCTTTTGCCACAAATATAAAAATGTATTCAAAAAAATCAATTCAATCCTAATGCTTTCGATGGATTCGGCGGTAACTTTGTGTAAGTTCATTTTAATATAAAATATCTTTGATTATTCCACGTATTGTGTAATTAACTGTGACACGTGTTTCGCCTCTTTCAGAGCGCCTCTCATTACTTAAGCAAACTTTGCGATAGTAAGTCTGAAGATGCCTCTCTGAACTTGGATTACTCCACGTATTTTGTGTACTACGTGGAATAATCTAAGTTATTTTATATTTCAATCCTAATCGATGATATGCTAGCTAGGTCTTGGCCCTCGGGACTTAGTGGAGGAGTCAGTGTGGCCCTTAGGCTAAAAAGTTTAGAGACCCCTGAATGAAATCATAGATTCCCAAACTAGGAAAGGTTAAATATTTCTTACTTTTTCAGAGTGACCCGAACGCTTCAAGAGTCGTAAGCCCAAATTCAAAATTACTTCAGCACAATCCTAGATATGATGATTTATATGCACCCGTTCTCGGCCCAGAGAATCCGTTTCAAACTCAACAATCCAAGGCACCCAAAAACATGTTGTCGGGCTTTGTTGAAAAGGCTCACATTAGTGAATTTCAGTTTGAGAATCAAAGACGAACATTTACAAGCTACGGACATGCTTTGGATCCGACAGCAGACGGTGAAACATCCGTATCTAGTACAGTTATTGGTAAGAAATTTATTCATTTTAAAATAATCATTTATGCTATAAAATTATACAATATAAATTATACATGATACATCTCACTCCACGAACTTTACTTTGACACAACCTCATTTGGACAAAAATCTACGCTACAGGCCACCCAGGATTGTGTTTTTTTAACTTCATATAACTAATTCTCCCCTCGATATTAGTACTGTGCGAATGTCGCATTCAACAGTTGATCAATTTATCTACGTGACACCATATATTTTCGCAGATGTATGCAGATAAATGTTGTACCAAAATTGTTGTGATAAAATAATTGAACCTTTTGGGCCAGTGGGTGGCCCACTTAATTTCACAGTCATTCACGATGTCCCGTGCAAGGGGTGAATTTTTTTGCCATGTCCGGTCCCAATGTGGAGCATATGGACTCCTAATAGAGTTTATCTCAAAAGATGTGTTTCTATGAGAATTGATTGTTACTCAGTTGCTCAACCTCTCTTTTTACAAGAAGAGTAGGAATAGAAGGATAAGACTATGACAGGACTAGTGGTTAGTTAATCGCTCTCGATACGCCTTTTCGTGGGATAGGATGGGTAGGAGGGGGGAATTCAAGACATCACGCACATCCATGCCTTTGACAGAAATTCATAAATCGATTGAAAAATCAATTTATAAAACTGTCCGTACTGGGATTCGAACCCATGCCCTCCGTAGCCAAAGCCAACAACAGTGACCACTGGACCACACAGGTGGCAATCACTCCTATACAATTATTATACGCAATAACTATTAAAGCTATCGAATGTTATTATGTATACTTATAATATGTAACAATACACAATGTACCGTTATTTAATTGATATCAATTGCTGAAACTGTATTAACTCTGTAACTGTATTGCTCTAATTGCAAATATTCGTAACATTATTAGCTTTATACTATTAGTTTCCAAAACCATGATTTGGAATAAACTATTGACCGTTTTGATTTTTATTAGTTTCAGTTACTATACCACCGCCACCAGAAAAAAAAACTGTATTCGAATCATCAAAACAGAGACCTCTCGACAAGAGGAAAAGAAAGAAGAATGATAATCCAGAAGACATTGAAGGATTCTTAGGACCGTGGGGAGGATACGTCGATGAAAAAAGGTCATTTGATAATACTTCATTATAAATAATATATATAAAATTGAATTTTAATATTTATATCGCCGAATCCATGGAAGATATAAGTAATGTAATTACCATTATCGTGATACAAAGAAAGAAGCAATCAATTCCATAAGTAATTTTGTACATCTTCCAGAATTTTTATCAACTTTATTTGCTTTATGTCAGTGATTAATGTTACACAGTTCCAATTTAAATAAGTTTCACTTAAAAGTAAATCACACAAAAGTAAATAAAAAAAAAGTATTTCACCATCTCAATAATACAACTAGGTAACTCAGATTTGATCATTGTTGGGAAAATGAATTTCAAAATTTATTTGATCAACACGCATTGCTTAAAATAAATATGAGTAACGATCGACAGTTAAATAATGTTTAATTGATTTTTTTAGAAGGAAATGTGAAATCATATTTGCATTGAACATTAGAAATAAAAGTTTCCAAACTTTCAGTTTAACCTTAAATTATTTTGCAAAGTATTTTCGAAAAAGACATATGTTTTTATCATTTTCATGCATTTTTCGAAAACAAAATATGTTTTTGACATCTTTAGTATTACAGTAACATTGAAAAAAATAAGTGTTCTATATGTTAAAGCACAAATTCAAGAAAAAAATGGTTTTTAAATTTCTGAAATAAAATCTCAAAGTCAAATTACTATAAAAGTTTCAGTATTATTAATGGTATAATATTAGTCATTATAATTCGACTGTACTTAGGTAAAAGGAATCAAAACACATATAACAAATTTTACAGAATAGACGAAAAACGTTTATTAACAATTTTGAACCAAAGTAAAAATATTAAATAAACACAACGTTGAATGAAGTCCGAAAAAAGTTTATAAACTGGTGTTTTTTTAACTCAATGTAATATAAGTTTAATAAGTTGTTTAAGAAAACCCTTTATGAAGGTTCTTTTTCGTGGTTGCAATTTTCACATGCCCTTCTTTTTACAAACTTAAAAGCTAAATTTAGATGTTTAAATATCAGCATTTGCAGCTTAAACCCTTTTGACAGATGGCGTATTTAGTTTTAAAAATTGTGATTATCAAATAAAACTACTTTTCAAAAAAATGAGAATTGCTCTCTTTTATCTAAACACAGTCAATATATATTTTTCATAACCAAGGATTTCAGTTTATAAAAATTAAACATATTTCATTTGTAAAAAAGTACTTTCACAAATTGGATAAAAAAAAATATTTTTATAATATTTACAAAAAGCTTTTTTTTTTTAACCGCTTCCAATGTTGAGCATATGGACTCCTAATGGAGTTTATCTCAACAGAAGTGTTTCTACGAGAACTGCTTGTTACTCAGTTGCTCAACCTCTCTTTTTCCAAATCGAGTAAGAATAGAAGGATAGGGCTAGAACAGGACTAGTGGTCAACTAATCGCTCTCAATATGCTACGTTCATAGGATATGATGGGTGGGTGGGGGGAATTCAAGACATCACATACATCCATGCCTTCGAAGAGAAATTCATAAATCATGTGAAAAATCAATTTATAGAACTGTACGTACTGGGACTCGATCCACTCAACCACACAGGCGTCTTCTAAAAGTAGAATAACGATTAACTAAAAATATTATTACATAAAAAGTAATATAAATATCAAATGATTTAATGGATTTAAGCTAGGGGATGCAAAAACAATCCTTATATTAATTTACATCATACTGGGGAAAATAATCTTTATAACGTATTTTTACTTTATAATATTATTAGTTACCTATATAAAACTTGCACACATGTGGTTTTAATGGATTCTGAGAATGAATTTTGGCCAAATTGTGTAAAAAAATATCAACCAATCAGACACTGCGAGATGGGTGCAAGGGTGGGCTCACGGTTATTATACATCAATAGACCTGAACCGAAAGCTAAAATAACTTTATAACTAGAAGCCAACACACGTAGCGATATTTCACTTCGCCGACTTTTTGAATGAAAATATAGGACCGATATATCGATTCCACTGTAACCAAAGGGTGTTAAATAGTTGTACGGTTTCTTAGAACCTTGCTAATTTTGTTCATGAAGAAGTTGTGTTGTAGATTATTTCTTTGTTGTTCAGCAAATTTTTCTGGTACACTGATTAAAAAGGTGGAATATTGCAAACATGATTACAGTGGAACCCCCAATTACACTGCCCCGAATTACGCGCTGGCTTGAAATATTTACCGCAAATTCCCCAATTGCACTGTCGCATTCAATTATCGCATTCCATTGTCGTTGCTACGAGACGGTCGTCTCTGCGGCGCATACACTCAAATGTTGGGTAGCGTCTGTGTATTCAACATGTGCCAGGCTATACGTTGGATTTTAACCCTTTCCGGTCCACAAAAAAATATTCCACCTGGTCCACAATAGATTTACAGTATCACGAGGGAAACTAATATTTGCAATTTTTTTTTTTTTACTAGATTTATAGCAACAGTATAATTTTTTCTAAATATCAAAATAATAACCTTATTATTTACATTTAAAAAAATTCAAGTATGATATATATGTATCAAGTTGCTTTTTTGCGTTTTTTTTGTAATTTTGGGCATTTTTGCAAGGTTAGAATTATTAGAACAATAGTAAATATCGGTATTAATTTTCAAGTGCACGTGGCAAGTGTTACTGTTGGAAAGAAGAATGTAGAACTTAGCGCCCGAGCTGCGTGAGCCGACCCAGCCCCTAAAACGACCCTTTTGTATCCATTGCAGGCATACGGTTTCACATTACAATGTTCATAAAAACCATTTGATTCTTTGCTCAGAATACCGCTGTAATAGATACGAGTGGAAAAAAAATATATTCAATACATTTGAACTAATTTTAACTCGATACCAATAAAGAAAAAAAATGTCGAATGACATTCGACATAGGACCGGAAAGGGTTAACGCGCTTTGTATTTTATCACTTAGTAACTAAATATTTCGTTCATATTTTTTTTTTTGCAAAACTAATGGATATCTTAGTTTTGCATTTTTTGCAGAAAAAACTAAATCCCTAATTTTGTATGAGATTCACTCTCCCAATTACACTAAAAATTACCCAACACACTTTTAAAATCATCCCGAAAATAAAGGGATCCCTGCAAATGAAAACTTAACAAATCAAACTTTAAGTTTATTATCACTCATCGAGGTTCTCACTGATATCGATCACAGCTCTTGCATTGTGATGTACAATTTTAAGTATTTTGTTTTCAGGATATTAAAACCTTCCGATGAAGAGGCAGAAGCTCTTGAAGAAATATTAGCAAAGAGACAGAAACGAGGGAAGGTTGTTGACGATAAGCCTATGGAAGAGAAATCCATTTTACACAGTGAGATACTTTATTTAATATTTTCACCAATTTTGTAATAGATGAATTCAGTATTTTTAATCTATTATTTTTCAAAGAATCATTGTTATGGATACCTTGTAGGAGTACCACTTTTGTTTGTTGGTGGATGAATGTATGAATATGAAAATTCTGTACTTCATGAATTGATAGATGGATCAAAATGTATTACATATTATGTTATTTTTTCGTTATATAAATATTTTTCATTGTTACATAAACTGCACTAATTAATTTTTACATTTGCTTAAAAATGTTATCTTATCTAAAAAGTCTTTAAATATAATCTTTTATGTCTGTTTTCCGTAAATTTGTTTTTGACATAATTTCTGTTAGGTAATTATTTGGCCTTATCCGTTAATTAAAAGCATTCATTAATTATTATTTTAATATTTGTTCCAATTTTTTGTGATCTGGTATATTCTAGTTTAAAGTGATTGGCAAAGCTACCTAATTGAACTGAGTTAGTATGCTGCCTTTTTTATCCTTATTAATATACATTGACATTAAAGAACATTTAATTTACAAAATCCCATTAATTTTGTAGTCCATTAGATTCCCCATTACAGAATTAAATATATAAATGCTTCAAAATCTCGAATGCTCGCATCTATCATCGATGCATTCTTTTTTGACATAGGTATCGTTAAATAAATTTCAGCGAACATTATCTTGTATCAATTTACAAAAATGAGATGTAATTTAGTGAACTAATGAGGCAAACTATCATATTAAAAAATATTTATGAAAAACAACTATGCATTGACAAATATCAGGCGATCATCCAACGCTGATTGGAAATATCTTAAACGTTCAGCGATAAGAATCGAAAAACCCAAACTGCAATTTCCCTAGTTTTAAGTTTGACTTTTGAGTTTTTTATAATATAATATAATATAACAATGATTCAACTAATTGGTGTGCTAAGTAAAAAATTGTTTTTCTTCTCATTTGTTTATTGCCCCAATTCATTTTTTTATGAAGTAAAATTAGTTCTACAGGAGTTATCAAACATTTTCGATACCTATTTTTTTATTAACTTCAGTTCTGACAAAACCATGATGCTTAAATAGCCATTTAAAATATTTTTCAATTCTTGTAGAACTAAATACATTTTTGTTTTTACCTTATTTTACCAGAGTTCTAGCTAGTATGAGCCAATTCAGTTGTAATTATTTTATCACCCTAAATATGATTTATTAAATTTCAAATTGTGATATATTGGCAATTGGCTCATTGAGGCGTCTTAGTTGTACTACTGCTCTGAACATTTATAGAAATAATGCAAATTCATTATAACACATCGGCATACAAAATATTTTGGCTTACAGCAGTTTTAAATGTGATGAGAACATGAATACAAACAATGAACTTGAGAGTTGTGTGAATTATACTTATTTTAAATTATGTTGGAAGGAATTTTTGTTTGAAAGTTCTGGAGAATGGGTACGACTGTAAATTTATCTGAGATTTTGGGACTGTTATTATTTTAGCAAAATGGAAACTTTTTATTTATTAATAAATGGAAGCAATTAAAAAAAATCTTAATCGAATTAGATGGTGTAAATATTTCGGTACTAAATGAAGGTAAATTTTATCAAATGTCATTTCTGAATTAAATATTTTCAATGGATTCAACTGTAATTCGGTAGAAATTCATTATCAATATTAAAACTGTTAACTTTGTTATCCCACCAGTTGGAGTTTAAAAAAAAGTTTTTCATGCATTCTCTGTTTTTTTTTTCCACCAGTCTCCGATAGTGTTGACTACCAAGGGCGATCCTTCCTCAATCCTCCTCAAGATGTCGGTGTTAATTTGCGCAGCGAAACCCCGCCGCAGAGATGCTTCCTTCCAAAATCACATATCTTCACCTGGAAAGGGCACACAAAAGGTGTGGCAGCCGTCAAATGGTTCCCCAAAACTGCACATCTTATGCTATCGGCTAGTATGGATTGCCGCGTGAAGGTGATTTTAATTATCTTGGTTTAATTTTTACATTTTAAGCGACAAATGCATAACTAAAATATTAATCAGATATATTTTTACTCAGATATGGGAAGTGTACAAAGAAAGAAGGTGCATCAGAACGTATTATGGCCACCGTCAAGCTGTCCGCGATATTAATTTTGATAACGAAGGAAAACTTTTCCTTTCTGCCGGTCAGTATTTTTAAATATTTATTATTATATTGTGTTTTTTTTCTAAAAGTATAATAATTCTAAACTAAAAGTTTATAAATGTGTCCATTATGTACAGTATATTTTTTTTTCAGGTTATGATAGATACATAAAACTGTGGGACACCGAGACCGGCGATTGTATCAATCAATTCACGAGCAGAAAGATACCTTATTGTGCCAAATTTCATCCTGATGAAGATAAGCAGCATCTTTTTGTTGCTGGAACTTCGGATAAAAAAATTATTTGCGTAAGTTGTTTATCGATCTACTAATAAATTAATTTTTAAAAATTAGGTGAAAATCGAAAATTTATTTATAACATTTTTATATACAGTCAGTTCTCGACTTACGACGGGGTTCCGTTTCACCACCTAGGACGTAGGTCGAAATGGTCTTAAGTCGAATTCCATACAAAAAAATAATGAAATGATAGACATAAAAAGTGTGTGGTACGTTAGTGGTATTTATTTCAGAATATGTACTATAAGTAATATACATATATTTATAGTATAATAATAATAAATAATATATATTTACAAAGTTATTCTGTGGTATTTTTATCATCTGTGCTAATATCCATACGTGTCTCATTAATTGTAGTAGTGGGGTTAGTTTTTCTCACAAACATATCCAGATTTGTTTGTGTAAATTGCTTTTTCTTTTCTTTATAAATTTCATTGTAGCAGGCGATTGCTTGCTAAATCAGGCGATGTACCTTCAAAAATCTATCAGTGTCTGGGTCCATATTCTCAAATTGTTGGATTCCATTGTTGATTTGGCTAAAAGCTGCAGCCATGTCTTTAAGCACAATTTTTTTAGGTAGGTCGTTGTGTTCATATAGTTCTTTTGATTTTTTTTCTGTAGCACATTCCTTCTCAGTCTCAATCAAATCTTGATTATATTCGTTACTTTTTCTACTTCATTTTCTCTTTTAAAATTCATATTATTATTACGTTTTAATAGTTTGTTCCATATGCCATTCATACATGATGTCGTTACATTTGACCATCCTTCTGAGATATTTTTAATTATAGCATTATTTTATATTTTAATTTTTTAATTTTGGTCTCCGTCGTAAGTCCGAATGGTCGTAAGTCAAGGTGGTCGTAAGTAGAGAACTGACTGTATCTGCTATTTCTTATGAATTGATTAAATTCACATTTACTTTATTGTAAAAATGTGAAAAAAACATTTAGTTCTACGAAAATTATAAAGATATAGTTGATTGCTATTTCGGCTACATGTCATCGTCAGTACTAACTAGTTATCTAATAGCTGTCAACTACAGTCGAACTCGGTTATTACGATCAAGAAAATTGCGAGATCTTGAAACATTCGTTGACATTTTAGTTTATGGTTTTCTCCATACATTTATTCACTTTTATAATGAGCTACTTCTCAGGCATATCGTCAATGAGAGTGAAAACAATCAAACAAGTATTGTGGAAAAGTGGATTGACAGAAAAATGTAATATGTGTGTAACGGGTGTGTAAATAAATTCTAATTGTATATTTTTGTTTGAATTGCGATTTTCTGTGTTGTGACCGCTCCAGATACTTCATGTCTTCATGTGATGGCTATTTTTATAAGCATTTAAAAATATCTATTCTTTGATATAACAAGTAATGCTTATAACAAGCAAATTCAGTTGGTCACATCTTCCTCGTAATAACCAAGTTCGACTGTATATCTTGTATATCTTTGAATTCTTATAGAAGGAAATACTAATATTTTTATCATATTATTTCTTTAAATTTTTTTCTCTAAATCAGTGGCAGCCGGTCAATGTGGCATTGGATCAATGCACCTCTTGTATATGCAGGGGCGGTTATATTTCATGAAATAATATTCAAATATAACATTTATACCATTCACTCATTTTAAATTCTTCATGTTTTTTATTGTCTATAATAAATATTTTAATATAAAGATATTGTTTTTCGTCAGAATGCAACCTGGCTCTCTCCGGATCACTGGACCTCACAATTTATCACCGGACACGGTGCGTTTAATGCCAAGCTACATAAATTTAAAATCAAACCTAACCCACACTGTCCTTGTGGTGACAGTAATCAAGATTCAGAGCATATTCTCTGGAATTGTTCGATTATGTCTGTTGAAAGAGGTATATTGTTTTCGTTATGTAGAAATAACCGTGATGGTCCTATCGGGCATCCAGATCTAGTTTCATCTCCAGAAAATTTCGCTCACTTCAAGAAATTTGCTACTTCTTTTGGAGAAAAAGTTTACCTTCCCTGCCCCTCACCATTCAATCCTTAATCATATTATATCTGTTTCAAAATTAAAAGTTGTCTCATTAGTGCCATTAACTATCATTCTTGCTTATTATTATTTAATTATTTTTTTTTTTTTTCAGTGTTTATTATTTAATTTATTATTTAATTATTTAATTAACATTTATTAGTATCTCTTTATATTGCTAATTATTATTGTTACCTATAAAATTGCCTTTATCTTAACATGTACATGTATCTTAACTGTATCATTGAGGAGACATCGTCTTCGGAGTGATGCAGACAGGAAAAAAGTTTATCGAATAAAAAAAAAATAAATATTTAAGAACATTTTATTTTATTTTAGGTTATACAATAAGTACATGAAGAATTTAAAATGAGTGAATGGTATAAATGTTATGTTTGAATATTACAAGAGGTGCATTGATCCAATGCCACATTGACCGGCTGCCACTGCTCTAAATCATCCCCTGAAAAAAATTGTTTTATTGGTCCACATTTACCATAGCTTAGTGTTTTACATTTATTCCTTTATTTTCAACATAGTTCATTGTGGCTAAAATTACATTATAAATCTACGTCAACATAGTTGTAAGATATTGGGTCTGATAATTTTTAAACAAATCCTTATTCTAAACAATTTCACACCCTATGAAAATAATATCTTTCACCGTTAACCTTCGGGTTCCTATGGATGCTTTTGCATTTCAAAATTCTTCTTATTTCAACCATTTGCTAAATACCAATAATATCTAGCTGATATTTTTTTGTAATCTACAATGATACCTCCCAGTGGCGGTTCCTGACCTAAAATCTTGGGTGGGCTAGAGAAAAGCATATTTCCACTTCACTTTATACATTAATCTACTAGCAAATTAACAAATACTACGACACTACTGCAATGCATAAATTATAATATAATAAAATCAATGCTAATGTAACTAAGAAATAATAGAATACGGAACCCTTAAATTCGTCTCTTTCAAAGTGAAATAACAAATACAAAGAGCAATACAGAATTGTCAGTGAGAGTCAATACCTGTCACTTTCATACAATACAACGATATTGGTATTTCAATGCATAAGTATGCGTAATGGGCAGATTCAGTTTAGCCCCCAACGATCGACAGAAGCTTGACAGATTGAAACACAATCGTTTGTGTTTGATGACGTTTCCGTACATACAGATACAAAAAAAATCTAATCGTGCTTGATTGCGCCCCAGTGTATAGACATATTGCATGATATTGTCTGTGGTTACGAGCTTGAACGATTTAGCCCTTGAGTATTTGGTGTTGTTAGACTGACGTGACATTGCCTGTTCTCTATGAAGGGTTAATGTTTTTTTATGCCGGCTCAGTTTAAAATTGTAATACAAAACACAATCGAGAATATGATAGTAGGTAGACGTAACATTAGTAAAAACACAATAATCCTTTGTACTTCATTCCACTTTATTTAATATGTCAGGACCGGTTTCGCTCATTAC
Source organism: Himalopsyche anomala (assembly GCA_031772345.1). Taxonomy (NCBI): domain Eukaryota; kingdom Metazoa; phylum Arthropoda; class Insecta; order Trichoptera; family Rhyacophilidae; genus Himalopsyche; species Himalopsyche anomala. The sequence continues at coordinate 27,564,278 of CM062830.1, read as the reverse complement.
GAGCATCGTCAACTGATAAGAAATATAATTTAACAATGCTATTTATACAAAAATGAACAGCTATAAACAACAATTGGCATTGAAAAGAAAATACCAATTACATTAAAAGTGATTCTAAAATAGCACAAATTAATTTTTGTAATTGGTATTTTTAATGTAATTGGTATTTTCTTTTCAATGCCAATTGTTGTTTATAGCTGTTCATTTTTGTATAAATAGCATTGTTAAATTATATTTCTTATCAGTTGACGATGCTCGTAATGAGCGAAACCGGTCCTGACATATTAAATAAAGTGGAATGAAGTACAAAGGATTATTGTGTTTTTACTAATATAATGCCTTTCCACCAAGTATTGACAGTGAACACCCTAAAAGTTGTCTTATATTGACAGAGGAAAATTAAAACAAAGATATTAAATTCATTTGGGAAAGGTTAGTTACGCTTATAAATGTATTTATTTTGTTCAGCGGCCGAATTACTGTTCATTTTTATTCATCCATCTAATGTTTTGGGTGAAAAATGCAGGTCGGGCTTAGCCCACCTAGCCCAGTACCTAGAACCGCCACTGATACCTCCTCAATCAATGCAATGCAAATATAACGCAAATTCATCTGGGGTTACTTTGTACCCCATCGTTCATCGATCCTATTTTCAACTTTAAAATTATCCATCATTAAAATCTGTAGGCATTCCCATAGGTTAATCCTTTGGGTTAAACTTAGTGATACATTTATTTATTATTTAAACACGATCCACTCATTTACTAAGTTACAGTTCAAGTTCATCCGTGCACTTGAATGCCTGAAGATGCTGAAAGGAGAAACCCAGGTCGTTAGTGACAAAACTTGTGTGAATTTACATAATTCGAATAATAAACTTCAAATTTAGCTATCTTGTGATCGGAATAAAACATGTAAAGATATATGTTATCTGAAGGTTTTTCCTATCCCTAAAATTCCTAAAATCGTTCTGAAAGATTGAAATTGTGCTTTTGCCATGATAAATATTCATTTTATAATTATCTTTGTTACAGTGGGATACAAGATCCGGGGAAATAGTTCAAGAATACGATCGCCATCTCGGTGCAGTCAATTCAATTACATTTGTCGACGAAAATAGACGTTTTGTGACTACATCAGATGATAAAAGTCTTCGAGTGTGGGAGTGGTGTGTGCAATTTACTCTTAAATTTTAAAATAAATGTGTCAAGCTCTGTTTAGGCAATTTATTTACTAATCGAAACAGAAAAAAAAAGAACTGAAATCTCAGGCAGACAATTTGTGATGATTTTAATGGTCAAAATATCAAAAATCTACTAATCTGCGACACTTTCTTATTTCCTCAACTAAAAGATGTGCCCTCATTTTAAATAAAAACGTAAAAACATTGACAATTCAAAGCATTTAAGCCTCTCAGAATTATTTGATTTTTTTATCGATATTTCACAAATATCTGTTTTTAAGATACTAGTTAAACTCGGGAAACAGGATAAAAAATAATAGAATATTGGTAATTTCAATTCAATTTTATCGAGAACTATTAATTTGTTCTACATTTAGAAAATAATGCTACAGCAATTGAAAATGATTAAAAAATATAAGCCTAAAGGAGTCGATGAAAAACTCTTAGTTATTCAAGAAATTCTTATTTAAGAAATTTACCAGTTACTTGCGTTTTAAAATATTTTCTAAAATAAGTATATTAAACAAACTTAACTTTTATAACCAAAATACATTAATTTATAGTAATAAGTCAATATGATCCAAATATTCAAGAAGACTTTAAAGTATTACAATGTCATTTCAATGAATCATATTTTTAGGGATATACCTGTGGACATGAAATACATCGCCGATCCCACCATGCACTCCATGCCTTATGTGACCTCATCGCCCAACGGAAAATGGTTGGCGTGCCAATCTATGGATAACAAAGTGGTCGTGTTCAGCGCGCTCAATAGATTCAAAATGAATAGGAAGAAAACTTTCACTGGACACATGGTCGCCGGATACGCTTGCGGATTAGACTATTCGCCGGACATGAGGTGAGATTATTACCTCTTTTATATACGTATCCATGTTGAGGTTGAAAAAATTGCTTAACTCAAATAAATCTTATTTCTGTCTATAATAATAAATACTCAGTCGTGTGCACTTTTCTTGTTCTACTGTAGTCACATTCATGAGTAAATGGCTATATCAGCATATATAGGTACTTTTATGGGGGACTGGACATAAACTGCTTTCATCGCTAGAAATTTCTGACACGCTTAATGTATACGGATCTAGTGAAGCCTTTTGTTTGTTATTATTGTCTTGTGTTATTGAATTTCGAATGGCTTCCAATGAAAACTGCAAAAGCCGACAAGCTCAGGTTTCATATTAATTGATTTTCACACCAAATAATTTCCATTTTATTAAGGGTAAGTTTAGTTCAGTTTTTCCATATATGTTCTAAACATATGTAGATCTTTTCTTAAATTATTTTTTGTTTTATTTTTATTTTATGTCTGCATATTTTTCTTTGTTTTCTACCCGTTTGATTTTGGTGCACCGCCATTTTTTCATATGACAAAAAGTGCAACGTGACTTCAAAAAGGTTAAGAACCACTGCTCACTAGTTTCATCTGTCGATTTCTATGGTCAAGTTCCCCTTCAAGATATAATTTTATTTTACTTGGTCAACTGTCGAGTAATATCAACGATCGCTGGAATCTAAAGTAAATTTGTTCATTTTTAATATAAAATTAAATCTGATAACTTTGTTACTTCACATGTTGTTTTACAAATTGTGATACGTGTTTCGCTTCTTTAACCTTCGGGTTCCTATGGGTGCATTCACATTGCAAAATTCTTCTTATTTCAACCATTTGCCAAATACCAATAATATCTAGCTGATATTTATTGTAATCTAAAATCAATGCAATGAAAATATTGTGCAAATTGTCTGGGGTCACTTTGTACCCTGTTGCTCCTCGATCCTATTCCTACTCGGGTGGTAAGAAGTACCATCAGACAGAACATTGTAATGTTTTAATTAACTAAAAATTGATTCTAATTATTTAGCTATAAAGTCAGGGATTTTTCTACTGGACTCGGAGAGGGGGTTAAATACAAACGCTGATAGTGTTAATTACAACTTAATTATGTATATTAGCTACGGTAAATCCCAATGGAGATATATTCAACGGCGATGAGCCGCCTAACTTATTTACTAATATTTCAATTCTATTAATGACTATTAATTTCAATGAGGCAAAACGCGTGTCACAAATTTAGTTTTATATTTTCAGTCATTTTTAAAGATCAATAGAAATAGTACAAAATAAAAAATGAGTGTTCTTTCTTTATAATACTTTTAAAGAATTCTACAAAACAATATTCAAGGTAGTCAAAAAGTGTAAGAAATCAAAAAGAAAAAGGATTTATTTCTGATGAAGTCACTCTCATTCAAACAGTTATCTGCTGTATACATTTATATTCTAAAAAACAAACAAAGAAATACAAGGCACCTCAATGTCAATCAACAAGTAGTTTTATCAATATGTAATAAATTCTGTTGTTACATCATTTATGGTGACATTATTGTGTGTTCAGTTGGAAACACATCCTGGATTTTTTTACCAGAATAACATGGTGGTTTTTTAATAAATGTGTTTTTTAAGACAAAAGTAAAGTAAAGTTTCATTTGTTAAAACAATCCATTTTGAAGCTCGATCAGTTGTTTATTTTGATTTTTTTTACTTGTAAAATTAAAGCGATCTTGGAAGCATTTGCTCCATTGAAATAATTAAATACTCATTTATACTGATGCCACTTTTATTTAATATTATCAGAATGACCTATTTATTTATCTATATATATATAAAACAAAGTGGGGTTATTTACACCACGTATATCTCGAGAATTGCTGCACGGATTTCAATGATCTTTGATTTATTAAATTCGTGTCCGCCTAGAATAGCAGAATAAGCATTAAAACATCGGAAAAATATCACGGGAGAGAAATTATAAAGAGAATTAATATTCTCTTATAGTTTTCAAATGACGAACAGCTTCAAATAATGAAAATGTTGTTTTATGCTGGGTTCAGGTAGATGACACTAGATGGCACTGACACGATTGACTTTTAAATAATTTTAAATTTAGAGTATGGATCAGAATAAAAAAAACAATGATATGAAATGAAAACGAAAGAAAATCGGATAATATTGAAATAAGGTTATGTTGAGACTTGGACGCTACATCGAATACATTTTAATGACGAAAGCAAGGCGATGCGGTTCCTGATCACCCGAATGACTACTGATGCTCTTGGTCGCATTTACACAGTTTATCTGAAAAATAACGAATGCTTCTACTTGCATGTCAACAGCTCAATTTGCTTGAAACTGATACTCATTGGGACATGCCAATCGCTGAAGAAAATCTTTCTGAATCTCCAAGTCAGATACTCACATAATTTTCTATCATTATTTTGAAATGCTTCCCATCGAATCCATGTGAACTGTGGAACAAGTACAAGGATGACATGTCGGAAGACATTTTACATCAAATTCGTGTCAGTTCAGGGAATCCCGAACTCGAGATGAATGAAGAGATACATAACCAGGCTTTGCTTTAGATCGAAGATATGTGTTACCTCATATGCGGCAGTTTGTTAGTAAAGTTAGGAATGCCAACGCCAGATCGTGGAATGAACGACGCTTTCAATCAAGAATTGGAACGTGAACGTGAATATGATCGAGATGCATTGAACCAATCAGTTCAAACGAATGTACCACTGTTGAACCCACAACAGAAGGAAGTGTACGATACGTCAATGAATGCAATTGATGATGGAAATGGTGGCTTATTTTTCCGCCATTTTCCACCCGTTGGAACTGGGAAGATATTCCTCATGTCATTGATTATGGCCACTGTTCGTGAAAGATCCGAATTTGCTTTAAGAGTTTCTTCTTCTGGAATAGCGGCCACGTTGATAAGAGGATGGCAAACGGCTCATTCAGTGTTGAAATTGCTGTTAAACCTTTAAACGACAGAAAAACTGACATGCAAGATTGCGAAATACTCAGCAATGACCAAAGTTTGGTAGCAAGTAAAATTATCACCTGGGATGAATGCACAATGATGCACAAACGCGCATTGGAAGCACTCAATCGAACTATAAAAGATCTGTGCAATGACTTAAGATGTTTTGGAGACGCAATGATTCTAATATCTGGCGATTTCCGCCAAACACTACAAGTCATTCCAAGATCGACCGCTGCTGATGTAATAAACACTTGCCTCAAATCATTGACTCTGTAGCACTATGTGAAGAAACTTCAGCTGACGAAAAACATGCGAGTTGTATTTCTAAGCGATCCATCTGCCGAAGATTTCTCCAAGTAATAGCTGACTACCTGTAACGGCCGTGTTCCTGTCGATGAATCGAACGGATTGATTTCGTTTCCGCTGAATTTTTGCAATTTCGTCTCATCGAAGGACGACCTCATCAACAAAGTGTTCCCGAACATCATTGGTAATCACAATTGGTTGAGTGAACGAGCAATTCTTGCAGCAAATAGCAAAGATGTGGATCATTTCAACTTCACAATTCAAAATCAAATTGTTGGTCCAATGCATTCTTTTAAATCTATCGACTGTGCCACGTGAATTACATCATTTCAATGTAATTAAAATACTTTTCATTTTGAATTTTGCACATTTATTGAACATAATTCATTTTAAGTATTCATTCAAAATGAATTTAATTCAGCCAATAAATTAACACAACATTTATTGATTCTGATTATTTCATGAATCGATTCAGTTAATAATGCTCGTCATGGGCGAAGTCGGTCCTAATCACTTTAAATAAAAGTGGAATTGATACAAATGAGTATTTTATTTTTTGTATATAATGCCTCTCCACCAAGTATTGACAGTGAACACCCTGAAATTGTTTCTTTGATGGATTCGGCGGTAACGTTATAGAAGTTAATTTTTGATCAAGAATTAAATTGGATAACTTTGTTACTCCACTTGTTCTGTTACAAAATGGGACATGTTTCGCCTCTTAAGGAAGCATCATCAGACAGAATATCGCAATGTTAATTATTAAACCTTGCGATGTTCTGTAATAACAACTTCTTTTGTTGAGGGTAATGAGAAAGTGGTAACACAGGGTAGGGTCTGTCTAATGATTGCGCATAATAAATATAGCCATTGACAGCATTTCAATTCTTCATCGTGTATAATTTTTTCCTGTATGATAAAATTTATTAACAAATAAAGAAAGTAAAATCTAAAGTTTACTTAAGTGATCAGTAAATTTAAATATTTCTAGCTCAGAACGAAAACATTACCACGTAAAATAACCTTGAAACATGGCTTCTAGCACGTTTTTACGAATACGTCAATTAACATTGTCGCAAACAATTCACAATATAGTTTAATTGTTTTTTTTAATTATGTCCTGCTAGTCACAAATGATATAGTTAAATTTTTTACGTCAATGTTCTCAAGTTTTGCATTGCAAAGTTCTTCTTATTTGAACCATTCGCTAAATACCAATAATAATATAGTTGATATTTATTGTAGTCTACAATGATACCTCAATCAATGCATTGCAAATTTGTCTGGTTTCACTTTATACCCTCAATCCTATTTTCGACGTTTCGGTACTCGAGTGTTAACTGTGGAGTTGGTAAACTTGATGGGTGGCTTTCTGCTATTGAACTAGTTTCATCATCCCCCCTTCATTCTATTAATAAAAACACAATATTCCTTTGTACTTTATTCCACTTTATAAGATAGGTCAGGACCGGTTTCGCTCGTTGCGAGCATTGTCAACAACCCCTTCATTCATTGATATTGTATATAATCGGGTCATTAATATCGATTTAAACCCAGTTAAAGAAAAATCCCAATCAATTTTTCATTTAAAATATAAGTAATAAAAATCAATGTTTACCTTACAACAAAAGTATCACCACTTAACGTGCGCCGTATTGAGCGTATACTCAATTTTATATAAATGACGAGTGACATTATTTTCAAATTGGCTGTCACAGCCCACCCTTTATAAAGTTAAAATACTTTTTTGGTTCAGTTTTGTTGCTGACAAATCTATAAAATATTTCTTTGTTGAAACCACAAAAACAAAAAAAAAACCAAAGACCACGCACCCGCCTACGCCCAGGTAAATCCAGGACGCTACGCGGGAAAAGCAACATTAAAATACACCAGATGAAAGGGAAATTGGAGCTCGGCTCCACCAGCCCCATAATTTGATGTATAGATATCAATAAAAAAAAAAAAAAAACTACATGTTGCTGAACAAGTAGTCCCATTATTTGCACAAGCTTTTCTAATAGATATTTTAGTTTCAGTGCCGGAGTGTATAGTAGGCAACCTAGACAATTGTCTTGTGTTCCAAATGTTCAAGGGCACCGCAGAGGCCATTACTATTTGTAAATGATCATAAATATTCTTTTTCATTCAAGATGTAGATTTTTTTTGCTAGCCTTAATCCTTTTAATCACAGCCTAATTTGCAAAGTACACACAAAATATTCTATGACATTTTTTCGCACTAAGTAGTCTTATGTTATTGCTACTGCATTATTAGTCTTATGTAATTATAATATATTAGAAAATTTAGAACTAACTTCTGTAATGTTTTTAGGGTGTTTTCTTATATTTTTATCATTTTTAATTCTCCTTAAACGTTGAGAAATCAATTCTTTTCTTTCGTCAATGTTTTTATTAGCAATTTCTTCACGATGCGTTTTAAAATGCCGCTTAATAAAACATACTCATGATTCTATCTTTCAGAGATGAAAACTACAATGACTTTAATCTCCACGTTGAACCCTTTTGATAAATGTCGCCGTACTGGTACTGCAAAGTAGTTATTACCATTCGCATATAATTATTATTATTTCTTCAATTATGGATACTACACACATCTATCAGTTATTTTTGGCAGTCATATTATTCTTATTGTGTGTTGGAAATGAACAAAAGATTTTTGAAAAAAGTTAATATTTGCAAACAAATCGGTAGCCATATAATATTGAACGTAAAATCCCATTTCGGCTCTATTCACTTCCTGGAATTGACGTCAGCAAAGCGCCACATGTCCACAGATGAAAGCAAACAAGATTTATGCCCGAATTTGAAGTAATAGCTTCTAAAAAATTATTTAAAAGCTATAATGAATTAGTTTCATTTTTAACTATGCGTTTTAAATTTTAAAAAAATATTTAATTCTTGAAATAATATTTATATTCATAGGATAGTTAATCAACATTGTAACAGACATGTATACAATCATTGTGAACAGCTCCGTGGCTCAATCTGATTGCAATCCCATTGGTACTCTAGATCAGTGCTTCCCAACCTTTTTCACGCCAATAATCGCTAATAATGCCAGGGAAGCACTGCTCTAGATCAGTGCCTCCTAACCTTTTTCATGCCACGGATCCCTAAATGTGAAAACAATAATCTGTGGACCCCCAAATTTTTTTATTTCACATGTTCATAATTTATCACAAAGAATGTTGCAAGAATAAAAATTTTCGCCGACCCCAGGTTGGGAAACACTGCACTAGATTATATTTTGTATCCCAGAACTAACAAAACCTTTTAATCCATATTACTATTTCGTTTCTGGTTATTTCACTGTTAAATTTCACATAACTCTTGTCCAAAATTTAATACATTCGTATGAAATCAATTTTATGGTAAATTGGTGTATAACTTATTGCAAATTAAATTTAGTTGTGAATGAAAAGAGCTGTGAAGGAATTAGTTGAATTGTAGAAAATCATTCAATAACATGAAATCAATATGTATAAATATTCATAAAATTTTATAGCAAACTATATTTAATCAGATTCTAAAAAAGTAATTTATTTTATTGAAATTTTAAAATTATATATTGACTGCCAGGATTTAGCATGAGTAGTGAGTTATTTTTTAGTAGTCAATTTCGTATATTTTGATTATTTTTACTTTTACAAAAATATAAAATCATTTTTTTTGCATATTATGGGATATAAATTTAAAAAATGAAATCATCGCTCTCAATGTGAATCATATGGCTTCCTAATGGAGGGTATCTCAACAGAAGTGTTTTTACGAGCACTACTCGTTACTCAGTTGCTTAACTCTCGCGGCTCGGAGACTACGCATTTCTTGAGCTTAAAACCGGAAAAGTTAATCTCTCTTTCTTACGAAGAGAGATTAACTTTTCAAGATCAAAAGGATAGGGCTAGGACAGGACTAGTAGTTGTCTAATCAATTTTGTTACACCCTATATATATAAGATTTAAAGGGGGGGGGGGTGATATTTTAGACATCACAAACATCCATGCCTTCAAACAGAAATAGATAAAATGCTGTTCGTACTGGGATTCAAACCCGTGAGGTCTGGCATGGAAGTCAACAACGTTGACCACTGTACCATGAACCTGACAATTATACAATTAAAAACATATCGACTGTGAAAAGGAAAAAGAACATAAGCCACACATAACAAATTTTACAGAATTGATTTTAGGCCAAAGGCAAATTATGCAATATACAACAAACTTTTAGCGCATGGAGCCTGATAAACTGGTTTTTGATTGACTTGAAATTTAATATTTTTTTCTAAAAAACCTTTTATTTAGTCTTTTTTCTTGATCACAATTTTCAAATGCCCTCCTTTTTTAAACTTAAAAGCTAAATTTAGATACTAATTCGGCATTTTCAACTTACATCCTTTTGATATAATGTGTATTCAGTCGTATAGATGATTATCGAAAAAAAAGCTGTTTAAAAAAATAATTGGGTTATGTCCTCTTTACAGTCGATATATTAAAAAAAACTCTTAATTGGCATGACACTTTTTAGAATCAGCAATTGAGTGATAAGGAAAATGATTCGTCAGTTTAACTATAGTTAATGACATGGTCTCCACAATGTCAAAAATTCAATTTGAATGTCAAGATATTCCACGAAAAAATCACGTACATCATTACGAATAAATCATACTTATATATAAATTTCATTCAAGGCCGCATGTATAACAGTTTAACTATATTGACCTGGATATAAACTTATTTTATCACAAAGTTAATAAACTCGCTTCATATACCCATCCTTATTTTGTCATTTTTTATTTCACATTACTAGATCTTGGCTAATGAGGAATGTTATATAACAAAAGTATACTTTGTATATCCCGCAGTGATACCGGCTTATTTCAAATAGTTAATCACTTAAGAAAAGAAATGTTATCTCTCTTTTACATAATACACGAATTTCGTGAATTAACACATTATTATATTGGTGCTAATTAAACTTAATTGTTTTCATTTAGTAAATAATCAAGATATTTTAATGAAATTACATAATCTAATTTGCACACATTTTTAGCTGTCACTTCATTAAAATAACAAGTCAGTAAATATCAAAAATCTATAATATTGTTTTTTAGATGATAAATTAAAATTTGCACTGTTAGATAATATTGATGGATGTATCGACATAGAAAATATAAATTGAATTTGATGAATTAGTTATTCCACAGGTTGTATAACAGTTTGTGAGTTTGCGAATCATTAAATAGAAAATGATTACAATTGAGATAAAATTGTTGAAATACTAAAAGGGTTGGGAATAAACAGCTTGAGACTTAATAAAATCATCAGCATAAATGAAACATTAGTAAACATTATTTTAAATAGAACAGGCAGCTCACAGTAATCAAATTTATTTCCTTTTTGGATTTACCCATCCTCATAATTATAATTAATTTTTGATTAGTACTAATAGTATCTAACCCAACCCTGTGCTCATCAAGAAGGAAAAAAATAAGATTAATTTTATATTAAAAATTAACTTCGTCAAAGTTATTTTACCGCCAAAGTCATCAAAAATAATCATTAGTTTATTCATAAATAACCTTCTTAATGTGGCTAAAAACATGTCATGATTTGTTACATAACTCGTAGAATAGCTAAGTTATCCATTTAATTTATATTAAAAATGAATTTCCACAAAGTTACCGTGGAACCCATCGAAAATATCAACTAAGGAATATTTCTATTCCAAAATTCAGTCCCGTTTGGGTGGACAAAAGCTCAACAGCATTAATCACCCATCTATAGGACTGCAGTATAATAGTTTGAGTAGTTGGTACTGATGATGACATTAATATGACATCTATCATTTTTAAATTCATAATTTTCCCGCTTGTGTTGTTAATTTTTTTACGATCCAGCCAAACACCCACAAAAACAATGTTAAATAATCGCATTATTCAATCTCAGGATCCGTCGATTTATCGGTTAAACATTATGGTTCGGTCACAAATATTACCCCAGTTGATCGTTTTTATTGAGCATTGTTCATTCCTCTAAAAGTACGCATGACACCATTCAACTGGTATTGCTGTCTTGTTAAAATTTTATCCCAATCTATTGTTTTTGTCGAATATTTGTCATGAACACATTTGACCCTATTCACGCACTATCATAAAAAATACTTGGACTGTAAGTCTGCAAGTGTCGTCTTGTTATGATGCTAGCTCATGTTTCACTCTACAGTCGTCTCGCCGAGTTAGTTCGTACCTCGTATTTCGTATGGTGAATTTCGCTATGAAGAAAGTCAGAGATATGGTCCCTCGAGAAATGAAGAATCGGGACTTCCTCTTTACTTCAAAAATGCATTAATATTTTTTACTGAATATTATTGTAGTTTTTCCTTATTCATACAAATTTACATTATTGTGATGTAACTTTTAAAGTTATATTTTATTTTTCCTTCTATTGTATTTTTTTCACCAATATTAATGGAAAATGTCAGAAATGTTTAATGAAGATAATAATGATTTTGGTATTCCCAATTTTATTCCTTGTCTTTATTTATTTTTAATCACGGAATTTCCCTATATTATTCTGTTTATTTTAAAAATTGATTAAACACAGCAAGATTCACTTATTTTAACCTATGATCCACAAATAAAACCATGTTTCAAATTGCCATGTCAGGTTCTTGCCATTAATTAATTGTCCACAATAAAACTCTAGCCTGCCTAACTTGCGATGCTAAATATGGTTTAGATTTAAACCAGTCTACAATCAAATGCATTTCACTAAGTGCTGTTAGCAAAATAACTGTGACACAGCAATAAATTTACATATAATTATTTGATATCTGGCAATAACCGGTGCAAACTAGATTCTTTCATCATAATCCAAATGTGTTGTTACATATCAGATATTTATGGATCTATTGGATATTGTTTAAGTTTTTTTTAGATATATACCTGTTGATAAAATATTATTTAGTTTTAAAAAGACTATTATTGATTATTGCTGTAAAGATTTCCTCAAATAATTTAAAAAAAACATTGCTTTTTTTAAAATACATTTTCGCTTCCAATATAGAGCATAATATGGCCTTCTAATGGAGGTATCTTAACAGAAGTTTTTCTACGAGACTAATTACTCAGTTGCTCAACCTCTCATTGGTTTTCGAAGAAAGTAGGAATATAAAAGATAGGGTTAGGACAGGGGTGGGGAACCTTTTCTTCTTAAAAGGCCACAGTAAACATTGAAGTTTCTTTGGCCGGAAACAATTTTATGCTAATTTCTAAAGCCCGGTCTTCCAAGGATTTTGCCATCGAAAATCCCAAGGATTTGCCCAAATTAGCGGCATGGCACCTTTTCCGCGAATTTTTAAATCTAAAATCTCAGGAATTTACACATTTACAAAAATTTGCAGAATTACAGAATTGACCAGAAGGCCGCACCAGAGTAGCCAAAAGGCCGCAGGTTCCCCACGCCTGGGTTAGGATTAGACTAGTGGTTAGCTTATCACTCTTGCTATTCTCCATTATTTTAGGATTGAATAGGTGGAAGAGAATTTTTATGGATCGCAGACATTAATACCTTTAAACAGAAATCGATAGAAAAAATGCTGTTCGCAGTGGGATTTGAACCCATGAGATGCGTCACGGAAGCCAACGACAACGGACCTGACTCGTTGGATTTAGTATTACCAATATCCATTTATGAATGTTAGGTACTTTATTTTTAGTATGTACAGTCAGGTGGTCAATACATGTATGTTTGATCATTTTGATTACAAAAAAAAAAAGAAAGGAATGATTTTATATTTCATTTTTATATGTCCAGTCTTAACTGGGAGCTCATAGACCTCCCGTAGCATATTTCAACAAAAGTGATTGTTATTCACTCGCTCAAACTCTCCTTTTCAAAATAAGTAGAACAGGACTATTGGTTAGCTATACTAATAGATTTTATTTGAGTTACAATAGTTTTCCTTTTGACAGTTTGGACAGTAGATATTGAATCAAATTATCGAGTGTCAGTCGACAGAAGTAATAATAATAAATAAATCAATTGAAGCGGACAGACCTAACAAAACATATATTGTTTCTCACCGCAATAATAAAATACCGTCGCCGTCCTTAATTACTGTTCAAAAATTTCTCGTATATTAAAACTGTAAATTTCATATGATGATTTGCAGAAATGGTTGTTGCATAACAGTGAAAGGAATGATTTCGGGGTTGAATGTCATATTCATTATCGAAATCTTCTGTGTCTAAAAATAGTCCGTTTAATTCTTGAGTGTCTTTTGATTAGAATCGGTTAGCTCGCACATTATTAGGTGCCATAAATTATTTGATATAAATTCGCAATCGAGCAGCATAAATGTGAATACGCACATTTTTTTCCACTTTCCTTGATTCTATTACGTCTGTTATTGCACGCATAACATTAATTCTTTTGAATTGATAAAATTCAATCAATTCTAGTTTAAAAAAAAACAGGTGTTTCAACTTACGAGAAATACAATCAGAACTGCGAATACATTAAACCGTGCGAATTGAGAATTATACCTTTAATCATGTTTCACTGGCTATAAATTTCTATGCTTAATGAGATTTATTCTTAATATTTCAGTTACTTGGTGTCGGGTGACGCAGACGGAAAATGTTACATCTGGGATTGGAAAACGACGAAGCTTTACAAAAAGTGGAAAGCGCATGACGGAGTCTGCATATCGGCGCTGTGGCATCCTCACGAACCTAGCAAAGTCCTCACGGCGGGATGGGACGGACTCATCAAGTATTGGGATTGAATCTCGCGAATGGCATTGATGACTTTTATTTCGTATTGAAGAAAATAAATATAATTATAATTTTTACAAAAAGAGTTTCTTTCATTGAATTTAAGGAGAGGATTAACTGAGTTTTTAAATCGAACTTCAGTGCCAGATCTAATGAGGGAAATGTAAGCAAAAATGATAGCGGTATAGTATAGTGTACGAGGTGAATATATTAATAAGTCGATATGTATTAATTTTATTTATTGTTTAGTACAAAATCTAGAGTGAATAATGAATATAAGCCGTATCGTATACTATTTATGAACATGCATCGTCAATATATTCATGCCACTTTTACTTTTATTTTCTAACATCAGTATAAATATTTTAATAAAGAAAAATAAAAAACTTTTAGCCATAATACTTAAAAATGTTAAACATTTAAATTAATAGTAATCTTGGATTTAAAAAAAATATATTTGTTGTGCGAATACATTAGTATGAATGACATCATTGATTAATTAATTTATGAATTGACCTGGCATTGTCAAAAGTGTGCGAGGTTTTCTATGTTTTTATTAACATTAATTAACTATTTGAATGCAGATCAATTTTCTTTTAAGAGATAGCTGATAAAAATAGTTAAAAACAATTTTATCAAAAATTTTGCACAGTTTAATGTGTTATCGAAAATTAAAGAAAACTAATAAAGATACATAGATAAACAAGAATATATGAAAATTATACTTTATTTGGCTACCTTTGAATTCATTTTTATACTTATCGCAACGAAAGAGATTATTATGTAAAAAGTTTTCTTTCTCAAAAATATCAATAACAAATTTATTAATGAAAAGCATCTAGATCAGGCCTCGGCAACCTTTTTTGGCTGCGGGAAAAGTAAAAAAAATATGATTATTCGGGTCAGTGGGTATTTTCATATCATATTTTATAGTCAATTGAAATCATCAAATGGGTCACTTACTTGGTGGCCCACGGGTCATAGGTTGCCGAGCCCTGATCTAAATAGACAATGGACTGGTCACATGGCGTACACATTAGTTGCGATAATATTCACAACTTGTGTCAATATCAAAAAGAGTCTTAATGCTCCTCAGTACTCAAATGGTTAAAATTGGTCAAGACTTTCTATGACTGCCTTGATCTTAAACCAGTTTAGTCATAGCGTATTTTTTATCATCAATTTAATAATTTATTGTATACGTAACCGATGTCGCGCATCTCTTCTTTATTGATTGTTAATTTATACAAAAAAAAAACACTTTTAAGGTGTTACTTGTCAATTCATAGTGGAACAATAGTATTTCTTTTAAAAAAAACACAATTTGATTGTACTGCTTCCACATTTTTTATAAAGATTAAGTTAACTATCACTCATAACTCAAGTTCAGTTGACAATGCTAGCAATGGGAACCAGTTGTGTTCTTCGTGTAAAATTTTGATATCTACACATCAAATTCTGGTGCTGGTGGAGCCGAGCTCCACTTTCCCTTTCATCCGGTGTATTTTGATGTTGCTTTTTCCGCGTAGCGTCCAGGAGGGTGCGTGGTCTTTGTTTTGTTTTTGTGGTGGTATTAGACACAATAAGGATATTAAAAGCATTCGGATGCATAACATCC
Organism: Himalopsyche anomala; assembly: GCA_031772345.1. Taxonomy (NCBI): domain Eukaryota; kingdom Metazoa; phylum Arthropoda; class Insecta; order Trichoptera; family Rhyacophilidae; genus Himalopsyche; species Himalopsyche anomala. The sequence continues at coordinate 27,548,524 of CM062830.1, read as the reverse complement.
ACATCCCGTGGGCCCACACGGTTAAATACCTCGGGCTCACACTAGACTCGCGATTAACTTTCTGCAAACATATTGCTGAGAAAAAACGCCAGGTGTCGCAAATCACTGGTCGACTCTATCCGATGATTGACCACAAGAGTAAACTTGCTGTAAAAAGCAAGTTACTATTGTAAAAAATAGTTGTGTTTTGGTTTTTAAGCTCTGTATTTGACACTGCATGTTATTTAATTCGATCAGCGTTTAATGCCACCCAAGCAGCCAAATCCATTATTGAAGTAAATAGATTTAAGGGGTGCCCCTAATACAGAACGGTCTACAAATTTAAACAACGGTATGCTCAGTGGTGGTTCTAGGTACTGGGCTAGGTGGGCTATGCCCGACCTGCATTTTTCACCCAAAACTTTAGATGGCTGAATAAAAATGAACAGCAATTCGGCCGCTGAACAAAATATATACATTTATAAGCGTAACTAACCTTTCCAAAATGAATAAAATATCTTTGTTTTACGTACAATGTTACGTCTACCTACAATCATATTCTCGATTGTGTTTTGTATTACAATTTTAAACTGAGCCAGCATAAAAAAAAACAATAACCCTTTAAATACTTCATAGAGAACAGACAACGTCACGTCAGTCTGGCAACACCAAAGACTCAAGGGCTAAATCGTTCAAGCCCGTAACCACAGACAATATTTCTTTACACTGGGGCGCAATCAAGCATGATTAAATTTTTTTTGTATTTGTATGTACGGAAACGTCATCAAACACACGCGATTGTGTTTTAAATTAATAAAATTTTGTCTTCGTTGGGGGCTAAACTGATTCTGCCCATTACGCATACTTATCCATTGAAACACAAATACTAATATCGTTGTTTTGTATGAAAGTGACAGGTATTGACTGGTATTGACTTTCAGTGACAGCAAGTGACCGTTCTGTACTGCTTTTAGTAGGTACTTGATATTTCACTTTGAAAGAGACGAATTTAAGGATTCCGTATTATTATTCTATTATTTCTTAGTTACATTAGCATTGATTTTATTATATAATAATTTATGAATTGCAGTAGTGTCGTAGTATTTGTTAATTTGCTTGTAGATTAATGTATAAGGTGAAGTGGAAACATGCACAATTTCGTAAGTAGTATACAATGCTATGCTTTTCTCTAGCCCACCCAAGATATTAGGTCAGGAACCGCCACTGGGTATGCTGAAATCGCTAATTGAAGCAGATCCTCAGCAAACAATTGAAGAAATATCATTGAAACTCTTGGTTGAATATTTAATAAAAAAATGGTCAAGTGAGTAGAATGGGTATCGCTTAAGCTCGAAAAGGTCCTTCTGAGTATTTGGTGAGATTTTTCCAGTAAAACTCACTTACAGCCTTGTGAAACAATTACTGTGCAGGTGTATTCTCGACAAAGAGAAAGATTAACCAGAAATTGACAGTAGTTTTTTTTTTTTTTTTAAACCATGTCCGCTTCCAATGTGGAGCATATGGACTCCTAATGGAGTTTATCTCAACAGAAGTGTTTCTACGAGAACTGCTTGTTACTCAGTTGCTCAACCTCTCTTTTTCCGAAGAGAGTAGGGATAGAAAAATAGGGCTAGGACAGGACTAGTGGTAAGCTAATCGCTCTCGATACGCCCCGTTCATAGGATAGGATGGGTGAGAGGGGGGAACTCAACACATCACATACATCCATGCCTTTGAACAGAGATTCATAAATCGATTGAAAAATCAATTTATAAAATTGTCCGTACCGGGATTTGAACCCGTGCCATCCGTAGCCGAAGCCAACAACGCTGACCACTCGACCACACAGGTGGCTTTCTTACAAAGATATTTCTCTTTTAGAAATATAAAAAGAATTAAATCGATAGTCATTTTACATATCATTACTGTTCAGGCAGAAGTTGGTAAGTAACAGATTGATAGTTCTGAGTAAACAGCAAATGAAAAATTTCAGCTTTTAGGATAAAGCCTCTAACATTGACATTTTATGTTACATTTTTTTTTTCCATGTCAGCTCCCAATATGGAGCATATGGACTCCTAATGGAGTTTATCTCAACAGAAAATGTTTCTACGAGAACTGCTTGTTACTCAGTTGCTTAACCTCTCTTTTTCCAAAGAGAGTAGGAATAGAAGGAAAGGGCAAGGACAGGACTAGTGGTTAGCTAATCGCACTCCATACGCCCCGTTCATAGGATAGGTTGGGTGGGAGGGGGGAATTCAAGACATCACATACATCCATGCCTTTGAACAGAAATTCATAAATCGATTGAAAAATCAATTTATAAAACTGCCCATACCGGGATTCGAACCCGTGCCCTCTGTAACGGTAGCCAACGATATTGACCACTCGACCACACAGGAGACATAAATTACGTTACATAGATAGAAATTATGTTACATAGATAATTATAATATCAAACTATAGACTTTCTTTTTCATACCATGCCAAGACATCAGTGAGCAAGGCTACTTCTGCCTTCTATTCAATCTCACGCCTAGCAGGTAAAAATTGGGGCTTAAGATCTAGTGCCCTTAAAATCGCTTACGATGCCATATACATGGGGATTGCTAGCTACGCCGCTAGCACATGGTACAAACGATGCACCGTTCTTTCGATACAGAAAATCTTTTAGAGTGGACAACGCAGTGCGTTAATAGCCCTGACCAAAGCATACAGATCTTCGTCTACGGATGCATGGCTGGTTTTGGCTGGTATACTTCCATAAGATTTGCACATTCAAGTTAGAGGCGCAACAGTAATGCTGTACAAAGGTGTCGAGTCCCAGGTGGGAGAAATTCAGTTACTGCCTCCTCCTCGACCAGACCCTTACAATTCTAAAGCTCATAGAATTGCAGCGCGCAGTGTGGCGATAGAAGCTGCAATGAAAGTTTGGCAGGCTCGATGGGAGAAATCTTCAAAGGGGAGGCAAACTTTTAAATTCTTTCCGAATGTTAAATGGCGAATGGAGATAACCAAAGTCCTGACTCCTAATTTCTGGACCAGCCAATTCATAACTGGCCACGGTTACTTCGCTGCCAAGCTCTTCCAGCTTGGCCGGTTAGTAGATAGTCCTAAATGTAAATGCGGATATATGATTCAGGATGCTGATCACATCCTCTGGGAATGTCCAGATTTAAATAATGAACGGGAAAAATTGCTCAAGACGATACGACTATCTGTCGGATCTGTCGGCCCCGTCGGTCATGCCGACTTGGTTGCATCTAAGGCAAATTATAGGGCATTTAAAGAATTCTCCGCGTCTTTTGGAAAAAGAGTTGATTTAAATAGATAAAATCTAACATTTTCAAATGCATTTATTATTAACTTTTTATTTCTGCACACTGTAGTGCATGCAACCAAGTCTTGAGGAATTTCTTCTCGGGACATTTCTGGCATAATTTTGAACACGACTAACGTTGTTACGCTACAGAATACACCCTATATAAAGATTGTGAAGCCGTAGCGGGTGATGGTGGGTACAACGTTGAATACCCTAGGGAATTAAAAAAAAAAAAAAAATATCAAACTATAGATGTATTAATGCCGATCTGACACAAATAAGAGTTTAAAATTAAATCAGTTGATAATGTTTGTTATGAGCGAAACCGTTCCTGATCGTATTGAATTAAAGTGGAATTATCACAAATGAGTATTTTCTTTTTCGAATTAAAATTTTAAGAAAGACATTGCTTGCCGTTAAATCAGCATTAATAATAATTGCCTATAAAAATAAATGCTTTTTTAGCAAACTGATATATGTATTCACTAATCAAAAATTTATGACAAGTATCTCTTTCTATACTTATCTCATTTTTGTCAGTTTTATTAGTTACCAACTTCTGTCAGAAAGGTGACAATTTGCAGTTGAATGTTTCTGTACATATACAATTATTTTTTTAAGCATGTCCGCCCAAATATGGATTGTATTGACTTAATCGAGCTGATTTCAATAGGAATTTTTCTATTGGAAAGGGTTACATGACCTCTGTTTTTTTTAAGATAGTAGTTCTGGAAGAAGGATAAGGCTCTCGTCTGTTTAGGATAAGGCTGTTTTAATGATCAGTTGAGTTAGAAAGAATTTAAGACATGACTGAAACCCATGTCTTTGTAAAGAATTCGATTAGTCAATTGATGAAACCACAAAATATAAATTCTGATGATCATCTGTACAAAAGTGTAATTTGTTAGTTAGCTATTGTGTGTAAATGAAAATGAATATTGTTGGCACTTTTGTCAGTAAGACACTGAGATGTATGGTGATGTTAATTGATCAGGTATATTTGATCAAAAATCAGCTACATAAGGTGTACGAAAAGAGAAGTAATTGTCTGGAATAAAATTTATTCTATAAATAACACAAAAATATACATCTATCGAGACAGGAAGACATTGTGCTTAACATTACAATCTTTGACTATAACATTCAATTATACTATTTTGCATGTTAAAATTAAAATTTAAAAATTTAACAAGCGATTAACGTTTGACGTCACAGCTGCGAGCCGGCGGAATTCTTTCTAAGCGTATAAACTTCAGAGGGGTATTACCTCTCTTTGATTTCGTATTTGCTCAGAGGTAATCCGAGACGGCGCCAAATTACCAGCATGTCCCGGATAAACTCGTCCATCATGGGTTCCGTGTGATGGGGTGTGGGAGCCAACCTGAGTTTTTCTTCGCCCCGAGCAACGGTCGGATAGTTTATCGCCTGAATATAGTGCCCGAACTCCTTCAGCAGCAGGTTGGATATCTTTGTAGACATCTCGGGGTTTCCAATCTTGATCGGGATTATGTGACTCGGAGTGGTCTCAACGGGTATTCCAACATCCGCAAGAGACCGCTTCATATATCTCACGTTGGCCTGGTGTATCCCGCGGAGGCGCCGGCCCTCCGGTCCCGCCAGCAGTTGCACGGCGGCCAAGGCCCCCGCTAGAATCGCCGGAGGGAGAGACGTGGTGAATATGAAACCGGCCGCATACGACCTGATCATATCCACAAGTTGTGAATTACCTGCTATATAGCCGCCCATGTTTCCGAAGGCCTTGCCCAGAGTGCCAGATATTATATCCATATCTTGCCCCTGTCTGTCTCGTTCGCCAATACCGGCCCCGCGGTTTCCATAGAGGCCCACGGCGTGCACCTCATCCACAAACGTAAGAGCGCCGCGCTCTTTGGCCACCTGATTCATTCTCTCCAATGGGCAGACAGCTCCGCTCATCGAATGCACCGTCTCGAATGCGACGATCTTGGGCGTTTCCAGGGGCACCTGCTCCAGCAGTGAAGCCAGGTGGGCCGGATCGTTGTGGCGAAAAATGTGTTTTTTGGCTCCGCTGTTTCGGATTCCCTGAATCATCGAGGCGTGGTTGCCCTCGTCTGAGAAAATGTGACAACCGGGAAGAGCCTTTGCAAGCGTGTAGAGGGTGGAGTCGTTGGCGACGTAGCAGGATGTGAAGAGTAGGGCGGCCTCTTTGTCGTGCAAGTGAGCCAGAGCCGCCTCCAGTTTCTCATGGTAGAGAGAGTTACCGGAGATGTTCCTGGTGCCTCCGGCTCCAGTTCCGTGATCCCGCAGCGCCCCCAGGGCGGCAGCCTTGACCTCCGGGTGACTCGACATTCCGAGATAGTCGTTGGAGCACCACACGGTGATGGGCTGCTCTCCGGAAGAATACTCCAGGGCGGCTGGGAATTTTCCCTCAGCGGCGAGTCTGTTCACCTTCTTGAACACTCTGTACGAGTGATCTTTCTTCTTAAGCATGATCTGATCCCTGAAGAAGTCATCGTAGGGAAATCTTTTGGAGGAATCGTCGAGGGCCTCCCTCGGAGCCCTGCTGGCGGTGGAAGCGGCGCGGTGGCCTACGGGACAGTCAGTCTCGGGACCCTCGGGTCGACCTTCGAACGTCGCCACCCCTCTGGAGATGGCGGGACAATGTTGTCCGTACTGCTTCAATATATGACCTCCATAGCTCTTGACGTAATTGATGCTAAGCGAGTTCACAAAAGGACAGGGCATTTTGAAAATTATAGTTTTTATGGAATATTCCAATATTTTCCACTTCGGATGTGTTCCGTGAATGACGACTGCCCGTTTAGATCGATTGACGAATTATGCAAGGCACCAGTACACAAGCTGCTATTTAACTTGAACGCCAATATCTGTCACAATCAACTGTCAAATAGAATTCAGCACAAGATGATGGGGTGGGAGTATCGGTGTGTCCAGTTTCTATTTGTTTCATTATTACTAGGTATATAAAATAAATCGGTATACTTGGTCCTCAGTGTAATTAGTCTAATGAACACTTTTGAGTTTATAAATGTCATGTAAACCTTAAAATATGCCCATGCGATTTCTGTTGTTATATTATTTTTTTGTAATTAAAAAACACATAAATACCGGAAACTTAAAATACTGAAATGTTTAACTGTGAAATAGATAGCACATGTCGAGGCCAATTTCCTACAGGGGGGCAAAAGCAGGGCTTCAAACCGCTATTTTTTCGTTTCGGTTTTCGTTCCGGCTTAAGCAAAAAAATATATATCAATTCGGTTCCGGTTTTTGTTTCAGCAAAAATAAAGGGTTTTAACGGTTTTTGCTTTTTGGTTCAGCTTAAATCCAAAAACCCAAGAATTTACCGATTTGCCCAAAATATCTCTGTGCCCCCTTTTTCTTTTTTAGCTCACCAGGGAATTTGAAAATCTCAAAACCTTATAGTGATTTACCGATTTGCCCAAAATACTAGCGTGAACCGAAAAAAAACCGGAATTTATAACTGATAAAATGTAATTGCAACTTTAATGTCGATTATCTCAGAATCAACATATGAAAACTTAATGATTTTTTTCATCTAACCGATGACATGGTAATTTGTTTGGCATAAAAATAAAATAATGCTTTCTTTGGATGTATGAGTGTATTTTAAAAATCCCGTCTACCTTCTTTTTTTTCATGGCGCGTAGACCCGTAATGTTTTCGGTATTTATATTTGGCTCAACAATAATTTATGTCACTGTTTTTGACATTTTTAAAAATAAAAAATTACCTTTATAATAATTCTATACAGAATTAATAATAGGTCATTACAAAGACATTTTGTAGATTTCCATATAACTGATAAATGTATACCGACATTTTGATATAATTATAGGATTTTGTGAGAAATCGAAACTTAACTTACTTTGTAGCTAAATAAAAAAGATTGACTTATGTATATTATAATAGTTTTGGTACAGGTTTGGCAAAATCATAGTAAATGTATAAAAGACGTGAATAATATATTGGTACCCACAGCCCACTGTCAAATGCATTTATTGTACACACACGTGAGGCAAATGTATCAGGATTATTGAGAACATGTGATTTTTGACTGGGTTTATGCTTACTAGGATTAATGTGTGAATAATGATTACCTACCATAAATGTCCAGCTTAAGCCCTGCAATGGCGCCAATCGCCATTTTCCACATAGGAATAGATTATTCTGGCAACACCGGTGGTGTATGTTTTCGTTCTATCAGTGGATCAAAAAAGCTGGGGAAAACTTTACACCGAAAATAAATATTGTTCGAAAAGTCAAAAGGTTTTCTGTGGAAAATAATACCTGCGCTGTCTGTTTCAGGCATATATCCTTCAGTAAATTTTCCTTCTTTAATGAATATTGTGACGTTTTATCTAAGTGACAAAGACATGAAATTGCCCTGGATCTATCTCATAACTTGTCATATTTAATAAGTTTAAGGATGGCGTATGGATAAACCTAACGCACACAAAACCGCAACATGTCATGTTTTCTAAATGGAGTAAGTTTCACGTTTTCATGTCTTCTGACAATTTTTTGAAATATTTTTCATTTGACGGGAAAATGTTACTCAGAGTGTTTCGTTCATACAGGGTGTGATATAAATCGGAACGATTTGTACTTCAAATTGTTTATCAAGATCTCACACTCCCTGTTCGATTTGGGAGTAATAATTTCTTAATACTACTGTTTGTATGTTAAAATAAAACTTATAATAGATCCACATAGGTCTTTTAAAACCTACCCCCATCATTTGGGAGAATATGATTCTAAAACTATCATTCAAAAAAAGAACTTGAAGGTTCTGCTGTATAATTCATGTTAAATTTAATTAGTACTGGAACAAGACCTCAGTTAAAATCACTAGCAGCTGACCATATGTCCTGTTTTCTGGCTGTGTCCTTGTCACACCATCGTTTTCGTAAAAATGCCTGCCTTTCATTCAAAGCATTGCTTGTAAATGGGAGCATGTGTGAAATAAAATGAGTTATATGAAGAGGAATCGTAGAAACTGAATAATGAATGTACCAGGGCGGTTTATTTGCAGTACAATCCATCTTTGGGATGTTTTTTTTTTACTGATTCACAGTGTAATCATACACAGCAGTGGCGACTGGTGACTTAATATTTTGGGTGGCTTAAAAAATAGTTTTAGCATTGTATTAATCTACGAAATTGTGATAGTTTCCACTTAACCATTGGCTGAAGCCTCTGGGGTTTTTTGAAATTGGCAAACCTCGAAAGTTTTTTCTTTGAATAAAAATACTTTTAGAAAATAGCATTCAATAACTGTTAACAATTCTCAAACGAATTCCATAAAATTAGCTTTAAAAACAAAGACAAAGGTCGCATTGCCTTTTGACCTATATTATTATAAATACAACATGTGTAAATACTTCACACTGAAGACATTCTTTGTAAACTAGTACATTCAAATTAATTTTACCTTGCGGCCTGTACCCATCATATTTTTGTTATGCTGCCAACTGAAGGAAATAGGTTGTGCATGCCTGCCTTATACATTATGGTTGTGATTGGTACTCATTATTATATTTAAATGGAAGATCATATGCATGGAGGTATTGCACTCAAATTGTTAACAAGATTTTAGTATCGATCCATGAAAGGCCTATGTATATGGACTTGTTTGAAATTATAAATGACTTATACGTTAGTATCTAAATTAATAAAATAACAAAAAAGTAAATAAATTCACAAAATTAAGCCATAGCTTGAAATTGCTTGATAGGAATTTTATGATTGAAACTCTAGAACTCACTGAAAGTAACTATTTTTTATATAAATAAATACATAGTCCAAAGATTTTTCGTCGACAATTCCTTTTTATTAAAATTTAGATCGTTTTTAGTAAATTATTTCTTGAAATGCAATTTATAAAGAGCAAGAAAAAATAGCAAATTCATATTATCACAACATAAATGTTTGAGATGTGCATTTCTAACCTTTTTTTGCTATTTTCATGTATGGAGGGGCTATTTTATTTAAGCCCACTTAGTGTATTTTAACGCAGTTTGGTTTTGGTTCCTCTTTTGTGCAAATCGAAAATTTAGTTGAGATATTTTTCCGATTGACATCAAGTTGTTTGTAAATTATTCTTTGTTGGTGTTTTCATGTATGTAATATTTTAAATTAAGATTTCGACTGAAGGTGCTTGGTGGAATTTCAATATTAAATTTGAATTGTTCAAACTATGTACATTCTCACAGATTTTGTCACTAACGACCCGGGTTTCGCCTTTCGGCATCTTCAGGCCTTCAAGTGCACGGGTGAACTTGAACTGACGCTTAGTAAATGAATGTTTCGTGTTTATATAAGAAATAATTGTATCATTGAGCTTAGAGCCATTGCTGGCGAAAAGGATAAGCTTATGGGAATGCCCACAAATTTGAGTAGTAAGTAGTTTCAAGAATTATATTTATTTGTTTGTTTGTCGGCAAATATAATTCTCAATGATACATTTATTTTTTATAAAAACACGAAACATTCATTTACTAAGCGTTAGTTCAAGTTCATCCGTGCATTTGAACGCCTGAAGATGCCGAAAGGCGAAACCCGGGTCGATAGTGACAAAATCTGTGAGAATGTACATAGTTTGAACGATTCAAATTTAATGTAATATTTTATTTTTAACCCAGCTCTGTTTAAATGTTAAGGAATTTAAAGAAATACTTATTAACTCATTTTGAGGATTTATTGTGTAAAAGCATTTGTGTTACTATGGACTAATTTCAAAATAACCCAGCTTTACTTGCTATTCATAATATGCATGCCCAAGAGAATTCGAGAATCGGAGAATTGCCCTTGTATTGATAGAAAAGAATCAGAGTTAAGATATTGTATAAATTTGTGATAGGTTAGTTACGTTGTATGTCTGAATTACTGTTTTTTTAAGCTTATGACTATTTTTTTTACACATTTTGGCTGAAGATTTCAGTGCAGGCTGAGCCCACATAGCCTAGTACGTAGAAACACCGATGATACACAATGATAATGATTTTATTCATTTTATCTTTAAGGTGGAGTGGCCTTGGCCTGAGTCAACACATTCATCATTTTGGTAGGTATGAGAATAAATAGAACACGTTATTATCACTTCTGTCACATATATTTTGGATTTTTATTCACCTGGCCATAAGACAAAGAATATCATTGTTTATTGTGTTTTAAATTGCCAGAAGTAGTATTCACCCTGGTCCCATAATGTGAGATTTCAATTTGTCTACTAGTACAATAAATATATGACATTTTATACAGAGACTGCATAGGCGGCCACAATGATCGCCAACTTGCCGTTGCTGTTTGTTGCGGGCGCTCCGGCGTCGCTGGCCGCCATGGGGATCCCCGAGCTAGAACGCTTCATCCCCTTCCTCGTGCACTGTTCCTGGGGTCACGACACCGCAGAGCGCATACGAAAGCCACCATGGTGGCTTGACAGTGTACCGTTCTCCGATCCCTTTCTCGCCCCCGAAGTAGTCCCCGACGACTGGGCCGAACGGCTGCGGTCCCTCGTGAAAGGATGCTATGCTTACCACGGCAGCGAATTCCTGCTGGCATTCTCAGAAGAATTGTCCCGCAACTGTCCCTCTTCCTTGCGTTATGTCGACAACTGCGACTGCTGTACCACCTCCCTTCACCACCGAAAGTCGGGCAAACTTCTGGTCACATTCCGGAACGAGCACATCCTCTATGACCGAAAACCGGACGCTGGCGGCCGAAAGTGTCTTCTGCCGCGGAGGGCCGCCGCCCCCGCCGCCGGGGACTCTATGGTGGAACCGGCGGCGACAGATCTATACCTGTGCGACACCTGCGACCGTGTCCTTCATAGCCTGGAAGAAGCGCAGAGCCACGAAAAAGTTTGCCCACAACGACCGCCGTCTCCTGATACAATTCCTCCCTCACCCGACCCGGACCCTGAGATTGACCGAGACAGCTTCATGAGAGCTCTCGGTCTCCGTCCACCCAACTTTCGTGGAGATGAGCGGCCGCCTTCTCCCGGGCAGCCCGGGCCACTTCCTCAGAAGGACCCTGTCCGCGCAAGGAGAGCGACACTGCTCAGTCGCGTCTTCTGTTTTCCCTTTTCTTCGGAAGCCGGGAGGCGGCTATATGGGGATCGATCAAGGCCGCCCGAAGCTGCGGCGAGGCAGCGGGAGCTGCCGGACAGGTATTGTCGCGCCCCTCCACTCGGGTTAGAGCGTCCTGCCTGGATGAAGAGGCTTCCCGATCGGCACTATCCTGCCAGAGGTCACAAAAAAAAGGATCGCAGAAAACTTCGCAATCATACCTTTACTGGTCAGAGGGGCCGCCACGTGCTGGACCTGAAGAGCCAACTGCTCTACATCGAGTGCAGGAAACCGAGAGTCGTCGTGAACCGAATCACCGACAAGGAAATAGCGGATTACAAAAACCGACTGCTGCTCTTAGCGGAAGAGGCGGCGCGTGATCGGTTGGGCGGCGATATCTATTCCAGCGACAATGAAATCGAATTCGTGTCCGTCACGGTCTGCGACAGTTTCGCCCGCGAACTCATCGTCAACAGGCCCCGTCCGCCGCGAGCCAGAACGCCTCCCGAGCCTCTCATCGCAGCCGGGGTGGTCGACGACGACGTCATCGATCTCTGCTCTGACGAGGACGAGGGCGGAGGAAGAGGAGGCGGAGATGAAAACCTCGTGCCTTCTCCTGGCCCTCGCCGCGCAGGCGGCTCTGTCTTCATCCAGAGCATGGCGCTGGTGGCGACGCCCGAGGTGGATCGCCCGGCCGAGCCCGACTCCATGACAGAAGCGGCTCGCTACCGAGCGCCCGCAAAGAGAAAACAGCAACCGGGTGAGCCGTCACCTTTAAGCGCCGCCTGTCAGCCAAAGCAAAAGCTGCAGCCTCTGCAACAGTTGCACGACAACCTCAACGGCCATCTGATAACGACGGTCATATCCATTGATTGAACTCAAAAATGTGCCACTGGCTTTACGCTTTAAATGATACAGTTCTGTTTATGTGCATGTAAGAATTTATTGAAGATGTTTGATCCACACGCGGGACACTTTAATAAGTGTATCGCTTTCAAATGTGTTTTACCGTTCTGATTCTGTCGATGTTCTGAAAGGATTTCAAATGAGTTACTGTAAATCAATCCTGGGTGTCTGAAGACACGAAAATGTTTATAATGTAATGTGTACTTTCAACAATGTGCATTGATGTATGTTGAAATGTGTATATCATAAATTTCAAAATACTTATTCGTGTTCTTAATAGAGATACTCAGGTATGATCTGTACCAATTCAATTTATAAATATGTCACTTAAAAGCATTGAATATCCGCTTCAGCGCATCAGTAAAATGAACCTGCCTTGCGAGCAATTGTTCAGTGTAAGGCATATTTCTCTACCTACATTGTTGCGATTTTTGCTGTTATATTGCTATATTACAATATTTTCATGTTTCCGTTCAGCAATTTAGTATTTGACACATGAAAGGTTTTTCTCCTTCAACGATGATATATTTATTCCATTCAATTTTATGGTGAATAAGTTTCCTATAAATTAGACCCCTCTGACTATGATAATTTTATTATAATAAGAATTAAACAGGGTCTAGTAAAATAATACAAAAACACATGGTTATAGTTTTATTATGTCATCTTTGTTTATTAATCTTTTGAGCTTGGCAACATTAAATTAAAAAGTCTTTCTTTTTAAAATTAGTTCTCTCATATAGTAAAAAGTTTACTGCTACCCCTTTACCGCTGTCATACTTAAAAGACGGCCTATGTCTAAATCTGTATTCCGATTGATGAAACGTTAAACCTGCTATTTGAATTGTAATCATTTACTTTTTGGAAATTGAGTGAATCGCGTTACAGTTTATGAAATTATCATTAATCGAAGTCACGAGCTCGGCGAGCTGATGAAATAATTTTGAAATTCATCATTCAGAATATGTGTTGCCATTCGCTGACTTTTTACATCCAATTGTATGTAACATTTGCATGTATTTAGAAGTCGAGAGAGAGAGAGTCGGCATGTTAAAATGCAATGCGTTTTATAATGTATATAATAGCTACTACGTATACAAATTTTAGTGATCCATAATTTCAATTCAATCAAAAATAAAGTAAATTTATTAACTATTTATGTATGGTGAAAACCAGATATTCAATGTCCAATAGTGTTACAATTGAATCGATCTAATGCATTCTCTTCTTAACTTCATTCTCACCCGAGTTGTTAGACCGAGGCAAAAATTAGAATCTTTTTCTATCCCGGACCATACTGATGATAATACATAAATCAAATGAAACAAAAAAGTGTAATTTACAACAAGTATTCAAGAACCGTTGGCAAACCGAAGACGAACAGCTTATTATTTCCAAAGTAATTCTGAAACTTGAAGTTGAAATTGCTAGTTATGTTTAATACACTATTTATTGAATAATCTCATACAAATGACCTATCTTTGAATTGATAAATACTCTCTTTTACCAATAGTGGATAATATGTCACGGTCAATTATTATCAAGTACCGTAGTCAAGTTTTTACCACCGCACTCGATTGTGGCTGATTTCAGCAATTTCGTCTGCGTTCTGGTGTACATTCATCCCTTGATTTACGCGGTTGATATGCTGAAAATGAAAACCAAATCGCATAAAAAAAGATGCAGCTTATACGAAATGTGGGAAATACATGCGGAGAAAACGTATGAATATTTTTGATGGATAACAGCGTTAACTTTGTGCAAGATAATTTTTAATCTAAAATTAAAATTGATAATTTAGTTATTCCACAGGTTAAACCCGTGGCAAGTGAAGGCAACCTGCGGAATAACTCAATTATAATTTTATATTAAAAACAATATGTTATTTATTTTTTATACATATACGTGTTTTAATAACATAAGTTATAATAAAAAATATCAATTGCATTATAAAACATTGATTCTATTGAATCAATTATTTTATTCAGAATTTTCGCTCCCGTCTTCTAAAGCAAGAGTCTCCAAACTTTTAAGGGCAACACTGACTCCTCTCCCGGGGGCCAAGAACTAGCTGGATCATCATACCGACATACGTAGTTTGAAGCAACCGCTTTTCTCACCTCGGCATTTGATGGTCCAAAGTTGCTATCTTTATTTTAAATAATAATAATTAAAACTAATGCAGAACCCTAAGACAATCTTTCTTTATTTATTTAATATCTCACTAATTTTATTTATTTCAATGGGAGTTACAGAAAATTTGCGAGACTTATTATTTATGATAATTGTTTGCTAAACTCAAACAAGCTTAGCACGGTGAACAAGCGGTAAAATGGCTAATAATATTGTGTAATATTTATTATATATAAATGTCTTTTTTTATCCCATTTTGTTTATCTGCAGGAAAAAAACCAGCGTAAATCAAGGGACAAGTGTACTTTGTGTCTGCTTGAAAACTGTTCGGTTTTGAAAAATTACTTGATGTTGAATCTCCTGATATAATTTGACTACAGGTTTTATTCAAATGTTCAAACCAAATTTGTTGAGTAACGACACTTTGGCAATGATGCGCAAAGATAGAACAAAAACACGTGTCTTCTCTCAGCTGATAGAAGGGGTTGAATGCATGTCAAAACTGCATGACTGATTCCATCATGTCTTATGCTAATCTTGAACAGACAACATTCATGAGAACCAAGATAAGTATGATGCTTGTGAGAGATCAAACAGCCTAAAACATTGCATATTTGACTCGCAGACTTCGCTAGTAGAGGCTATCGTAGCATAGAAGAAAGTTATAATTATCGTTCTGATGAAACACAAGAGTACCTGTTTAGGAAAAATTTTCTTTTTTTAATGATATTCAAGGAAATTCATTCAAATATTTTTGCATGCCATCATTTAGATGTTGTCATAAACCTTAAATAGTCTAATCTTTTTTGAGGTGTAAATAACGAAACCATTTATCTTAAAAAAATCACCGTTGAAGATGATTCAAATTTCCAATCAGGTGAACTATATCATTTATCTTTCCCAACAGCAATTGTATATTTGAAATACTCGATATGTGATTTAATTAGTTTGATTTTTTCGCAGCATTCAGCTGATGAGCTTCATAAAATTAAAATAATCCGTATATAGATCTATAGTTTTGTATTATGAATTTTGGTTTTATTATTTCAAATTAAACCGTTAGCCTTTATTTTTATATTACTCACCCGAATATGTATGTTCTAAAACCAACATGAAAAGTAAATTAACGTTTAAAAGAAATGATGGTTCTATATCTTCACAATTTTCACTTTCACAAGAGAACTTTACCGGGACATTTAAAAAAAATAGGTGTTTTGTTTTTGCTAGAAAGATTACTTTTCCTTCAATGATTTAAGTGCTGTGGTGAGAAATCTGTTTTAAAGAGAAGTTTCTTTCTATTTTAGATAAACCACTTTAACTGTCTTAAAATATAGCACAGATTTTCATAACACCCCTATACTAGAGTTTTTAGATGTCCCAGTACAGCTATCAACTTTATTTACCAACGACAATCATCCATTCATGTGAATATCATTAAAACTTTGATCCTGTACGAATTTTATTCTAAATGATAAGAGAGTGATTCTTTATTTTTATTATACAAATGCATGTCGGCTCTAATTAATAACTTAAATATTGTTCTTTTCTGCAATTCTCTGGAGTCCTAAGGACTGGGATAAGTCTTTCGATAACACATTTTTGTTTTTTATTCGGTGAAACCTCAAAGATTACTTATAATTATTACGTTTTTCTTTTTAATAACTCTTTTCTTTTCTCACTACGATCAGCTTGTGTGACCTCAAGTGATAGTAACTGAGATACGGCATACGAAAATGTAAATGAATAAATATATTTGAAATGGATTTACACTAAATTGCAAATTACAGTTTGCAAGATGAACTTTACTGAAAGCTTTTAAACAAAAACATTTTTATAATTTATTTAGATTCCCCTAATTCTTTTGTCGGCCATTAAAAGTAATTTGCTGGTTTTACCGAAGCTTTTTAATTTGAATGTTTTTGTATATTATTGAAGTCATCACAGCGATCACTTTTAAGCGTGTTCCACTAAAATAACTCTAATTTTTAATATAGCACGATATCCAAATGACTTGTAAATAATTCTTAATCTCAATTAGCGCGTCGTTAATAATAATGTAGGACTTGATAATTTTAATGATAGATTTTTTGTACAAATAATAAATTGTTGATATCCTATGATCGTTATTGCATTTCAATAACCACCATGTGGAATTATGTATACTTTGTACAAAATATATCAATTTACTGTTATATAATTGTATGAGAAAATGTTAAAATGAAAAATTCAGCAGTCTTTCATACCATTTGGCATCGGACTCCCACTTTAATTAACAAAATGGCTGCAATCGTAATTTTTCAATGATGGAATGACTGATTGCTGGGTTAAGACTTTGCTTTGTTTATAGATTCTTAACTGTAAATTATTATGCAATTATTTGAAAAATAGCAAAGCTTATTTTACATTTTTACGGTGACAATGAACTTCTGCTTAGTCGAAATGGAAGAAAACAAATAAATTCTGGTAATTCCAAACAAGATGTCGACAAGTTTGACTCCATGAAATTCTTTTTTTTTTTTTTTGGGGAAACAAATTCCTAACATAAATTAGTTACTTGTATTCCTTCAAAAAACATATTTTTGTTGAGATCACCACTGTCTTATTTGTCAAAAGAGAGCAGTGATGCACATTTAATTTGACAGTGGAGCCAATTTATCCATTTTCAAATTGTTGACGAGCCACAGAGGTTAAATTGTTATGCGGATCATTATATAATCTTTCCGGAGTCTAGAAATAAATATTATATTTTTTTAATAACCGCATACCAGATACTCCAGACTGTGCATTGCGTGCGTGTGCTAATAATATGTCAGCAGATGACATGTAATTTCTTTTGAAAAGACTCCTCAAAGCACTTTGTGGAGAAGGAACTCTAAAACGAGTGAATGAGATGAAATTAACTATCTTAAAATTGACTACACCTGCATTGCAGATAGTGTGAGACATATTTTTATATCAAAATAAATAATAATAAACTTCTCACTGGCCAATATTGAAAATTAGTCCTCAAACTATATATTTAGTCTGGGCCGCAATAAATCTCATTTTAGTCCATATGCGCTTTGCAGGCTGTGTATCACTGGTTTAGAGCTCTTCACATTGCTGCGACAGACAATAAGCTTCGCTGTTTTCTGAATTTTCCTTGAGCCAAATGTTTATTAGCCACATCATAGACGAGCTATTACATTCGAACATATGGAAAATATTTATTAGTATAAATTTAGAATCTTTAATTTAAGTATTGTTTTGACAAATCCACTCAGACAGCGCTTGTTACGCATTAGTGCGGAGAAGATTTCATTTTTTAATTTTAATTTTCACGAGCCTGAGGTGATATGATATACCTCGTGTTTTAGTTTTGACGTTTAGTGGGTTAAGCATCTACATTATCATTAATATTAGAGAGATGTTCGAAATTCAATACGCTTTTGGAATTCTTGGAAGAAAATTATAAAATAAGTAATTTTTAAGTATGATATACCAAATGATTATTATTATATTTGAAAATTAAAAAGGCCTGTTTGATCATCGGAGAAATGGTCACTTATACAGACTAGAGATTGTTTATATGTTGCTTTTTATAAGACTGCTTGAATGATAGTTTTTTTTAGTAATAGTCTGCAGATCTGTTGAATCTACAGTAAACCATCTTAATTAGGCAACATAATGTTCTATTAATATTACTTTCAAATTTAAAATTTAAAGATATCGTTGATATGTTTATATTTATTTGTATCTTTCTTCTACTGAGATCTCATGGTGAAAATAATCATATTTTCATATTCAATCGTATCAAAAAAAGCAGTACATAAATTATCAGGCTTAAAAATTGACTATATACCTGTCGTTCGGTAACGCATTGTGCTCGGTGTTTATTCTCAAAAACTATTCATTCTTATATCAATACATTAGCGGGAGCCATGTTAATAATTAATGCTTGCAAGTAAGTTACAGTGTCGATTGTTTTACTTAAATTAAGTCTCAATATAGTGGATTCTCGATCTCTCCTTTTTGAAACGTCCTCGTTGTGACGTAGCATAATGCTGATTTAACAGGTATGATTATTTCATTTCATATTGTTTGTATTAACTCCATGTTTTATTCAAATTATTATAATAATAATTACGGTTTCTTAAATAACATTGTCCGTTATCAAGCGTTTAGAGCATAGGTTCCCAACCTTTTTCGGGTGGCGAGCCCTTTTTATAAAAGCAATGTGACAATGATGAAATTGAAAAAGGCATTTTTGTTTTCAATAAGGTAATTTTAGTTGATTGTAGTTTTAGTTTTGTTCAAATCCAAAATCGAAAAAAGTTGGCGACCCATAGGTTGGGAACCTGTGGTTTAGAGTATATATTTTTGTCCATTCATAATTTGTTTTTGTGAACTAAATACTCGTACGCCAGCAATATATTCCATAAACAAAGTTTCATGATATTGCACAGTGATAAGAAACACTGAGAACACAGCGATAACGAACAATGAGGCATGATTTAACATTTCGACTGAAGGTTCTTGGTGGAATTTCAATATTAAATTTGAATCGTTCAGATTATGTACATTCACAGATTTAAATGTAAATCTGTGTGAATGTACATATTCTGAATGATTCAAATTTAATAAGGCATGAAAGAAAATTAGACCGAGTTTCCTCTCTATTGATAGTTCAAAATGTTATGTTTTATTCTCAAAATGATTGAAAATGTAAATATTTTTACATTACCTTTAAATATAAATCTGGTCTTATGTGAAATTTTTTGAGATATTTTCTTATTCTTAGAATATTTCTAGATCAATATTATGATACAGCAGATATTTCAATGACTCTTCGGTAATTTTGCAATGTATTGCTGTTGTTATTATTTTGATGTAGTTCATTGCGATAGACAATCTAACTGATTTCTTCAAAAGTATATTATTTTTTTTAGCTATTCTGTATAAATCTATTTGTCGAGGTGTTATTGATAACTTCTTTGAGATATGCCAAACAGTTTGATTTGACCTACCTAACTTGAAATAATAACAAACTCTATAATATGTAAACCTGTCTGGTATTGGATTAAAAATATATGTAATATATGGGTGATCTTTTCCGGTAAAGTGTAATGGATAGTCTGATATCTATTTACCTCCTGAACTACTGACTCTTTGTAGACCATATTTTTCAATTCACTTATAAAAACTCAATACACTGTCAAAAAAAGGCGGGAAAGTACATTTACCGTCATAATGTTTTTGATATAGTAAGTATCAACCATATATGTACAGTTAAAGTATCAGACAGGTTAAGTATGATAATAATGACAGCAATATTATGTTTGGCCTCCCAAGTTATCTGCTCAAATTATTTTTTGTTTAGCTATTTATTTTTGTGTATTATATTTTATAATTTACATTAAACTTTGAAAAAATCTTTAAAAAAATGTTAAAATGTATGGACACGAGTAATAAGGCAAAATTATTGTGTTTAACTTGTAATATAATAAGTAAGAAATAAATTTTGCATTAATGCTACATACATACCCTATATTTCATGATTTATATTAAAATCTGTCAAAACAATTCCTGTTTTGTTTTTCTTTTTATTTATCTTTTTGCATGCATGAAATGTGGGTCATATTCTTTAACTCCAACACCCACGGAAAGCAAGAGAATAATCTAGAAATCTTTTCTACAAGAACAGCTTGTTATTCAGTTGCTCAACCTTTTTTCTAAGAGAGTAGTAGGGATAGAAGGATAGGGCTAGGACAGAACTACTGGTTAATTAATCGCTTTCGCTAGGCCTCGTTATTTTAGGATTGAAAGTATGGGAGAGAATTTTTAGACATATACACGTGCCTTTAAACAGAATTGGAAAAATGCTGTACATACTGGGACTCAAACCCGTGAGACCCGTCACAGAAGCCAATGATTTTGAATGCTGCGACCTGACAATTTTTCAACAAACATGATTAATTTAATGATTTGTTCAGTAAATGATAAAGATCTTTAACCAGTTTTGATTTTGAGCTTAGTTGATGAAAAATATTATATTCAGTATTCACCTAAAAAATGATTCTCAAACAAATTCAATCTTCCAAATCAATTTTTATTTTAAAACACTTGATCATTGATTACAACTTAACAATAAAATAGTTCAAATATAAAATATCTCTTAAATAATGTATTGTGATTTTGCGCTGGATAACTTATTCCTCAGCAGCTAAAATAATGATAATTTAGTCACTGTCATCGTCATTGTGACTGCGGTTGAGGGGTCGCCGGCTTTCCTCTTCCGATCCATAGATGACGTCCTCATCCGAATCGTTAATCATGGAGAAGGCGGGATTATCTTTTGTTATTGAAATTTCTGCAAATTAAAACCAATATAGTATAAATAATTTAATCGGTTGCCAAAGACATCAGTAAACTTGTGATCTTCATCATTAGATTGTGACCGGAGGTTTTTGGATTCACAACTACACAATTTTTGGTTTCACTACTACGGCTTCTACAAATCCTCATTCTTCACCAAGCTCATTGTCAAATTATGAAAGAAATAATCTCAATTTTGAATCCTTTAGTAAAAGCTTACACCAATGGATGCAGATCAACTCATTCAAATATAAAAACAGAAGATCCTACATTGAGCGAAAAACTCTCCAACTATTAATTTTACTTGTGGTCAACATATTTTTGTGAAACGAGAATTTTTAGTAATGATTACAATTTAAACCAAAAAAAGAAATATTATTCAACAAGGTTACAAAAAGGCATAAATTGTCATGCTAATTATTTTTTGTAATTTACTTAACTTTGTGTGTCACTGTAATTCAATTAAAAAATGATCAATTTTTGTCTGTTTTCTTATCACAAGAGGTTCGTTAAAACATCACACACTTTGTAGGCGAAAACAAAACGATTGGAGAACACTACAAGTATCATATGGTTCAGAATGTTCTGGGTAGAAATTTTTTCCCTTCTGAAAACTTAAAAAAGTGTGACAAAATAATTAATAGTAAATTATAGATTCAATATTTACCATGCGGCGGCTTGCTGGATGGTGAATACACGTACGCCATAGTGTAGAGATAAAAATTCAAGAGACCGTAGAACGTCATGAATTGAGCGGAGCTGTTGTAATGAGTCGAGAGCTGAGCGACGAAATTGTCTTCCAGGACGCCCGCTCCGAAGCGTAAAACCGTCACGGCAATGCTTACTCCCAACACAGTCAGCATCAGCAGTGTGAGGCATTTGAGTCTCATATCTAAAATAAATTAATCAATTATTAACAATCGACATCTCGTTTTTATATCGGCATTGATATCTCCACTGTTGTACCGTGACAGATGCTAAATAAGACTGCCATTTAAATTTTAGGCCACCAACTAAATATTTCAATAAATAATACATGACAAGAATATAGAATTTGAAATTTGCACAATAGTAATCGCTGAAACGTACATCAATATAATGCTGGCAATGTCTCCTTTTTTATCCATGTTTGCTCCCAATGTGGAGTATATGGCATAATGGAAGTATCCCAACAGAATTATTTCTACAAGAACTGTTTGTTACTCAGTTTCTCAACCTTTCTTTTTCAAAGAGAGTAGGGATAGAATTATAGGACTAGTGGTTAGGTTAGGTTAGGTTATATTTGGCAATGTCTATGTTGTTATTACTGATATTACTTGATTGGCAAATAGGATATCAAATCATATAAGAAAATATTTTTCTTAACTTTATTCACTGCCAATGTTGAGCAAAATCAACTCCTAATGCAGCTTCTCAACAGAAGTTGTTTTTAAGAGAATCGGCTGTTACATAATTCGCTCAACTTTTCTTGTAGAGAAAGTGGTTAACTCTCGCGGTTCGGAGACTAGAAAAATACTTCTCGGCCGATGGGAGTCTTTTAGGGACCCCAGTGGTTTCCTCATTATTGACCTTATTCTTATGAATTTCAAAAAAATAAATAGTCTAAGGGCTTTAAAATATCTCTCTGCATCATTCCTCATACATTTTTTTTATAAAAATCCGTGGTTTTTTAATAAATAATCATATTTTAAGTTGCGCGTAAAATATACGTGGTTTCAGTGCAAATGTCAATGCGCGACTGGCGCGCTTGCTTAGCGGCGTTCAGCCTATAATCTTACGAACGATCGCTGATAAGCGGGCGTTTATCTCTTATCTTATCGTATTTATATAAACTACAAAAGGTCCAAAAAACTATGATATAAGAATACCTTAATTATAAACATTGTATCACCTATATTAAAATAGATATTTAAGAAAATGTGGGTATTGGGGTCGCATTTCTTGAGCTTAGAACCGGAAAAGTTAAGAAAAGACTAATAATTTTCAAATCGCTCTCGCATACCTCGCTTTTGAATCGGATGGGTGCGAAGATATGTAAGCATCACAGAGATCAAATCTATAAATTGATTGAAAAATCAACTAATGAAGCTCTCGGACATCGCAACTGAATATGCAATAACGCAATTTAGCGTTGACAATTCAGCTACAGGAACGGCAGTCGTAAGATAATACAATGTATATAAAATTAGTTCACCGAAGAATGGCATGTTGCGGAGGTCCGTGTATGCTCTCAGTATCAGGAAGAGCAGATACAGCAAATATATTCCACCAAATGTGAAGAAAAATATCTTGAGGGTCTGAAATAAACAAAAAAATTAATCATTTCCTGATACAATAACTTTCATGCAAACTTTCGAAGGGCAAATGATCACAGATTTTTTAAATGACTAAATATCTTTGACACGAATTTGATTTAGAATAAACATGATGTCTCAATGTCTTTGATAAATAAAATACAAAATCAAGAATCGATACTCATATAATGTAAGTGCATTTTAAATTTACATTATTTTTATGATGTGTAGCGATTGGTAATAGTTATTTTTGCATAACTATTAAAAAATAATATTGGATTTTGGATCATATTTATTCGTGAGGATCTTTGTCAATAAGGTACAAATATATTATGAATCATCTGATAGCAAAACGGAATAAATGACAAAAGATTTGTTTGAGTACGTAGGTGAGTAGAGGATTCGAACATCTATATTTGTATATGTATTCCAAGAATAATGGGAAATAAATAAAAAATGGGCGCTATTTTAAGGGTCTGCCTAGGGGCGGCACATAGCTTAGGAACATCACTTCTTTCATGAGTCAAAAACGGCGTTAAAACAATCGTGCATACGTAATAATGTGAAGTGTCAACGACGTAGTTATACGTGGGGTCACGTAATTCGTTATACTTCTGCCACGTAGCCATTATGATTGCGGAGATCCAAATCATTCCAACAATCAGCACCTTTGGAAAGTAGAATGTCATTATCCGCCGCTCGTTCTGAAACAAAATAAGAGGCGTAAAAGTTAGTGCTAAATGTAAGTAATCAAAAAATTGAACGACTTTCAAATTTTTTTTTCCATGTCCGCTCCCAATGTGCTGCATATGGACTCCTAATGGAGTTTATCTCAACAGAAGTATTTCTACGAGAACTGCTTGTTACTCAGTTGCTCAACCTCTCTTTTTTTTTCAAAGAGAGTAGGAATAGAAGGATAGGGCTAGGACAGGACTAGTGGTGAGCTAATCGCTCTCGATACGCCCCGTTCATAGGATAGGATGGGTGGGAGGGGGGAATTTAAGACATCACATACATCCATGACTTCGAACAGAAATTCATAAATCAACTGAAAAATCAATTTATAAAACTGTCCGTACTGGGATTCGAACCTGTGCCCTCCGTAATCGAAGCCAACAACGTTGACCACTCGGCCACACAGGCGGCAAAATTCAAATTTTTATTATCCATTTATTGAATGCTGAATTGAAGCCCAATTATCAAATTGAGTGTTTTTAAATTTAAAAAAAGAAAGTCAGAAATACTTCCGAAAATGACATGATGCTAAAATAGCTATATGATATAATTCTCCCGGAAATATATATTATAGGTAATGTAGTTCCGCCAGAGTAAACGGCAATTAAATCAATTGAAAATAGAATATACCATTAGTAAGCTACATACTTTCCTAATATATTTTAACAAAATATTCAGAATGCATTTTTATCGAGTGGATACGTAATTTTATTATCGAGATTAACAAATTACGTCTCCTTCTTCTTTGACCATATTTGCTCCCTATGTGGAGCATATGGCCGCCATGCGGCACCTCCATATTTCCTTGTCTCCCGCCAATTGCTTTGTTTCCTCCCATGACATGTTAGCATCCATCCTATGGATAGTACCCGGACGTCCAGGGCGCCGGAATCCCACCGATCGAAAGAAGAGGCAGTCAAGATTGAGGCTTTCTGGAGGCATCTGCAGCACGTGACCCAGCCAGTTCCAACGTCTCTCCATAACCACTGACGTGATAGGGCCCTGTCTTGTACGTACTCACAAAATCAAACCACCTTATCCTCATTATCCAACGCAAGCATCTGTTCTCGAAGCTAAGTATACAGTCTTAGTCAGGAGCCATGATGAGAAAATAATAATATGTCATACCTAATCAAATTTTTGACATTTTTCGACATTTTCAATTTCTCAACAAACTGTCTTTGAAGAATTACACTACTGTTTAAGTATTTTTCAAGTTTGTTTTCTCACCGAAAGCATTGCAAAAAGTTTAATTTTAGTTTTTGCTTCAATAGTATTATTAAATATTTAAAGAAAGTTATTACCTGTCTCAGTCCATGATACATGCAAAGCCAAAACATTAGTAACCCGCATAAAAACGTTGCCTGAAGAACGGCATCTAGCAAGCCGGGCACCCAAGAGCTCACTAGGAATGTCATGGGAAAGACAGGATCTGAAAAATTACACAATGATTATTAGCATTAACACTTTCACTGACTAGTCGCTGACAAGTTATTTATATAAAAACAATCACTGAAGTCTTACAACTCATTAGTGCATATTGTGTAAGCAATTTTTGCCTGCACCAACTAAATCGCACGTAATATCAATGAAATAAATGTATGACTAGAGGTATGCATGGAAACTCTTCTCGTGGAATAAGTAAATTATTGAAGAAATATAATTATTCAACAATAAAAAAACACCTTCTACTATTCTACGAACAAGCAAATCAAATGCTC
Source organism: Himalopsyche anomala (assembly GCA_031772345.1). Lineage (NCBI taxonomy): Eukaryota > Metazoa > Arthropoda > Insecta > Trichoptera > Rhyacophilidae > Himalopsyche > Himalopsyche anomala. The sequence continues at coordinate 27,522,990 of CM062830.1, read as the reverse complement.
AGTTTTTGACAATTTTTAAAAAACCTTATTTGATAATAATTAAATTATTTTTTTAATTACTTTGATTTGTAATTTATTCATTTTTAAACTGACCTTTTTAAGCTTGTATTTTTAAAATGACCAAGAGTAAGAAACAGTCCAGTTAGTTAAGGATGTCGATAAGTGTATAAATAAAAAAAAAGCATCAAGCCTATATCCTGTGTGAAACACAGCAATTGAATATATTCCCCAGATTTGAAATGATTTAACAAAAAGGATGCTTCATCGTTTACTCACTGTTGTAAAGCAATAGTAAAGGTAGAAGAATCGATATCCACTTCTGTTCAATTGACCAGTCGTGAACAACGTATTTTCTAAGAGTGTGAGCAAACCAGCACTGAAAAGTAAAAAAATATATTTGTAATTTAACCCTTTGATGAGTATCAACGTACCTATATGTTGGAGTAGCTTGTCATCTATTATCTATTGCCATTCTCATATTTTTTATTGAATTTTTATTATTTCTACAGATATGGATACTAGACACATCCACCAGTGACTTTTGGCCACTACATTATTTTTATTTTGTATAGCAAACGAAGAAAATGTTTTTTAAAAAAAAGTTAACATTTGTGAACAAATCGGTAGCCATTTAATATTGAGCGTAAAATTCTATTTGGGATCGATTCCTTTCTGAAATCGACGTCTGTAGAGCGGCACATATAGACAGATGAGAGCAAAAAAGATCTTGACGCAAGAGTAATAGCTTCTAGAAAAATATTCAAAAGTTATAAAGAACTAGTTTACTTTACATTTTTAACTATGAGTTTAATAATTCAAAAAAAATATTTTCTTCTTGAAAAAATAACTAATATTCTTCCCAGATTGGTCCGTATCCAAAAAAAGGTTTTTATATTTTTGTGTGCGGCAATACTACAAATAATCAAAATATAAGAAAAAACCTAATTTAGTAAAAATTAACTCACCACTCGAAGGGTTAATTGATACACATTCAATTTTAACATGTTATTGGTGGAAAGGCATTATATGTTAAAAAAAAGGAATTTCTAATCACAAATGTAATCTTTATAAAAGATGTGAAAGCAGTACGAATTATTTCAACAGCAAACTATATTTTTGAACAAAACTATTGTCACTGTGGTATCATGATTGACTCATTTCATCAATATGTAGAAACTATAAAATTGATAATATCACTCACTGATTTGCCAGTTCTGAAACATAGACTTCAGAATAAAATATATTGACACACACACATATTAAATAAAATTCCATGCTTTCTGTATACGAAAAAGTTTAAAGAAGGAAGCCTATGATCGAAAATAGTTTTTATAAATTTATTTTCGCAAAACATCAATAAAAAATATAGAAAGAAGATATTACATTTATTTTACATTGTTAATTATAAATAGGAATAATTAGAGTCATAAGGAAGATCGCCAAACAAGACTTGAGAAATTAGCAAATATTATTGAAGAATTCTTACCGTAACAAAAAATGTGCCCAGCAAAAATATAAATCTGAACCATATCTCTATTTGTGTGAATGCAGGATTGTACGTCTTGAACTAAAAACATAAAATAAATTGGTGATATTCTTTAATATAAACTTTAGGTCTTATGTTTACAGTATTAGTTTTAGGCACTCACGTAAAAAGTGACATCGCTTATATGGTAAAGCTGGTGGAACGTATCGAGGCTATAGAATTTGACTCCCAAATCATAATGAGTGTAATCCAAAAAGCCAAGATGCAGCGCTATGAACTCGTCGCAAACCTTTTTCTCACATCTGAGATGTCTAGTTCTGAAACAAAGATAAATTTACTAATGGAGTTTAAGTTTTTTTTACCATATCTGCTACCAATGTGGAGAATACAGACTATTAACACTTAATAGGCGAGAAACGACAAAAGTCGTTTTTAGCGTATTGTCGATAGAATGCGGATCACGGCATAATACGTTTTTTTATATCGTCGCTTGTTTGCGGGACACATAATATCACTGGTTTGTTTGTCGGCGTTAAATAAAATGCCGCAACTAATTAACATTAGTCCTAATTCTTTGCTAGAAAGGGTGACACATGTGTCTCGAATATTTACGCTGTGATTTTTACGGCATTAGATTTTACACTTCCAGTGGTAGTAAAGTTGTAGGATTGGTGATTATATATTACAATTATTTATATAATTATAAAATATTGATAAATATGCTATTTTGTTTTATAGAATGTTTTGAATATTTAATATTTATAACATGCGGAGTGCTATCTACTAAATTGATAACAAGTTTTATATTCAGCTTAGAAACATAGTGAAATTATGATGTTATCGAAATGTCCTAATTTTATTTTTAATGATTAAATGTCACATATGATTTTTTTTAAAATTTCAATCGAAAATATCGTTTGGTTTGGAAGTTGTGTTGATTTTAAGAATGTAATATATTTGTGCGCTAATCACTAAAAAACGCCCGCTACAGGCTAGAGTCTATTTTTGAAGCGCCCGACTAAGAAGTGTTAATGGAGTTTATCTCAACAGAAGTTTTTCTACGAGAAGTGCTTGTTACTCAGATGCTCAACCCTTGGGAGCTGTTTCTAAAAGAATAAGGCAAGGAAAAGAGTAGCAGCCTGTTTATTGGATCACATGGGTGATGGGTGGGAGGGAATTAAATAAATTGCAAATATCCATGACTTTGATGGGTGATTCATAAATCAATTAATGAAACTGTCTGTAATGAGATTTGAACCTATGAGCACTGCAACCGAAGTCAACGACATTAACCACTCTACTGCATATCTGGATAAATGCCAGCGTCAAATAATATAAATGCAATTAATCTACCTGTTCTTTACTTCATCTTCATGGATAATTGTGACTGGTTTATGGTCTTCTGTTAATCCTTCGATGGAGACGCTCACCTCAAAACTCTTAATAAATATTTCCTCTGAAATTTCAACCAAATAAATTTTAAATTTTTTATTATTTTAAAAATTTTAAAATATCAAATTTGAACACAGACCACTACGAGAGAGAATTTAACAACACTTTACACTCTTTAGAGCAGGGGTTGTCAACCTTTTAATACCAACCACTTTTGTATATTTTTTATGGTAAATTTTCCCTACCGCCCACCAACATTAAAATCCAATGTAAAAGTGATCTAAAGTTTCACAAAATCTTTGACAAAAAATTCCAAGTGAGTGTCAGAAAATTCTTCAGGAAATCCTCAACCCTAACCAAAATTTCAAAAAATGGTTGGAAAATTGTTGTGAAAATCTTTAAAACACTGTCGAAATTTTTAATCTGAAGGTCCTCTCTTCGGGAGATTTTCAAACAATTGTTCTGCTTGGTCATAATATAAAGATATTTTCGATAAAAACAAAATCACCCACCGCCTGGCATGGAGCCTGTACCGTCACTAGTGGGCATTACAAACTAGTTTGACGACCCCTGCTTTAGAGGGTTGTAAGAAAATCTCAACTTTTAGAAGTTTTCCCATCACTTACTATTAATCTTTTCAGCACAAACAAAAATTTCAACAGCCATTTAAAGGCACTCAATTTTATAGACTTGCTTATTAGATAAAAGAAAAATTAAGACTTTTTTCATAGCTTATTTTTATGGAAATATGGTATCTCAAAAGATGCTAGCGTACAAATAGTTCTGGGAAATAGTACCGACCATCATTGTTTTCAATGCTGATCTCAGCAATGAGCCATAGTTGTTGACAATAGGTACCGAGCGCCGGACTCCTCATAATGAACGGACCACGAGGCATAGAGCTTTTATTGCCTAATAATGCTGAACCGTGTTTGATAGATTCTGTGGTTATCGGCGGCCCTGCAATCAAAATCGAATGTTACGGAGGTAGTCATTAATTTGTCGGTACCTGCATTACAGACATTTCAGCAATTGGCAAAACAGCAATTATAAATTTAATATGATGCATTATATCCCATTGTGTGCAAGGAAGCAGATTTTTTTTTCTATCAATCATACAACACGTTGCTCTTTTAAAATTTTGTACTGCGTGATAGCTGTGCTTTATTTATATAAAAGACAAGTGGCTAATAATTTTATATTCATTCGTATTCTATTTTTTGTTTTCTAACTACACATATTACTGATTTTTTTATGTTTGTATCTATTCGCAATCTAAAAGACTTTTGTTATGTATTCTCTTTAGAAATCAAATGATATTAAATGAGCCCCTGAGAGGTGAAGTGAGAAGTGAGTAATATTTTAGGAAAACATGAGTTACATGCATAATAATGTCCTACGTGTCTACACGTATCTTAAAAGTGATGAGAGCTCAGTTAATGTACACTACAATAGTGTTATTTCCCTAAAATAAAAATAAGCAATCCACCAAAACACTAAGCAAACACGTGATTGTACTTAAAAGTCCAATTGAAAAGTTTAGCTATTTTACAGCTTGGCTCACTTCACTTCTTGAGGGCTCACTTATTAATATACATTATATATTAAATTATTGTTTGTCGCATTACTCCATAAGAGCAGGAGGCGCACACTTAGTGTCTCTGAACCTTAAAAGCCTAAAAAATAAGTAATATAATGTATTCTATAATTATTATTATTATTTTAAGTGAAATTTTGGGACTTATCCGAAAAACAAGGCCACCAAATTATATTGCCCCTGGGGTCTCCCAAGTGCTTCATCTGTCACTGGTAATTGATGATTATTCTAATATCATGATTAAAATAAGTCAAGGAATGACATAGGAAGAAACTAGATGATTGACAAATAAAAGCAGGTGCAATGCTAAATAAGAAAATGGAGGGTAATCAAAGTTTTGAAAAAAAAAACAGTGTTTTGGCCATGCAATATTGCTTACCAGCCAACCCGATGAATACTCCCAAACCGAAGCAGGCAAAAAATGCAATGAAAACCATCACAAATTCTCCTTTGTTCATGGAATATAGTCGCATCTGAACTGATCTAAAGAAAAGTACAACCATGATATGTTACAATTTTAGATCATCTCTTTTATTTTCTTAAATATCTTGGGAGACAGAAATGTTTTTGAACTTGCTTTAAATATAGGTACATTAACTGTAACAAAATAATATTGCATCAATAAATTTTGTACCTTTCACATCTATCATGATGGTATGCCGGTGCGATATATTTATTAAATTCACTGAAAATATCACTGAACTGGGAGAGTGCATTTCTAATTTTGACGCTCAAGCCAGCAGATGGAAGATGATATGAATATCCTAAACTACCGGTATCCATGATTTATTTGTTTACAGGGATATCTTATTATATTTTCAGAAACATCTGTCGTTTTCCAACGCTCAATGCATTGCCCATTATAATAATAATCAATTTGAATAATTGTTTTTAAAATATTTTATTTATGTCGCAAATTATTGTTATTATTCGTTAATATATCGATTATGTTGAAGTTTCGCATCAGTGAGGGATCTTTTTGTAATATAACATAAAACTATTATAAAGTAAACACTGTCAAAAGAATATTTATAAAATAAGGCAAACAAAATCGTCGTACTTCAAAAAATTATTGATCGATTCAATACGAAAACAGCGCCGTATTTAAGTGTGCTTCGAAATGCGCATACTTATATTCTATCGGGCAATACCATTTTATTTTTCTTAAAACTGCAACTACATAGCTAAGAACAAAATATATATTCAAATAAAAAATGCATGTGATATTATAATATAAAATATTTTCATGTAAGAAATTCAATGAAATATAACAGTTTAAGCAAATTTAAATATATGAATATACTACAATAAAATTTATCATTTAATTACTTTTATGAATTATATTTATTATAATTGAAAAGGTTTTTGTAGATGAATTATTTAAAAGTGAAATAACTATACTTAGTTTATCAACAATATATTTGTATTTTTATTTACATTGTAAAAAACTAATGAAACCGTTTATGGTTTGTCTTTAAGGCGACATTTAAATTGTGTCTATGCTGAACGTCAAATTTGAAATGTCAAAATATTCTTACAAAACCAGCTTATTGATATATTCCGTATGTTTACTAGATTTACATTAAAGCTGGTATTTAATAAATAAAAAATGGAAAAAAATAAAGTTATATTGATTGACCGAATACTTGCCACAGAAAAAGTGCAAAACAATTCCGAAATATGGCCCGATATCGTAATAGCGGTGGACAATTGCATGGTTCCTGGTTTGATAAAACCTTATGATGAATACAATGACCCTTTAGAAAAAACTTTAGTTTCCTTTCGAAAAACAATCGGCCGTCATTTGAAGAATCTAGACATTATTCTCAAAATGATCGAACCGAAACTATTTGAAAATTCATTAAATTACGATTTCATCGCGTCAATGCTATTACTGCTTGAAGAAATGAGGGCTGACGATTACTGGGAGAACGATGGATATGCCAAATATTGTAAATCTATCTTTGATTGGCTTCAAAGAAACACTCACGCTAATTTAATGTATTATGAGACAGATAGTGCATCTTCAAAGCACTTTGATGATATTTTTCAAATCTGCCTTAAGAAGCTGTATTTGAAACTTACGAAAGATAAATGGAAACTTTATCCTGCAGAAATGTATTGCTACAGAAGTATTATTAGCAATTGGATGGAGGTATTCATAAAAAAGAGTATACTGAAAAGTTATTATTTTTGGAAGGCACTGTGATTGGCGATATTCACTTAATGTCTCGAAAGTGTTAATGATTTCATTTATCAAATATTATGCAGACGATAAATGTTTATGAATATTATTCTTAGAAATAATTTGTTTTGTAGGAATTAATGTTCAGACAAAACATTCAAGTTTTCGGCCAATTATCTTGCATTTAAAGCATCGTTAGTTTTCATGGAATGCTCAGCAACTGATGAGTAGAGTGTTTTAGTGAGTGTGCCACCTCTCCATCATAACATAGTCTCTTCCCAAAAAAATAACTTATTAAAAACAAACTTTGAAAGTTTTATATTTTAATATTAGTTTGGTGTGCAATCAACTTTGATGTTATTGTGATTACATCTTGAAAATAGATTTCAATTCATAGTGTTAAAGAATTCACAAAATCATGGCCTTCCGTGATTATGAAGTGTGACTATTTCTATATAACCAACTACAGTAGAATCCGTTTAACAATGATTTCGCTTACAACGACTGACCATTTTTAGCAAAGTAGATGAAAAATCTCAAGTTTAGTTTTTGTACAAATTACTATGAAAGTAAATTCACTTATTGCAACAACTGTTTAATACAATGTAATATCGCCGGTCCCTTGACCGTTTTTCTATTCGGATTCTACTGTATGATTAAATAAAAAATCACAGTGTAAATGTTTCAACAAAACTTTTTTTTACTCATATATATTTAAAAATAATATAACCTAATGTTGAAATTAAACACTATCCAATTTAAAAACAATAATATTATATAGATATAGGTAAAAGAAAGATTAAATATAATGAATTCTATTTTTATACTTTCAATGGTTTCGGCGGTAACTTTGTGGAAGTTCATTTTAATATAAAATTAAAAATAACTTTGATTATTCCACGTATTGTGTAACTAACTGTGACACGTGTTTCGTCTCTTTCAGAGCCTTTTTTATTACTTAAGCAAACTTTGCGATAATAAGTCTGAAGATGCCTCTGAAAGAGGCGAAACACGTGTCACAGTTAGTTACACAATACGTGGAATAATCAAAGTTATTTTAAATTTTATATTAATTCTATTTTTTATTACCTGTTGTTGATTTTCCACTCGGAAGGGAATCAAATACACACAAATCTGTTGTCTTAGCCATTTTTTTCTCCTTTATATAATTAATCATTACTAAAACACTTTTAAACTATATCTCTAAAGACTTGAAAAAAAGCTAAATTTTAATCTAATAGACTAAACTTATGGAGTTTTTAGAAGCAATATCAAATCTTCCTTTTAATTAATAATTGCTAAAAGCTAAAATCCAAACAATTGTTGGAGTTTCCACCATATATTTTGAACAAATCTTGTTTGAATTATATTTCACAAGCTCAACACTTGTTTCAGAATCACAGCTTCAACTGTCCTCTGCCATTAATATTTCCCGGTACTTTAATCCAAATCGATGACTATCACATAGATAATAAAGTTGAAGGTTTAAAATGCTGCTCGTCAATATTGAAGAACTTGGTTAGTACACTATTTTAAAATTGATCACCGAATTATATAAATTTAAACCAACTGAGAGAGTTCTATTATTATAATGATTACCATCTATTTGTTTCAAAATATGAATTCAGAATCTAATTTTCAATTCTAAAGTTAATAAAGTTATTTATTTAATTGGAATTAAAAATAAAAACGGAATTATCTGCAGGTATATAACAAATTTGACGGAACTGGATATGAAGTGGCAGTGTATGAGACGTTGATAAAATATCTGAAATATAGAGAAGTGTGCATTCTCGATGAAACATTGGAATGTCTCATTTCAATTTTGCCGTGTTTTCATAAAGAGACATTGGCAGGACAGGTTTGTTTATTAATTATTAATATCTTTATATGCTTTAACTGTTGATATTTTTCAATTCTCACACCTTCATGTTATTATCAATTCCAATGATGTGTTTCTCGCTTATGTTTTATGTTTTACTACACATCTAAAACAGTGTGGAGCTTTGCTATTTAAAATTTTATGCGTTGATATTATAGTACATGGAAATAAATATTTTTCTGATATAAAAATCAACAAATAAATCAATCTTTATTTAAATGAATTTTCTGTTATTATTTGAATTGGTATTTATATTTATATTTTCTGTACATAACAATATCATTATCATGTTTTTGTAATAATTAAAATGTGCGATTTCATGCTTTCAGTGGTCGAAATGTGACGATATACTTGGAGATCTTTTGACAGATGTGTACATGGAATCTGATTTGAAGAGAAAAACAATCTATTTTAAGTACTTACCGCTGATAATTAGTGCCAGCGGAATTTGTGCCATAAGATGGAAAAAGAAACTCTTTGATGTGATAATAGACAATCTGGAGATATGTTTGAATGATGAAATTCAAAATAAAATTGTATTTCAATGCATTAAGGTAAACTTTGCTCTTATGTGTTTATTTTTCCAAATTATTTCTATTCAAATAACAACATTGAAAAACTGAGAAATCTCTTATTTTTATTGCTCTTGGGTAATAATTATTCGTCAGCACCTCATAATACGGTATATTTCCTTTACATGTGGCTTATCCCATACCTTGAAATAAATTAAATCCGCTGTGTTGCTGAAAGCATCATATTTTTTGTTATGGTACATATCTTTGTTAAAAATTATTTGGGATAATTAAAATTTACTAAATTCTGTGTGATATTTGTATTATAGTACGAAGTAGGTTCTTTTATGTTGCTAAGACTAAATTATGAATAACCCAAGCCTCGCTGGTAAATATTCTGAAACCACATGAACACACAACCGTGTCTCCTGTGTCCATTGTGTGATAGCATTATTGTAAAAATAGTTCTTATAGTGGATCTTTTAAAATCATGGAAAAAACTGCTTATTATAACTACACTACTGTTTACCTGTGTTTCTTATATTTCTTGTGGATTTTTATTCAACCTTGTTACTGCCAAAATATTGTTACAATATTGTTTTATTTATTAAAATTGTTCTCAAATTTGTTTTTTAGTGTTTGAAAAATTGGATTCAGGTCGGATGGTCTGTTTGGGAATATCCTCAAGATTCTAAGATAATTTTGACACTACTCAAAATTATTTTGGTGATATGCGAAGAGCCATTTATTAATTCTGAGTCATATATGGCGGCCGTTGAAAATATTCTGTATCCGTTGCTATCTCTCTGGACAGCAGAAGAAAAACTGGAGTTTTTCAAAGACGAGAATCAAGAGATCATTTCGTTCAATGAGGAATTTCGGAAAAAGTGGAATGATATAAAGAATAAAGCTATGGAGGAAACTTAATTGTTCTATATCAATCAAAATTTTCTGTAAATCAATACATCTTGACTGCAAAAATATTATAAGTGTCATAACATATATGTGTCATTGTATTTATTTCACTGTCTTTAAAATCAATAGCAGCAATACCTCGAATATCGTTATCAGGGCTGCAAAAAATACACTTATTGGCGTTAACTCATCTATTAAAAGGAAATATGTAAGAAAACTCACATTCATGTCAAATTGATGTTATTAAACAATGTTATACTGCATTGTTTTTGCCAACCTAATTCTACAATTTTAATTACCAATTTTTTATTGATACTGGGTAAAATTATAAGCCAGTTAATTATTATTCTGATTTCAATTTGCGTGTTGTGCAGTGCTGCGCCAATCGAGGGATTGCTGAGTATTTTTAAGTATATGTTTGTATTATCATGTCTTAAAAAATAAAACACTTGTACTAATTCCACATTATCAGGAACAGAGCAGTGATCCGGTCCTGATCTAAAATAAATTATGTGGTATTTCTACACCAGTGTTATATATAATACCTTAAATGTGATTCGTGTTTGTAATCTAGGGAATTTCATTCTAAAACAAAAGCAGCTGTCAAAATACCTAAATCAAAATCAATTTGATGCATCTAGTTATTTAGTAACATGTTATTCTTATATATGTAAACATCATCCAAATGTATTTTATTTTTGTAATTAATTACCTACTTGTAAAACTTTGATTTTGTACCTCAATAAAAATATTTAAAAAATACGATATTCTATTTTCAACCAATTCCCAAGTTAATCCAATTGATGATTTTCAATATAATTATTTTATGTGACGATTTGTGACAAAGTTGAGAGGGGTTGTAAAAATACCAGGAAAACAAAAAAAATGTAAATTAATTTTGTGCAAAAAACTGTGCGAAGTTGAAATTACAATGTGAGAATTTCAACAAAGCATTCATTGGTGATCTATGCATTCCTTCTTCAATTCATACTTTGTTGTATAAAGTTTTGCTTAAACATGATTATTATTATTGTTTTGTCATCTGTCTACAATATTAGGATAATTTGAGAAAATATATAAGTGCTTTGTACATAAACCTCGTTTCTTACCTTAAATATGAAGACATAGAAGAGATTTATCTTTTTTTCTTCCCACATTGAATATTTTAAAATAATTTTCTACCTTAAAAATATTTAATTTTCAATTTCAAATACATGATTCCCGTCCTAAAGTTCTGCTATTCTAAGTGGAGAATGAAGGGTAAATTTGACGTGCTCTCACATTAACGTACTTTGCAAGACTACACTGGCAGACATTCAAGAAACACATTAAATATATTAATAATTAATACTAACATACTCCAGGAAAAAAAAAATATATAAAATTTTGACTAACATGCGTAAACAATAAAACAAATTTAATATATATTTAAATAGATTTTTTATACACTAGTCAGGTAAAAGGAGAAAACAACTCGTAATTTCAAATGGCTTTAAAAAATATTATTTTCCAAAAATTAAATAAATCACACCAGTCACTCTGTAAAATAAATCTTCTTTTGTTTTCTTCTCATTTGTCTTACCTTAATGCTTTTGAGATGTGGACAATATTATGATATTTAACTTTTGTATTTTTTTTGGAATCATATAAAGCATATTTCAAATATTTTTTTTTTTTCCATGTCCGCTCCCAATATGGAGCATATGGACTCCTAATGGAGTTTATCTCAACAGAAATGTTTCTACGAGAACTGCTTGTTACTCAGTTGCTCAACCTCTCTTTCTCCAAAGAGAGTAGGAATAGAAGGAAGGGGCAAGGACAGGACTAGTGGTTAGCTAATCGCTCTCCATACGCCCCGTTCATAGGATAGGATGGGTGGGAGGGGGGAATTCAAGACATCACATACATCCATGCCTTTGAACAGAAATTCATAAATCGATTGAAAAATCAATTTATAAAACTGCCCGTACCGGGATTCGAACCCGTGCCCTCCGTAGCGGTAGCCAACGATGTTGACCACTCGACCACACAGGCGGCATTTCAAATATAGGTCCGAAAATTTATTTAAAATCAATTTTTTCAATTAATTGCAAACTATACTCTTTTTCTGTGATTTATTGACATGTGCCTGCGCAAGGTTATTTGGCGCCTTAGGCAATCCTAGGAATTTATGGATTCCTAAAAATGAAAAAATGTAAGTCCTTTTAATAACTCTCGCGGGGATTTTTCAAAAAATATTTACTTGCTGCCCGATCTCAAAGACCCATGAATTTACGGAATTCTCAAATTCAAAAATTTGGGACCTTTTTTTTTCAGCTCGCTTAATATTTTGTTGCAATATAAAGAGCAGTTCTTTTTGTGATAGTTAAGGTTTTATTTTTCGACCTATTGCTTGAAGCTCATTTGCTCCCTGCATAGATGTTCTATATTATTTTAGTATAAAAAAAATTTTTACTCCTCCATTTATGCGCCTTAGGCGGTTGCCTAATCCGCCTTTATGGTGGCGCCGGCCCTGAGGATAAGCAGTTAATATATATCCGAAACACAGATGTCGGCTCTGCTATAAAGGCTTCATAATTTTACCTTTTCTATAAACAAAATAAATGGATTATGTTAACAAATACTTAAAAAAAAACAAGTTCTTAAGATTTTGAGTCTCAGAAACGAATTTCGTCCGCGAGATTAATTGGAACTGATTTCTATTAATTTATATCATCCACAACACCGCAGTCATTAATATTTGCTATTTTGTAAAAGAAAAGACGATTGATATAATGATCAAAAATCATTTTCATATTTGTCTACTTGCCTATATACTATATAGTATATGGCATTTCATAAACTAAAAAATATAGTGTACATCTATTAAATTACTTTTTATATTCTCAAGAAATCTCGAGAATTTGGAAAACAAAAAAAAAATACCAGTTTCTAAAGATGTATTCCGTGAAAGCGGAATTCTCAAATATCAGGAATCTAAAAAAAATCAAGAGATCATAACTTCGTATCCCATGGGCTCATTATTTTCCCCATTACATCAAATATTTAATAATTAATTGATTTTACACGCGATGACGATATCACATACTTATTAAACATAGAACAGGGGTCACCAAACTTTTAGAGAAACGAGCCGGATGATATTTTTAAAAACATGGATGGAGGGCGGACTAAAACATATTCATGTTGGAATCCTCTAAGAATTTTTATAAACTATACATTTCGTATAATATATAAACTTGTCATTTCGTGGCGCAGTCGTCAACGTTGTTAGCTTCCGTGACGGATCCTACGGGTTCGAATCTTAGTAGGAACATATTTTTTTCAATCGATTTCTGTTCGAAGCAGATCAAGCACTTGGGAGGTCTCAGGCGCAATCAAATATGTTTGCTCTCATATACTATTTCGAGGCCCGTAACATTAGAGGCCCCAAGCGCGTGCCTCATGCGCTTTGAGGTAATCTGCTACTGGTTCAAAGGAATTGGTGTTGGTAATGAAAATCTTTGGCTGGCCATACTTTAGTGACAGCTGACATGGAGGATCGTATACTGTTAGATCACCATGAGCTACTGTAACAATTTAAATGTTCAGGTTATTTGGAATTAATTCATTATTGAGGTAATCAGTTCTAATTTGAGTAGATATCTTTACACTTTAATATTTTAAAAAATATCATATATCTAATCAGAAAATCTCTAGGTCAAACAAGAACGCTGTTTAAATTTGTGTGGAATATGTCAGTTAACCACCTACGCGATGAAATATAAAAAAAATCGAAATCGGGATATATATGTATACAGTGGAACCCCCATTACACTACCCCGAATAACGCGCTTGCTTGAAATATCCGCCGCAAATACCCCAATTGCATTGTCGTTGATATGAAACGGTCGTCTGTACAGCGCACACAGTCAAATGTTGGCTAACGTCTGTCTATTCAACACGTGCCAGGATATACACGTACAGCCGGGCGACTGTCTATGTGTTGGATTTTGGCGCGCTTTGCATTTTATCAATTCGTAACTAAATATTTCGTCCATATTATTTTTTTTACAAAACTATAGAAAATTTTAGTTCTGCATTTTTTGCGAAAAAAAACCAAATCCCTAATTTTTTATGAGATCAACTTCCCCAATTACACTACCCCCAATTACACTGTCCCGACTTTAGTGTAAATGGGGCTTTGACTGTATATGTAGGTTAGAAATTGTGCGAATAAATTGAGCAAAAATTTTATCGCCGGCATTCGTTATAATGATATAGAAAGAAGGTAAAATGCGACATTATTCAAATGGCTTGGGCAAACAATAATTCCTGCTGAAGTTTGTTCAAGCCGAACTCGGTAAACTTCACACATTTCATTTAACTTTATTCAAAGTTGGGAGTGCTGATTGTTCTGAAAAATTGCATTAACTCGACGTTTTTTTCTGTACATCACCCGCGAAAAATAAATTGTCTGCCTCCTGGAAACTTTTCCCATTCTATTCACACGTAGAATACTCGTGGAAATGTTGATTAATATTTTTGCGTAACAGCCGTTTAAATTAATACTTAAGTTATAAAAGTTATTGTAATATTATTCCGTCTGGTGGCATAATATTTGAGAATGAAAATTAATATCTCTCGTAATATAACGATTTTGAATGCTGTAATTCTTAATGGTAGACCCCGTTATGCAAATCATAAGAAATCAGGTCCATTGTATTCCTAGAAAATCAAGTACGGACTCAATATTGGGATTGTTTTCACGCTTTGTTTACATACATACCGCATGTATAAATAATATCTCAGAATTTAAAAGTCAGGCCGATTTCTTTCCACATACATTTTTGTAATTTTGTCAATCGTTAACAATCTAATATATAAAAATGAACCTTTGTTTGCTCGTACTTTATGCGCGCCAAACCGCTCATCCGATTGCAATAAAACTTTGACAAATTCTTTGCTTGCACTTCCGGGAAGGTTATAGGCATAGTAAAATTAACTTACAGTAGGTCTTATATATACAAATCAATGTTTGTATGCAGTAGCGGCCGATCAATGTGGCATTGGATCAATGCACCCCTTGTATATGCAGGGACGGTTATATTATATTTCATGAAATAACATTCAAACATAACATTTATACCATTCACTCATTTTACATTCTTCATGTATTTATTGCATATAATAAATATTTTTAGATTTTTTTATTTTAGAAAATAAATACATGAAAAATTTAAAATGAGTATACACTTCAAGTAATCATAGAAATCAAGCGATGTGTACTCTGCAAACTTTGAAATACAACTATTTTATATATAATATAATATTTCCTCCTTCAAATATAACTCATTTCTTTTGGGTCCACTGCTAGACAGTCGTATCCCAATTGATGAGTTAAAATAAATAGTTATATTTCTAATGTGAAAAATTTATATACAAAAATCGGGAACTTTTGGAAGGCCGGATGAAAATATTTGGCGGGCCGTAGTTTGCTGAGCGCTGGATTACACAATTAACAAAATCCACATTTCTCTGCGTACCACAGAAACTCTCTTACGAAACACCACTTTACCGATCTTTTGGCCGTTTTTTTTTAAATTTCATTTCATAAAAATGTAAAGAAGATCAGTGAAAGATAACCTGCGGCCTTTTGGCCACTCTGATGTGACCTTTTGACTTGATCAAAATATTCACTTGATCAAAAAATGATACGCAAGCGTTAGGAAAAAATTCGTAATCAACCCATTATATGTTCGACAGTCGAAAAAAGGGGGTGTCAACGTTTTCTTTATTTCGGGCTTATATTGAATCAGATAAATGAATGTGGCCTTTTGAAATAAAAACATTCCCTACCCCTGTCATAGATTATTTTTGTTGGTAGGTATATTCATAATTTATTATATTTATTCAGACTTTTTATTGGACTTTCTATCAAGTTTCCATGTGTATCGTTTATTTTTTACTGTTTCTTTCAATATGTCAAATAAAATTCACGCAATTTTTATTATAATGTAAAATACACTGAATGGCACATTGTAACATACGATAGATTAAAAAATATAATACTTATCAGTTGGTTTCAAAACTTAGTATATAATTTTAACCTTTGAGTATATTTGTTAAAAGCAGATTAAAAAACATGCTAGGTACTTAGGAAGAAATGTAGCAAAGGTAGAATGAAAAGTGGGCGCGGGTAGAAATCGACGGCCAGGGAAAGTACCGGAAGAATAAAAATCTTAAAAGAAAAAGAAAATGTGCAAATGTGAAAAATGAGTTTACTTTACCAGACATTCGGTTTTCACTTCTAGCAAATGAATATTTTTATAAAATTCAAAGCTTTTACTCGCCGACCGGTAAATTTATTACGTTCTATTTACTCAGAATATAGCTCAGTACATATCTTTTATACTTACAGATTTTTTGTTGTGAAAAGTTTTAAAATTTTCATCTGCGTAATATTTTTGAATCGAGCTGGAATCAACATCCTGTACTTTGGGGTTCATTATTTTTGAATATTTTCAGTTTTATAAAATACAATAACTTTTCATAAATAAACCATTTACAACGAACATATGATAAGTGGTATAATAGCCATTGTGCCAGCATTGGACAACTATAGGTTACGCCAGGGGTTTCCAACCCCGACCGATTCCGATGCGTCCGCCTACTATTACTAATTTGAGATTTTCAAATTACTAAGTATAGGGAATTGAGGATTTCAAATTCCTCGGTGAGCTAATTTTAGTAGTTTAATTTTAGCATCTATTTAGTATCTATTTCTTTTACAAATTAATTTCAATTATTTACCAATTTTAATACTTGTTAACATCATTTATTATATTATATAAAAATATTTGTATTGACCACTTGGATCCCAAGCGGACACATGTGTCCGGAACATATGCAAGCGAACACGGATGTCCAAGATATTTTAAAAAACCAAATAATTGGCATTCTAATAGAATATAAGCAATATTTTGATGAATATGTGTAGTGCCATCTATACTGAGTCAATATAGGTTTTTAAAATATCGAATTCGAGTGTATATTAGGCAAAATTATTTTTCTCAAAAACACGCAGTATCTCTGGGACATATTAATGATTTATTTGCGCGGTATTTAAACGGTTAATACGTTTTTTAGTGCTTATTTTTTAATTAAATATCAAATAATCTTAATTTTTTATAGAGATTATTGGTAAACGGCAAGCGTTGAAATTCGACTAAAATGGATGATTCCGCGGCTCATCTCGTGGCCTTTTAACAAGTGATATTTTCCGTCTCTCGATTTTTAGTAATTTATTACCTAAGTACCTCGGCAGATATAATAATGTCTGTATTTCACGGGTCACATCTCACAGTAGGACCTCTCGAACAAAGAGATTTCCTACCATTGTCCCTGAGACGGCAGAAGGCGCTTCAAAGTGACTGATGATGACCGAGCACTCTTCGCATCTTCTTCGCGGTGTCCCACATTCATTTTAACGACGTCTCTTGCAAAAATACTTGCAATTATTATAACACATCTATAATATGTACTGTCTACTGTACAAATTGTATTTTATAACCATGTTTTGGTAATGTAAATCGAAATAAAAAATATTAACAAGTATGCCACCTTAGTCCTTACACATGCGCTTCTAAATAACATAATTAAAAATATTCCCATAGAGCAGTGTCGGCCAAACTGTGTGCCGCAATAAGTCTCAGGTGTGCCGCGAAGGAAGAAGCCTAAAAGTCATTAATTTTAAATTATACCAATATAAATTTAAAATAAATTCAACACGACCCGGGTTTCGCCTTTCGGCATCTTCAGGCGTTCAAGTGCACGGATGAACTTGAACTGACGCTTAGTAAATGAATGTTTCGTGTTTATATAATAAATAAATGTATCACTGAGTCTAAGGCCATTGCTGGCGAAAGGGATAAGCTCATGGGAATGCCCAAAGATTTGAGTAGTGAGTGGTTTTAAGAATTATATTTATAATTATAATATATTAGAATTATAATATATATAAAACCACTCACTACTGAAATCTTTGGGCATTATGAGCTTATCCTTTTCGCCAGCAATGGCTTTAGACTCAGTGATACATTTATTTATTATATAAACACGAAACATTCATTTACTAAGCGTCAATTCAAGTTCATCCGTGCACTTGAACGCCTGAAGATACATAAAGGTGAAACCCGGGTCGTTAGTGACAAAATCTGTGGGAGTGTACATACTTTGAACGATTCAAATTTAATATTGAAATTCCACCAAGCACCTTCAGTCGAAATTTTAAATTAGAAAATATAATAAACGTTATTTGGAACAGCGGTGGCCGGTCAATGTAACATTGGATCAATTGAATATTATTTCATGAAATATAACCGCCCCTGCATATACAAGGGGTGCATTGATCCAATGCCACATTGACCGGCCGCTACTGATTTGGAATATGGTTTTATATTATCTGAAAAAGATAACTGGGTAACTTTTGTATGATTTGCTCATCAACACTCTCATACGAAGTGACAGTTCACAGTAAACTTCAACACCATTTAATATCAAAATCATCCACCAGTGGGTCGTCAATCCATTCGCAACATTCGCTGGTGGTCACAAATCCAGAGGAGAATTCAACAAAATTACTCAAGATTGACTCGAGGTTAAGACATTGCATACGCCCAAATACATATGCCGGCTTCGTGGTCGAGTGTTAACGCCGTTGACTGAAAATCCCAGTACGTTTGTTTTTTAAAGATTGATTTTTCAATCGATTTACGGATTTATGTCCGAAGGCATGGATGTTTGTGATGCTAAAAAAACAGGCGTAGTGGGAACGATTAGCTAATCACTAGTCATATCCTTCTATCCCCATGACTATTTTATATAAATTCTTTGCATTAATTATTTATTCTGCCGTCTGTCATTCCGATCGATACATTATGACAATTTATAAAAAAATCTGACCAATGTATTAAAAATTACGACCGAAACTGAATAAAAATTCTGACCAGTTCAATACGAGTCTTAAATTAATGATGAAATAATGTAAACACTATACATCAATAGGCACGTTAAATGTTACAATGGACAGGTGACAAAAATTCAATCAAAAAAAGGATTCTTCCAGCGGGTGTTGTACGAAGCGATATAAATCCTCATGTATATAATTATTATTTTCGGTCACTTACAGGATATAAGAATTTTAAAATATATAAGCAGCCTTACGCGCTACTTCAATGGCCAGATAGATCTTAACGAGGTGATCATAGCAAAACGTTGAAATTAATTTCTAACGCATAGGTACAAGTCCGTAAGAAATATGACAACAATGTTTGGTTCGCCACTCTTGGAAAAGTTTCCAATGACCGAATGAGGTTAGGTTTTAGTGGTTTATGCAAATATTTTGCTTAAGTCGAGTGTAAAGCTCTTTTCATATCGGAACCATCCCTAAAAAAATGTTAATACTTCCCAACATTGAAGCGGCTGAAATTATTTTTCCATTATCACTCCCCTATATTTTCATTTTAAAGGTCTTTGAACTTGAACATTACAAGATAGTTACAGATACAAATCTACCTACAGCATGTTTCACAAATCAAAATAATATTTCCATATCGAAAGAATTATATTTATAACGATTAATTAATAAATTTGAATCGTTCAAATTATGTACATTCACACAAATTTCGTCACTAACGACCCGGGTTTCGCCTTTCAGCATCTTCAGGCGTTCAAGTGCACGGGTTAACCTGAACTGACGCTTAGTAAATGAACGTTTCGTGTTTATATAAGAAATAAATGTATCATTGAGTTTAAAGCCATCGCTGGCGAAAAGGATTAGCCCATGGGAATTGCCCACAGATTTAAATGGTGAATAGTTTTAAGAATTACATTTATTTTGTTTGTTGGAAAAGGTTTTATGATTATATTTATATAGGGTATAAAATTGGAGAACCCGGCAATCTGTTCGTTTAACTTCTTCTAGTTTCAGTCCAAATCGTATATTAATTATAGATTAATTAATGCTTTATCGGGTTATTTAAAATTGTTTTTTTTTGGCCGTATTTATTACAAAACTAATATTTTTAAAACTCTATGAAAAAAGGTCATCTCAATAATCACGTGCAATTTTAATTTCATGTTCTTTCGTTTTCTGGATAACTTATTCAAAAATTGTGATTATGATACCTTCTGAACTTTGCAATCAAAAATAAATCCTCATTTTTTATTTAAAACTCAAACTAAACAGAACACAAGTTGACAACTCTTTAATCTTAATTGTTTTGAATGATTTTTTAGGCCTCTCGGTCTCTTAATGTCAAGACCTGAAATAAACACAAAAATTTCAAACGTACAGGTTTTCAAAGTAGTGGTCATTAACCTTTTTAAATAAGAAAAAATATCTATTTAATGAACTTGAGAAGAACTTTATTACCGTTAAGTTCTTACGTTGAGTTAAGAATATAGTGGAACCCCCAATTACACTACCCCGAATTACGCGCTGGCTTGAAATATTCTCCGCAAATCCCCCAATTGCACGGTGGCTAGCGTCTGTGTATTCAACACGTGCCAGACTATTCACGTATAGCGGACGACTGTCTATGTGTGGGATTTTGGCGCGCTTTGCATTTTATCACTTGGTAACTAAATATTTCGTCAATATTTTTTTTTTTACAAAACTAAGTGAAATCAAAACTTCCTAATTTTGTACGAGATTCACACCCCCAATTACACTACCCCGAATTACACTGTCCTGACTTTAGTGTAAATCGGGGTTTTACTGTACTCGTTATGAACGAAATCGTTCCTGATATATAATATAATGAGAAATGAGTACAAGAAGTGTTTTAGTGTCTTAGTCAAGGATATTGTTTAATCGTAGTACCAAGAATGAATTCTGCCGATGGCACAATGGATTTAAAATTAATAACGACTTATGCATAGTAAATAAACTAGTAAATGTAAACTCATCAACTGACCTCTAATGAAAGAACATACAATTTCTTTAATGATGTATTTAGGGAAATTTCATTTTTTTTTAAATATCAGAACCTCTCTATTATTAGGAATTTAGCTGATTCAAGGTTGTAGAGATGTTCCCTAACTTATAAGTACATAGGTACGATCGAAAACATGCCCTTAGAAGGT